>CM075186.1:15542001-15912001 GCA_037577475.1 Chaunax sp. Z400
CTTTTTGTGTTCACAGGCAGAATGTGATCCGGCCAATGGGGGTAAGGCCTGATGGGACGTTGGCTCCACTTGAGGAAACACTCTGTGATGCACCAGAGGACCACTCAGAATCTGACTCTGACTAGTGCACTGCACACCTCGGCGAAGCTCACCGGGTCCCAACACATCAAAAGCTGTGTCCCATTTCAAGGACTGGATCCACCTTTGTGGCCCCATCCTTCAGAGGAGGAAGGCTGAACCTGTGTCTTCATTTACCATGCTAAAAAGAGTAGAGAGCAGATGTCAGTCAGAAGATCCACATGTAGTGAAATCTCCAAATAAAACACTCTTTTAACCTCAGTGGATTTGCAGATATCAGTACAAAGTGTGGATCTTAAGACCATTCAAAGCCAAACTAATGTGGAATTTAGGCTCTGCTTTACAACCAATCACCAGGAAGTCACCTTAAAGTGGTTTAGGTGGTGGTAGCTGGGACAAGGTTTGATTGAATTAACGTCACAAGTTTTAATGTTTCATGTACAAACACAACACAAGGTGCAAATAAAGTGTATCAAATTAAAGGTAAATGTATGCAATAACTTCTCTTTAACTTCATGTTTATGTAAGGCATCAGTCATTTACAATGACTGTGTGCATTAGTCTAGTTTAAGTTATACATTTACCAGTGACTCATGAACACATGAATGCAAATACCAAATCTGGCAAATGTCACAATTTTACTAGTTGACAACAATCACCTGAACACATCATTCAATAATGGACTAGTGCAGGGCTCAACAAGAGGATTTGCTTGCTTGCCACGAGGAAAATGCCACCTTGGGGTCGTAAATCTAGCAACTCAGTTGCCTGATTGGGCAAGTGGTAAAAAAACCCAATTAAAAACATTGTTTTCTCCAGAGCTGATGATGGAGGAATGACCTTTCTCAATTCCTTCTCATCTTTGTTGAGTTGCACTGGTGCAGTGCCGATCAGACTCTCTGGGCTGAAAATGCAACCATGTATTGAGCAGTTTGCTACAAGTTTTTGAGCAAGGCAAGTAAAAATTGACTTGCCTGACCAGGCAGTTGAAAATAAACATTATTGAACCCTGTGATGTGCAAAGAATTATGGGATACCGAGGGCCACACTGAAATCACTGGTCGTCTCCAAGATGTAAATAGTTAGGAAGCAAACTTTCTTTGCCTCATCTCATCAAAGTCTCATTTAAAATAGGGGACAGGGTGTATTGAGTGTAGTAATGTGACTTCTGATAATCCAATCCTGAACTGGGACACAGCTCACCATGTCACAGGAAAGTCTAGAGGCCGTCACAGCCCTAAATCATTCTCCGAAGTGGACTTGATGTGTGGCAGAAAGACTGCAGTGCCATCAAAATGCATAGGAGGCCCCTGTGGTTACTTTTGCACCTTTAGCATTTTTTGTTTTGTGCCCTATGTTGAGAAAATAGAGGTAAGAATATAATTTTTGCTGGATTTTGTGTATCTCATTTAAAGTACTGTTGGTATGTTAAGTGTATTTGGGTCTGAAAATCATTCCTTTACCTGTGGGGTTTTTTTTTTCTCATTTCTTTTCCACTTTGTATTTTTCAGATGAATCAAGTGCACATTATATACACACACATTTGGACATTAAATCATTAAACTCTTCAGTGCACCTAGTTCTTGGTTTACATGGAGTCTATCCAGTTATGGTCTGTGGGATTTAGAGATGATGGGATTATGTAACATTTTCCTGTGGTGGATGATGATAGTTAACTGATTGTTTCTGCCTCTTTTGGACTCCTGACAAAGAACTGTTTTAACTACAGTTGTTTTCTAATCCATTTTTACCAAACCTGCATGATGCGAGATTAATTGACTTTTTTTCAGATTTTGCTATTGTTATATAAACCAGGTTGTGTTTGTATAAATTAGATTAGTATTTCTTTGTTGGTAAAATTTAATTTTAAGGTTGCCAGTTCTGTAATCAGCTGCATGGTTGTGCTTTCACAACAGATTTGGCCCCTGGACTGAAACCCTGTTCTGGATGTTAGATAAATTTGTTGAAAATCCAGAAAAAGTGAATATTGCTTTAGTCAGAAAACAGTTATTACAGGAATTGGTGACAGTTGACTTGTTTAATAGTGAATCATGAGCACCCTTCTCACCTGACCTGTGAATCACTACGGTCTGCTCACACATAGGATAACCCAGATAGGAGTATTTAAATCACCTGGATAGGCACAAAACATTGTCTTCATGAGGTGTTGTGCTACCACAAGCCTCTAGAGCCTTCGGTGCTATTTGTCTGCAAAGATTCAGAAATTGTTCATGCTCATCAAAACATTTAGTGGCTGTCATGTCTTCATCTATACAGGCTTTTCACCATAATTTGTTGTGCATCTATGGGTTAGTTCATTTCTTTTTGTGCGCCATAATCATCGTGGGATAAATCAAAACCTTACCATTTTCTCACTTCTCCATGTGGAAATATTATGGGAACAGTTTTGTTCTTTTTACAAGTACTTGCAGTAGCACCACACCTTTTATGCAGCGAGGCCTCCACTGAGGTGTTAATAAACTGGTTGTCATTTTTTGGGCCATACCGCATAAACCTAATCGGAAAGTACGCAAAGTCCAAACCTCCACTAACACCATTGTCACTAAAAGCTGAACTATCTGAAAATGGTTTACAGCCTATGTCAAAACAAAATCCTCTAATTATTAAAAACCCTAGCATTTGGAATAAAATGTTCATCAGTAGTTAATGACATAACATAACATAATGGAGGAACTTTTCACACATATGTAAAATTCATCTCAATCTATATTATCTCAGCTATGTATTAGTGGCTGGTCCATGTTTCTAACCATTCTCCATTACTTTATGTTGACCCAATACATATTTCCCTCCTTATAAATATGCTTTAATCTCCCAGATCTGGATCCAGTTGTGCATAGTGGTGGAACATGAGTTGTCCATGCCTGTTTTTGCACTGTTGAAGAAAGTGAACAAGTAAAGTGATCCAGAATCCACATCTGTACCCGGATCCTCATCAATTTAAAAAATAAATCAGTGGAAAACCTTTAAGGATGCGTGTCCTGTGGACAAACAAACATGGGTGATCACATAACCTCCAACTCTCACTGGCGGAGGTCATCAGAGAGGACAGAAAATATGTAAAATTCACAACTTTTATTAAATAGGGTTTAAAATACAGGACTGTGCGAACAAAATATTTTACTGACATGGAACATATAAAACATAACTTTGTTTTAAATCTTTGTTATAGAACTCATTTATTCACCAGTGTACTGGATGGACCCTCCCTCTATGAGAAGGAGTGCTTTAAATGTGCTTGTTGAGCCTTAGATACTGTATTTATGATTGCTCCATTTAAATATGAACATAGCATGAGGTTGATGTGTCTCAAATGGAAAGGTACGATGATGTACTTTCACTCCAATGCACATAAGGAAACCATTAGGCCATTTGACCAGTTGAACAAGTTAACTGTGGAACAGTCTTAGTGTGAGATCCATCTCAAACCATCGTTTATGAAACATGCAGGGTCAGTTGCTCAGACAGGACGAAGCAGAGCTCTTGCTGTCCGTCTCCGAGTCCGTCTCCTCGCTGCAGCTGCTGGCTGCTCTTTGAGCTCCTGATCTGGACATGGATATCTCCATCCGACCTGAAGGCTCTGAAGCTCCTCTAGCCTCGCATGGTGTCTGTCCGCTCACTGACAGAGGACTGCTTACCAGTGAAGGGATACTCTGAAGACAAGGAAATTATTGTTATAGTCCGAAAATAGTGTTAAAAATAAAGCACAGATGCATTTGAAATGGAACTCCACCTAGTTTACACATCAAGGTCTGTCGAGCAGAACGTGTGCATGTCAAAAATGGTTGTTAAAGCCGAAGGATTTCCATTACATGTGGAAAAGGAACAGAGATTATTATTCTGTGTTCCCTGCTTTCCTTTGTTTTTTTTAAGGCCTGGTGCTTCAGATGAAACCCACCAGTGTTTCCTGAGTCCTCATCAGCTCTTCAATCTCATGATTCCAGCCAAGCATTTCAGCAAACCTCCGCACGGTATCCTCCAGGTCACCCAGCTCCATGTGGTCCCCTCTCCGCAGTGGGACCTTCTCAAAGGGACCCACAGCATGTCGGTTCAGGAGGAGACGTGGAACAGTGGAGCGCACTGTGTTCACCAGGCTGGCAAACGGCTCAATCTGGAACAGTTTGGTTATTTTCTTTTTAGAAATAACTAAGCTCAGGGTTTAGCTACTCACAAAATGAATTAAATATCCATTGAAAGTCTTGAATACAGATATTAAAAATGTTTACCTGTAAAGATGTGCCCATGATAATAAGCAAGTCTGCTTTGCGGAAGTCTTTAGTGTGAAGGAAGTACTTCTGTGGAAGGTCCTCTCCAAAAAACACAACATCAGGTTTGACTGTTGCAGCACAGAATGAGCATGTCGGGACCTTGTCATTCATTATGGCATGCTGTAAAACAAACATGAATGCAGGAAGCTGTAATATTGCATTAAAAGCAGTGAATTACTGCATTAAATTTGAATGTATTCTTATCATGGAGACATACCTTGGCCTCTTCAGCAGGGTACGTAGTGTAGCACAAGTGACAAGAAGCTGTGGTAAAACTACCGTGAGCTTCCACAAGTTTGTCCTCTGGGATGCCACACACTGTCAAGACAGTAAATAAATATCATGACAGATACTGAGAGCAAAAAATGACTGATTCTGTGAAACAAAGCAAAACAGACCGACATGTTAGGGCAGCTGAAAAACAGTCAACAGCAATAACTTCTACATGTCAGTGCACTGCTGGTCGTGAAAAGACAAACTGCACACATGCAGTATCTCTCTTTGTGGTGCCTTCATGGACATACTGTAACTAGGAAGCAGTACATTATCCATTAAAAACCATGTACTGCCAAAATGTCTATTCTTAAACAAGAAAAGCTTTCAGAATTAGTTCCTACCAGGAGCACATACACTGTATGGACAAAAGTATTGGTCCTCATGTCTACAAGAACTTTCATGACATCCCATTCTAAATTCATAGGTATTATTATGAAGTTCCCCCTTAAATGTATGCATGATTCGTCACTCCAAAGAACATGTTTCCAGTGCTTCATTCAGACGCTTGGCATTGTGCTTGGTGATATAAGGCTTGCATGGTTGCTGCTCTCTGAGTCAACAGAGAGTTGGAGATTTTTATATATATATATATATATATATATATAAGATAAGGATTAAACCTTTCAAATCTCTGTAGGTTCATCAGTTGTGCTTATACCAAAATTATAAACACAAGTTGCTTCCTGAAAATAAGGAGCCACATGTTAAGATTTACCTGTAAAGATGTGCCCATAATGATTAGCAAGTCTGGCAAAAAATAGCAGAAATGTATTTTCCTGTACCTCTGTTCCTCTATTGATTATTGGTAGGTTTCTCTCCGATCATGCATGCGTGTTCCCGATAAACAAATGAACAACGTGAAAAAATGAAAGTCTACAACGTGACTTCAGTTTGTTTGCATACATGTAAAACAGTGTCATTGCTTGTTGATAAGTAATAAGTGAGTAATGCATTCAGATTTACATTTTATTGTGTATGTTTGTATTTCAGCTTCATTAAAAGATCAGGTGTTTTTTTAAGATTTCACTCACATTTCTCCAGACCGTCTATGTTCTGGGTGTACATTCGGAGCAGCAGGCCTTTGTGATGGAGCATGCGGATGAAGTAGTGTATATAGTTGGGTCTGTGGCTGCCAGGATACAGAGCCTTGGCCAGAGAGAAGAAAGGCTGCGGGTCATTGGAGAAGTAGTCGATGTTGAAAATGGCTTCTGGGTAAGGGATGTTGTATTTCTCCAAGTTGGCGTAAAGACCTGTTCCTGGGGTTCTGAAAAAGTACAGACATTTTGAT
Organism: Chaunax sp. Z400; assembly: GCA_037577475.1. Lineage (NCBI taxonomy): Eukaryota > Metazoa > Chordata > Actinopteri > Lophiiformes > Chaunacidae > Chaunax > Chaunax sp. Z400. Next base: position 15,547,933 of record CM075186.1, read on the forward strand.
GTGTGCATGTTAGTTTTCCAGAGTTTGACGTCTCTTTTAAACCAAAGAAAACAGAGCCAATCATTTTCTGCAGTCCAATCATTTGTAAGCGTTGTATATACACTAAATGGGGCCCGAAAGAGATGTACACCACTCTCCACACCAAACCATCTATTAAAACAAACTGTGAATGCACACACCTGCATGTAAAGTCTGACTCATGCAAAGTAACATTTTGGAGACGGGGGAAATTGATGAGGTGGTGAATTGAAGCCTGATTATATAAAAGATGCCTGTCATGCATTTGATTTCACTTAACAGCAATTGTTAATCATAGAGTTTCAAGTTTTCATAACCATTCAAACCAGCAGTGTTATTTACCGTATACTTGGGTTATATCCTCTCTAATTGAACAGTGTTATGGAATAGTCATTGCTAAAGCACAGCTCACATCTTAAAGTCTGCTTGTGTGGTTGCTCATTGATGAAATTATCATCAGCTGTTGTAGGTAAAGAATACTAAGAGTTGCAGAAAAAGAGAGCCAATAATAATTTAATACTGTGCATATCTGTAAATTGCTGCAGTGAACACAACTGTGGTGTCAGGAGCACACTGAAGACAGCACAGTGGCTGCTACACACCAGGCACATCTTCCCACATATGCACATATGAATCATGTAAAGTCTGGAAATAAAGCAAGTGACAGGTCTCACATAGTCATTACACACAATATCCTCACTGTGAGTCCAGATCATAATGTAGTTAAATATTATCATTTTAAAAATTAAATGAAAATAAATAGAGTCCACTTATCAAACTTCCATTTTCAAATGATATCCCCAGGTAGGGGGATAACACTGATCACCGCAGTTATTTTGACATGTGACACCAATGGGAGAATTAACTATTTGTGCTGTCCAGCCTCGAGGTCACCCAAAAACACCTTGAATTCCTGTTCAGAATTCATTCTCTGCACCTCCCTGTTGCTTGTTGCCATGACTCTCCGTTACGCATCATTGATCAGGATCATTTCTATGCATTAATGTTTATGAAGTGCATTTGTGGTTGATTGTGGGTGTTTAGAGGAGAGGGTGGGACGTGAGGTTGATCCCTGTGAGCACATTTTCAGGTGTGTGAATTATAAAGGGAACATTACCCGCAGCTGTGCATGAGCAATTTTATGACTATTATTTGCCACACGCATTATCGGTGTGTGCATTTTAAGTTTTATTATGGTTCCTATACAGATATGAGATCCCTGGACACTTTAGGCTGAAAGTGTAACTGAACAAAACAATAAAAAAAAAAATCGCATGATAGTAAAGAGAAAGGTGAGATGTGTCTGGGTAGAGAGTATAAAACACAGAAACCAACCTGAAGTCTGGGATACCACTGGCTGTGCTGATTCCTGCTCCGGCCACTACCACCATGTTCTTACAGCGGCCAAGTTTCACCAGCCGAGCCACAGAGGCTAGACCACCCCGGGAGGACGGCTTGGCAGCAAACAGAGAGGGACTGCCCTGATCAGATCTGGACCCAGAGGATTGACCAGTCTGCACAGGCTCACTGCTGCCTTTTAACATCTTTCCTTTACTGAAGAGCAGGACAAGACACATGAAAGCATCACAAACCCACACAATACAACATATGAAGTATGAATGGTACAGTGTGATTTGCTGATTGTCATTAAGAAAGACATTTTTCTATCACGTGTCTGTTTCTTAAATGCCACTCGTGCTGTATGGTATGGAGGGAAATCCAGATAACAGATGTGGAAGGATGCCTGAATAAATTCAACTTCTATACGTGCCAGTAATAAGACCAGCTTCATTTATCTCAAAGTCAGTGCAGTGAGGTAAGGACAGAATCCCTCTCATCATCTCCTAAATGTAAAATAGAGACTGGTCACTCTTTGCTGGTGGTGGTCTCACATTAAGGAAGTGTTGAGAAAAAAAACACTTTTTTTCTTCTTCTTTCTTTAAGATTTTTTTGTGATGCCTCGTCCCCTACATTGGTCCAGACTTAAATATCTCAACAACTATTGGATGGATGAAGATTAAATTTTGTACAGACATCCATGATGAAGCCTGCTGACGTTGCTGATCCCCTGACATTTTCTCGAGCGCCACCAGCCGCTGAATTTTCCTGTGAAATATCTCAACAACATAGACTTGCAAGCTAGCGTAGCTTTAGCATCTTTGTCTTGCTTTACGTTTAATCCCAGACAAGAAATAATGTCCAGCTGGCAGACAGAGTTATACTTGAACACACATTAAGAACAAAAGTGTGTATATTTATAATGAATATATTGGACTGGATATTTCTTCCTCTCAGACTCAGGTGTATTTATATATGGTTTATTTATGTGTACAAAACATACTTACTAAAATGCATGTTTTCTCTGTTAAACGTTATAACACAGTGTGGCCTCCTGCTCTTGTTTCTGTTCATGTTTGATTTGTGAGAGCTGTAATGTTTCCTTGTCCTTGTGATTCATACATTAAAAAAGAAACTAAGCTCCTGTGACGTGTCCTCACCTTGTAGGTAAACTGTCCTGTCCGTTTACACTCATCTGACTGAGGTCCTGGGCCAAAGTGGAGTCTGTCTGCTTCTTTCGTTGTTTTCCATACGTACCAGGCTCAGGGTCCTGGGTCTCTGCGAGGCCTGTGTGCTTAGCCTGGGAGCTGGAGCTGCGAGTTATCCTGGCTACTGTAGGCTGGGTGGCTTTTTTATTCCAGCTGTTCCTGTTCATTCCAACACCTGTTGAAAACAAGGAAAAATCCAAGAACAAGTCATTCACTGAAATAAAAACATAAATGGCTGTTTATGAGCCGTAACACAAGTTTCCCCTCCTCTGTGCCATCAGCTCAAACTGTGATTTGTCCCAAAGACGTGAATGTCAGACATGAAAAACAATGTTTTCTTTTTCACAGTGCAAAGCTGAGAAAGCTTGTTTATTTTCCAGGACATTTTCCTGTAATGTCCTTTTTTAGCTGCACTAATTAGATTGATTTGTTTGCAGTGTTTTGCTTTACCTCTTTCTCTCCCTCCTTCCCCTCCATCTTCTGTGTCCCATAATTAAAAAGCTGTTACAAAGAAGTTATTGGGGCGTCCTTTCTCTTCCCTCCCTTTGCACAGAGAGAAGCTGAAATGTTTTAAAACTGTCAACTGTCGAACAAAAGGTAAGGGCTGCAATATATTTGGCAGCCCCCCCTCCGCTCCTCAGCAGCTATGCTAATACAGTCCACAGCTGTGGCAGCTTTACTGTTCAGGGAAAGCGGAGGGTAGAGAAGAAGGATAGGGTGGGGAATGAGTTAAAAAGAGAGGTGGCAGAGGTGAAAGGGAACCATAGATTGACTGTGTGTCAACAAAACCAGCTGGGGGAGAAAAGAGGATGCCCCCTAACGGCCTCATCAGACTGAGGAAAAAAGGGCAGAGAGAGGGGGGGGTGCAGATAAATGATACGGAGGCGGGATTCAATAAAGACGGAACAGAGGAGTAGAAGAAGAAGAGGAGGAGAGGAGGGGAAGGAGGAGATGGGGGGGGGGCTTCTTTTTCCTAAACTATTCTAGGCCTTCAAACAGCTTCCAAGAGGAATGAGTGTGAGTGATCAGGAAGAGGAGACAAAAGAGCTACAACCCATAAAACATGACCGCTTCAGAGGGCAGCAGGGAGATAAGACCAGCTTTTCTCCAGCAGCACCTTATCGCCCTCCGGAGGGGATGGTGGAGGAGGAGAGGGGTCACTAAAGGCTTAGAGTTAGACAACATGCACAGAAAAACAGCAAAGTGTGGCTTATCAAGTGATGGGATAATGTTATATTATTTATATTTAAAGACAAATGTTATTATAAAATATCAAACTGGTGTCAATTTTGACTTAATTTGTACAAACCTTAAAAAAATAAATCTCACATTCTCCAAACTACTTTCATTTTAGGCACTCAATCTTCTTTCACTTTGCCTGCTTGAAAGGCCGAAGCTCCCACATTACTACTGTGTTTTTTCCCCCCTGCACATCCTAAAGAACTATTAAAAACAGCGGGAGGGTGAGGGTCTGTGCTTTTGTTTGGGCTCCTCTCAAAAAGACACTGCTGAGTACAGGCAATAAATCACCAGCCCAGTTATTAAGGTCTCCCACAGATGGTGCTGTGTTTGTGGCAGAGCCTCAACACGATCCGATCCCACATGTCAGACCTGTTGAAGTTACACTTGGAGAAAAAGTCCTGATGAGCAACATGAACTAGAATGACAAATGCAGCACATGCAGCACATGCATCAGGTGTATTGGAGATTATGTTCTAGATTAAACTTGACTGATGGGGAAGACGTTAAGAGAGGAGGAACTAGAAGATGGGAGTTCATCTAGTCAGTGTGGCTTAGAAAACTGGTGAGGCGGAGGCTGCTGCAAACATCCAGTTAAAACAGGTGTAGAAAATGGAAGACATCTCAGCAACAACCTGAACCAAGTTAAAACGATATATAAAACAACAACAGACAAATCAAAAAGTCCATACACAGGTGGACAATGAGATCAACCACCTGTCACTGTTTTAAATGTCATTTTTTTAAAATCTCATAAAGACCTAATTGTGCCACAAATGTCGTTTTTAGTCTTTAATGACAAATAAATCCCTGTATAAATGACAAAAGGCTTAAAAAGGATTTCAGAGCACCCCCCTTTTGCTGGGCCTTTCACACCGCTCGTTCTCGCAGCTCTTCACAGTGGAGAAGCTGAGCCCCGTGTGTCCCAGTACCGGACCACCAGGAGTGGAACTGCTCATATGACGGTTATAGTTATCTAATTAGGACAAGTCTTACAACACTGGACACACCTCGGTGCTCAGCATTACCACTGAATAATCCTCATCACAACAAACACCAGGAGAGAGCAGCAGGAAAAAAGTTTGTGCGAGAATAAAAATCCAGCAGCTGCTTCTCACTGATATTTACCGCTCAATGTTGAGGTGGAGGAAAGTCCAGTCTGAAATGTACAAGAAGAATAATGCAAAAATGTCATTGTTTACTTTGATAACTACTTGCAAGAATTATATTCCTTATAAATAAAAAGTTTCCTTTGATAAATTCCCTAAATTATGAATAAATTATAAAACAAAATATTGATTTTCTGTCAATTTACTCTTTAATATGAACTGCAATCAGTAATTACATCAACAGATCTGATCATTATACGTTTGGCAAATGGAGTTAATCCAGTTTACATTCTTGCTTCCAGGTGGCATTTCCTCCCTTATGCTCTCAAAAAATACTTTTCTGTGAATACCAAAAGCAGTATTTTATAGATCTGGCTATATTTTGCAGTCCAGAGCCATAAACCTAAAAAGCCTTCACTAAACTGAATTAAAGAGTTGACACATCAAATATCAGATCCTCAGTCACTCAACACACACACACACACACACACACACACACACACACACACACACACACACACACACACACACACACACACACACACACACACACACACACACACACACACACACACACACACACACACACACACACACACACACACACACACACACACACACACGGTAGCCTGGTAGCCATGGAAACCTCTTGATTCCTTAGTTGAAGAGGCAACAGCTCACAGTTCTCCATCCCCACCTGCTCGCTAATGATGTATCGCTGTGTAGCGTCTTTGTTGTGTTCTCAATTGACACAAAGCAGTAAGTCTTCATTTGTGTTAGTATATTGTTTGCGCACACACAGAGTGGAGGGATGCTGATGGAGAGCTCATTTTGCCCAGTGGCTAACTAATGACTCTTGTCCTGTCAATGCTCTGTGGTCATACCTGCCCTAAATTAAATAGCAATGTACTAATAATGGGATGAGGTGTTAATTTTACAATCACGTGGATTCTGTGTGTTTTAGGACATTCAAACTGGAAGGTGTCCACTCTCACTTACAAAAATGTTAAGCCACCACTCTTAATACTAGACGCTGTGACATACAACAAAACAAGTAACCAAAACAGACCTAGACAGCACTCAGAAAGCACAAACCTCTGCCACGGCAGCTCAGCTCCCTCACTATAACACTGCCCCTATAAGCAATAGTCCCATGAGAGTCTGACCCTCATATTATGACTCCTTGACCATGAAAACCTACCCCTAGAATTTGGAAACACATCAGTGTCATCATTAGTTTGATAATTATGCAAGAAAAACAATATTTCACTGATGGTTCTTTTCTTCAGGATCTAGGTCAGTAACTTTTGAATATGCGCACAGTTTCAACTACAATTTGGTCCTAGATCAAAACGCTCCGGACACAGATGAACTGGATCACCACCAAAATCTAATAGATTGTTCCTTGAGCCATATCCTACTTCTCAAAAAATGTAATCAAAATCTGTTCATAACATTCTGCGTAATCCTACAAACAGACAGACACACAAACCAATACTGGTAAAAACATAACTGACTTGGAAGTCTCAAAATGGCCAAATATTGCGTGTTTTGTAAAACCAGTCATGTTTAATGTAAAACCCGCCAGAACCACAAGCTGCAACCAGTCAATGTTTACATTTTTTACTTGATAAATGACTTGAATTATAAGATAATTATCAAAATATTGAGCCATTTATTACTTATCATTCAACAAACTGATTGACTAATAAAAGGGTCAGTCTTTGTTACAGAGTAGGCATTTAGAAAACACATTTAACAGTTTAAGATGTTGTAGAGGACACATGTCATCAAACACTGTGTGTAATTATGTGTGAACGAATGCAGATTTTTACTAGAGCCACTTTCAGTTGTGCAGAGCTTTTCTATTTCCAAGTGCTGTATTTCCTTGCATCCAGTCTGAGGTCCTGCAGAGAAATCACTGACCACTGAGGCTACACTGACACCTGCTGGAATATAAGTCTCATTACACATGAAAACAAGAACTGTGGAATAATTCCACACACATTGTGGAAACGGTAACTGTGTTACTTAACCGGATTAGCTGCCTAGAGGAGTGGAAGCAAGTAACAAACCACTATGATTGACCCTGGTTCAATCTAGTCGACATGCAGCCATCTGCATATTGCCTTGGTAACCCCAGGAAAACATATTACTGGGGATATAAATGGGGATGCTTCTTTTTACACAATGGTAAAGTGATTATATCTCCTGTTGCTGAAAGTGATTTGATGAGCAGAAACTTAATCAGTATTTTGAATGATGTTTGAGTAAAAGTTTTCTGTTTCAATATGTGTATCAGTACAAGATACATTGTGTTGTTTCAGATGAGGACGTGGTGGATGTCATTGTTTTCAATACTTTATGCTGCTTTATATTTTCTGTATGTGCAGACAACAGTCTGCACCTGGGACATCAATCCATTTTCATCCCCCCAGCATATAAAGCAGCAGGATATATCATTCTGTCCAGGGCATAACTCAAACACCGTTCAATAATTTTTCATGAAACTTGGCCAACACGTCAGCCAAGTGCTGAGTGGTGCATTTCGCTATTTAGAATTTAGTCATACTTTCAGAAATATTCAGCATTTTTCAGCAAAAAAATAAATGGCAATCCAACAATTGTTGCTCCACATCCATAATTTGAACATAGAAACGTTGGAGAATTTGCGCTGGCTCTATTTGTGCTAGTTGGAAGCAAACAGACTCATAGTTTTGGTTTGAGAAGACCTGCAGCACCAGGAGTACCAACAAACTACCACATAAAGGTTCCATTATAAATGACAGAAGATTTTGTGGAAAAGCAGACGGTTCCAGTTCTTTTTTTTAACTCGTTGCAAAGTTGACATCTTTAAACTTAATCCAGTCAAATCATTCATGGGTTTGTTCAGCAACTTCTTGGGATGCTCACATTTCAACGATATGACCTACAGTTTTCTCCACAGCCTCATTTCTTCGGAGGCTAGACTGTTACTGTTATCACCATAGACTCAGATTTAATTAGACTATTTTTACACAAATCGGGGGACTGTGGGAGGAAGCCATTAAAATACTTTTCCTAGAATCAAATTACATTAACTCCTATCTTATTGAAAAACCCAAAGTACTTTTATTATTAGACTAGTTTAATCACTGGACACAAGAGGTCTCCGTTCTGAGGAGGTGTTAGGAAAAAAACATCACATTTGTTCTAAATGCATAAGGGACCATGATTGTCTTCCAAACTAGATCCTGCCGGTGTAAAGTGAGATTTAATGTGAGCATGTTCCCCTCCAGCAGAAGGATGTGAAAAGCAGTCTCCTTGAAGCTCAAACATCAAACTGAAGGAACCTAAGAATATTCTGGGAGGGGGACTTTAAACTGAGTGGGATGCATGACAACTTTCAATGAAACAGTAGTGTTATGTGAGTGGAACAGACTTGAGAATGATCTCAACGTTTAGGCTTTGACTTCACCAGGTGAGCTCATCACACTCACAGCTGCTTTACACTAATGAGGTTGCTTATATGGAGTTAAATGGTAATGAATATTTTGAAACAAATGTATGTGAGCTGATACACAAATAAAATACAATCTGTAATAGTTAACATGGTAGAAAGAACAACAGCAATAATTATAACAATAATAATAATAATAATAATAATAATAATAAAGCCGTTGATGTTATATGAGAGTTATCATTAATTCATTCATAGCCATTAACTACCTGTCTTTGCAGACTGCCGACCTTTTGAATGTTGGGCAGATGGCGCCGACTTTGTTGAGTCACTCGGGGATGATTCGTATCCAAAGGGAAACTTCCAGAGTTTCTTTAACACTAAACTCTGAAAATGTAATAATCTACGAGCTGCAACATTCAGACCAACATGATTCAGGAGTGAAGTTGTCTCCTTCTGCCACACAGGAACTTTATCTGCATGCAGCCTACAGGGCGAGTTTTAGGCGACAGAGGTGTCACTCTTCTGTTGTTTCCGGGTACACAGATGGGGTCATGTGGTTCTGTGTTTCGGCTTCCCTATAATCTGATAACGTGACAGGGAGGCAGTATTAGCCTGAAACCAGTGGTGGAGTCTAAATACACTGAATGGATTTAAAAATGCTCCACTTTGTTTATTTGCAACTTTGTTTTCCGCTAGTGTGTGTCCTATGAAAATAACCAAATCTTTGATCCTTATTAACTTTTAATCATTTTCTTAATTTAATCAGTAACAAAGAGGAAGACATAACAAACAAACCAATAAAAAAAAAAAATAACAACACTAAAACCTAAATACAATAGATTTCTCAGGTGAGGCAACTTGAGTAAACAACATTTTACACAATCAATAATTACTGTCCCCCATCAACATTGATTAAAGCAGTAATCCTCTTCCTCATGGACTGGCACAACCTCCTGATGTCATCCTGTGGGATGGCGGCCCACTCTTCAGTCAGAGCTTCCTAGAATTGCTGCCGAGTCTGTGGAGGACGTTCACGCTGTCACACTTGCTCACTCAGCTAACCCCACAGGTTTTTAATGGGGTAGAGGTCGGGACTCATCATTGGCCTGTCCAATCATTCTCCTCCAGAAACTGGACACACACAGGCCCAATGATGTCATCCTGTCAGCACAGGACCAGTGTATGGTCGTCTGGCTCAAAGTTCATCATGCCTCAGATAATCTCTTATTGTTTGGTCATGTACAGGCCTATTATGGGTATTAATGGTCCCTGCTGCTGTAGTGGTGGCTGAAGGAGTTTCTGAGGTGCTGCAGGTGGGTATGTCGATCCTGATTCTGGGCCGTTACACGTGGTCGACCAGGACACAGGTGGTCTGTCATTGATCTTCTGGCTACATAATGCTGGCATAGACACACTGTTGTGGAATGGTGAGCATTCACCGCCCTGCCGACTTGTCTGGTGGACTGCCCCACGTCCAGCAGCCAATGGCATGATCGTGGTCATGTTCCCTCAGCTGTGGGATTCTTGTCTTTTTCCTCCCATTCTTGGTGCCTTTTTACAGGTGTGGTTGGTTTAACAAAGGAGCGATCATTTGGGATTAATTTGAAGAAATGATCATAGCTTTTTCTCAAAATTTTTTATTTTCAGACTAGAATCTGTGAAGCGTGACCAAACCTTGTTTAGAATAATCATAAAACCAGTTCTACATGTAGATGTACAACCAACTTTAAAATAGAGATAAGGTTTTCTCAGATTGGGCCAAATAATTTGAAGACAGCCCACTTGTTCTTACTAAGCATTTTCTTGTAAGGTGCTTACACCAATTTTCAAATTAGCTAATTATATTAACACAATCAATTTGACACACAAGTAATTGCCCGATTTGCCTAATTGGTTATCCAGCCTTAATTGATTTCTTTAATTTTGGTCGGGTTTCCCTCATTAAAATACATTTTAATTCTGTGTAAAAGGGGTGTTTGATTCTCGTCGGTTGTCTTTAACTAACTTGTAACATCTCTTTGTGAAAAGAGAGGATCTTTGATTCCAGATTTGAAAACATCAAGTACGTCAGTTCCGCTTTGAGGAGAGGGGGGTTTAAGGGGTGATTTGGAACTGTGTCCTCTCCCGCCAAAGCTGCTAACCATACAAAATGAACCTCTCATTTCTAACCCTGCATACATTAGTGCTCCATGCATTACTTTATGAATGTGGTCGTTAATAAGGGATATTTTTGTCCTAGTTATCACCACATCATCGAAAATAACGCCTGAATTTAATAATAACACCCAATGTCTTTGTATGTAAAAGAATGGACTAAATTATTGAACCATTCTGTCCAGACAATAGCCTTTAATTTGCATGCTTGCGGTTTAGGTGAATGCATCCAGCAGCTGGAGCTCCAGTCTACGGATAAAATCTATCCCTGTGTGTTTATATGGGTGGAGACTGAGGTCGTCCTCTAAAATATAGTTAGACAGACAACACGGGTCATCTTAACCACCAGCAGCTACATGATTATAGGCCGTGGAACCTGAACATTATTTGGGTTGGCTCGTTTTAAGTCCTGCAGGCGTCTTACCATACCTTCCATCGGTTTGTCAACAATACAAATCAAGGTACGTGCTAAATTACTCAGTTGGGGTTCAGTTTATACAGTCGGCTACAGAACCGCTAGCGCTAGTTGTGATTAAAGTGAGCCATATTCTCTTATCCATCAGTTTCAAAGCAAACTTAATCGACCCTTAGTATTGCCCGTGCAGGCAAGTTGACGAAATATTAGCAAATATTCATCAATTTACGTTGCAAATGTCAAAAGTGATGTGTTGTGTTTCGGGGTGACGTGAGTGGATGTCTCGTTGTACAAACAAGCTAACATAACTAATGGCGTCTAAAAAGCAAAACAACCTCATATGCGCGATTATTACCGACAAGTCCATTAATTTCTGACCGTAAAAGAGCAAGGGGCAACAATTTCGTCTAGTTTAACCTCAAAGGATAACACAGCTGTCGTGTTTTATCTATTGGTTGACGCAACTTTAAACTCAGTCCTCCACGAACCAAACTCTGTCACGTAAATGTTGGGCAAGCTAACGTTCCTAGCACAAGTTTTACAATGTACGTAAGGCCTTAATTGCTACCAGTATATTTATTATGAAATAAAACCAGGCTGCTCAGGTTGATAACGTTATTTATCCATCAGTTCATTCTCAGCAGCAGCCATTTTCATCAACATGAAAATGCACAGGATTTTTAAAGAAAAGACTTAAAAGCAAACACCCTCCTCTAATGTCAGCTTACATCAGCCTCACACTCAGCCACCACGAACCAAACGCTGCAACGTAATAACAGGTTTGCTAATAATCCTAGCATAGGTTTTATATTGTACGTCAGGCCTTCACCACGATCAGTATATTTAATGTGAAACATAACCAGGATATACAGGCTGATAATAATGTTTATCCATCAGGTAAAGCTCATGATGGAGTGTTGTGACTTTTCCTTTGTTCCTCACAAACTTGATAAACACAATGGTTGAATGTCGCCTTTGTCTGACTTCTTTCACAAGAAGCCATCATTTACAAGGCCTTGACTTTCTGAAACCCAAAGAGTGGTCTCAAATTAACACATTCAGGAAATCCAAGTCAGGTCAGCAACGTTGCCAGCTTAGAATTATCTCATCATTATTATCTATTACTGTTTCCTCAAGTCTAGAAGACGAGGGCCTTTTAATTATTTTTTAACTCTTTCTTTTAAGCTCAGAAATCCTTATGTTGTCTACTATTTTTAACTTGTACAGCTCTGTGACTGTGAACAGGTCTGCCTTGTTTTATGATCAGTAGCACACCCAAATCAAGCTCACATACACGGTGCACTCATCCCCTGTTCCATGAGTGTTCAATTAAGGCTTTGTCATAGAAGGTCACTTATAAGACTCTTCATCTATTTTTTTAATGAATGTTTTCTGTGCATGCACAATGCTGCATTAAAGTTAAAGCAGCTCATATGTGCACCACGTATGTGCACCTGTTTTCATCTCAACATGCAAGACAGAATAAACACAGGAAAATGTGCAACAGGCACAAATGTTACATACATGTTAAATACATGCACAAACAGGTTTTACAATTACACAAGGATGCCAGGAAGGTAGCAGCAGAATTAGACTGAATCTATTTCTGTTTGTCGGTTTCTTCTGATATTTTGATGTTACTGTACTTATTTAATTGTGTAATTTATTTTTCCAGAGAGATGAGTCAGGTAGAGCAGGTGCCTGAGGACATGCCTGCATACCAGAACGATGAGCCGGTAACAGGTAAGTGCAGCTGGCTTTAACAGCAAGAAATTTCTATTTATTCAAACCAATGGGTTCAAAATATTTGCATCATTTTGCACAGTTTTTAGTCCAATTTAAGAACTAGATGTGGGGCAAATAATAGGGATTTTGGTTTTTTCGTAGTTATAAGCTATTTCTGCAGTAATGAGCTCCTATGATTGTAAACATCATTATTTAAGTCTGCCATAGTGTCATGGACAGTCACAGAATCACCATCTACCATGACAGTATGTTATGGGTGACATTGTCTTAATGTTGTTTTATAAGTTGCACTTCCCCCGATACAGTATGTTTGCAGAAGCATTGGAGTTTCATGTTGATTAATCAATTAGTTATTTTAGAGAAAATTAATGAGCAGCTATTTTTAATTGATTTATTAGGTCATTTTTCAAGCACATGTAATGTTCCAGTTACTTCAACATGAGAATTTGCTACTTTTTCTTGTTTTGCATGATGGTAAACTTGATGTAGCAATTTTAATAAAGCAAATTTGAAATTGTGATGAGAGTTTCTCTCTATATTCAGACGTTTTATTGACCAAACAATCTACTAATTTAGAAAATAATCAGGTGAACTGATAATCTAATAAACAGTTGTTTGTTTCAACCCTAGTTTGGAGCATTTCTGTCCTCCTACTCTTTATTGTTATTTGGCAGTGACATATTGAATCTTAAAATGTTGCTCTTTTAAATCAGACAACAATAAGGACCACCCACAGACACAGCCGGGCATGATCGGTTGGTTGGCTGGGGGCTTGTACGGGGCCACCAAGGGAGCTCTTGGCGCCACAGTGGGTGGTGTGACCTGGCTAGGAGGAAAGAGCGTGGACCTCACCAAGACCGCCGTCAGCTCTGTAGCTGCTGTGCCTGGGATTGGAGTAGGGCTGGTTAAAGGAGGAGTCAGTGCTGTCGCTGGAGGAGTCAGTGCTGTCGCTGGAGGAGTGACTGCTGTTGGTTCTGCAGTGGTCAGCAGAGTCCCCATAGGCGGAAGCAAAAAGAAGGACAAGTCTGACTGACATGGAGAGGAAGAGCATGAGCTGAGGTGTATACCTCACACTGTGTTTACCTATGTTAGCAATCATGAGCAGGAACAGAGCACTCAGAGTTTACTGTCCACAATAGGGTGTGGGGTCTGCTTCTTTTCCCTTAGGTTTCTTTTTTCTTTATATGATTGTTGGGGAGCCCACATTCATAAGAGTTCAGTTGCAAGGACCTACAAAGCAAGAACTAACAAAGACTCTCCTGCTCTGTTGTCAAAGGAAAACACACCAAACTATTATAACTCGTGCCTGACGTTGGTGAAATAAAATGTCCATGTTTCATTTTTGGTAAGCCTCAACACTTCACTGCAAACTGTTGTATTTGTCACAATAAGAAACGCTCAGAGTGTATATGCACTTAGAATATCACTTGCCGGACAATCATTAATTAATGATGTTCTAATACTAAAAAGGAGGGATTGGAAGCATTTCACTGTCGACCGACAAATACAAGGTTCAGAAAAATGTGTTGAGATAATATGCTCTTATTTCAAGATGCCAAATGAACAGATGTCTGATAAAAGATGTCTTTATAAATGTACATTTCACTTGTTGGCTGTGGATATCTCACTGGTGAGTTTTTGTGACCATTCAATTTTTCCTGAGGTCACATCGACCTCTGGTGTTTATATTGTCAGCTTTCAAGAGAGTAATTCATACTTTGATACAGAATGTGATTTAATGCAATAAGTACTTTGTCAATATAAAAGTCATAATATTTTGATTTGATTTACGTTACACTTAGACTAAATGTATATTTTTATAGTTCCTTTGTTGGTTAAAGTCATTCTCAAATCAAAGTATGGTAAAATCTCTCTTTGTAAAAATAAAGCTACCCCTTCAAGCTTCATAACAACATAAATCTCTCCTCCTTGACCAAAGCGTGGCAGTTAAATTCTCAGCTAATGTTCTCCCATATTGCTTAGGGTCACCGTATTTATCATAAGAATCTAATGGCTGGATTTCTTTACATTACATCCGATTTTTAAAAATTTGAATCAAGTTGTAACTGAAAATGCGATTCAAGCCTTGTGTGATGCAGAAAGAAGGTTTCAAGGCTTTTGTTTTATCAGTGTTGCAGAATGTTTTCTGAACAATGAGAGTTTACTGAAACATGGCAATATTGTATTCAGAGTTTGTTTAAATAAAACATGTTGAAGGTCGTGTATGTATTTGTCCATTACTTATAAAGTAAGTCAGTATATAAACTGGAAAAATGACATTGACGAAATGATGTTTTGAATGACCTTAGCATTAAAACTTGCAGTGCATTTGCAAATGTGTATAATAAATATACAAAATTTACTCATTCATTCATTCATTTTCTGTAACCGCTTATTCTGGTAGGGTTGCGGGAGGGCTGGAGCCTATCCCAGCTGACTGGGCATGAGGTGGGGTACACCCTGGGCAAGTCACCAGTTCAGCTATACATTTTAAAAACTAAATTCTTAGTTTCCTAGACAAAATGTAATCGCTGCACTTCAGAAGTTCCCATTCAAACCAATACAAATATTCCTGTTTATTAGAATGTCACAGACAATAAATATATTATGTACAAACAAACTATTTACAGCACATCAGCCAATATGTTTTTAATACAGATTTGACTACAATGTTTTGGGGATTCATTTCATTCCGCCTGCAGCAAACTGTTGGCTCTTTAAACAACATGTCTGTTTCATTACACACCAATAATAACTGAAACAAATTAATGTTCCATATCTTTTGTTCTATGTTCTCAGCCAGATGATTGAACACAACACCTCTGTTTACTGTTCAGATGCACTCATGAGCAGAGGTCCAACAGAAACCACAACTTTTGGCTCAGATGTCTTCTGGTCCACAGTCTCGACATGTCTCTCTACAGACAAATATGTAATATTAATTATTAATATTTCATGATGTAATAACACAAATATGGTGAGACTTTAATGTATACTGCTCCTCTACTCTGCAGATTATAAACGCTTCTCTTACTTTTTCTGAGGCAGGTTGGTTGACAGTTGCGGTCTGGTGCAGGAGTGCAGACAGCTGTACTGCAGTGAATGTAGACCTGAACAAGGAAAACTGTTGGCAGAGCTATACAAAAATATTTTGTTGCAGCAGTTCGTCATCTGTGGATCTATTCATTACCTGTTCTTTCAGAGGTTCCATTAAGTTCTGGTCAACGAAGGTAAACATTTTGAAAATGAAACGTTTGTAGTGACTAGGGAAGTCCAGACCAGAGGAGGGACCAACTGGAACCAGTGAGGACAAGTAGCGATCATCCCTGTAGGGACACCTGTATGGAAGCGACGACAATGAAATGAAACTGAATAAGGAATTCATTGTTTCCACTGGAACCTAGTAATACACCAACACGCCAGATGATATTGCCTGGTAATAGTCTATCAGCTATATTTTGCTCAAGCATATTTGTTGGTCATAAGTGAAAAGAAATGACCTCAAAGATATGTTTGAGGTAATTTAGAAAGAGTGTCTGCATTTCATAGTTAAAAAAACCCTAATTATTCCCCTCCGTACATGATCTTTGTTACAATGTTTTATTATTAAACAGGTTTATGTAAAAAAAAAACTAAAAAAACATGAACTTCCATATCAGCACCATTTTTTTAAACTCTCAAATATTGATAGCAGTAATAGCTTCAAAAACCTAGTATCGATCAGATTGTACTTTTATCAAGATATAATCAGTCTTCCTTGAGAGCAGACCTGACTTCAGTATAAACTTTTGAAAACATCCAACATGTTATAAATTGGCGCTTTAGTTACCCGTCTATCAAAATGTCCCACTTGGGCAGACTGTGAGGATTTGGGCTTGTGGTTGTCCAACAGTGACCAAGAGTCAGGATGAGGTTGGGATCTGTCTTCCCGAGGAGATGAACCTCTACGTACACAGGGTCCTGCAGTACTTTGGTCACAGGATAGTCTGCCTCCGTGTAGAAAGAGCTGTAGGCCACATCCACTTTGACAGCAGAAATACCAGTTAGTATGGCAGCCAAAGCATGATCTATAAACACAGCAACACTGCCAGGCTAATATTAACTTACCTTCATTACAACCCTTTGTATTGCATTGTCCATTAGCCAACCTCAGGTTTACTCTGATGGGTCCCATAGCAGCAACTGGTACAGGAGGCGCTTGGAATGGATTAACTTCTACAACCATAGTTTCAACAGAAGTGCTGGTGTACCTACACTGGAACAACAATCTGACAAAGAGAGATGCCGTATGTCTCTTGGTCAAAACGTTTATTTTGACAGTTCAAAAACTTTTGCAAAAAGGACACCTACTCATATCTACTGTCCCTGGTGATGATTCCACGAGGCCCAATTCCAATTTCATATGATGAAGACATCCTGTTCTCATAGATTATAACACCAGGCTCCTCCTATGAAAGGACAAGAATTGTCAGGTGGGATCACAGTCTTTCAAATTTGTCTTTATTGGTTGCAAAATTGAGAAAATCAGGGTCTTACCATAACAACAGAACCACAAGCAGTTACAGGAAAGTAGTAGATGGCAAAGTCTGAATTAGAGTCAACATTTGTACAGCCTTCGCCTTCCTTCAACAGTGAGATTGTGTCGAGGTCAATGTGGGGCAGGGTGACATCTCTGGCCACTACCACGATGAAATGGGCATCCTTAGTGCACTGGACGGTTACTGGTGACACAAAAACAGGCATTGACAGGTTCAAAGATGAAATATCATTGAACAATTTTTATTTAAAAAAGAGCCAGGCATAAAGACATAAAGAGGCACAACACCTTTTTACGATATGATTGTTCAATGAGTATGATCATACTTTATTTTAATGCATCCTCCTTTGCTGTCCACAGTACACTCTTTATTCACCAAGTGTGAGGCAAATAAGAAATGAGTCGTCTTTGAAGAGCACGACAGTCTTTTCAAAAACTCACCTGCCTTTCCAAAGTAGCACTGCTGACCATTAAAGCAGCAGTTTATGGCCTCACATCCAGCAGCAGAGATATCAGGACGTCCACATGGGATTCTCATGTTTTCTTCCACCTCACATGATCGACCAGGAAGTTGCTTTGGAACACTTGGCTTGTAAATGGAAGGTGTCTGTGCCACTGCAGGACGATGATGTTCCTGTAAATAAGAGACGTGCGGCTCTTGGGGAGAACGATCATGGAATCCTTGAGCATAAAACTTTGGTGGTAATGGACGTTGAAGGACCAGTGGTGCCCGTGGAGATGCAACCCTCTGCCACATTAGTTCCTGAGCTTCCACCTTTGTCCCAACTACACACCATAGCAGTGCTAGTGCCACTAATGAGGGGGCACTACTGTGCTTTGCCATGGTTAAACAGCAGTTTGACCCAGACAGTCCCCACGTGTACCACTTATGTACTATGCCACATTTATGTGACTAAACCCCACCTCAGGGGTCGAATAACCACCAATCACAGGTTCCTATCTTTTTGCCAGTCACATAAAAGCCTCAGGGGTGTATTATGCAAAGGTTTGTTTAGGGGCCAGCTTTGCCCTTAGTGGACAGTTTTGATAGGCAGGGAGAGAGTTGGGTATGACACGCAACAAAGACATGCATAGAAACCATTGGCTACTCCCATCAGTAATGTTTTCTAACATTATTCTGGTAATGGGTGGTTTATTCAGCTGTTTGGCAAGTTCACAACAGTTATATGGGTGTGGCAAGGGGATGGAACACGTATCCTATCAGATCAGGACACTGGGGTGGATGACACTTTGCCATTAAAGTATTTATTAACAAGCCCCACATTTGGGTCACAAAAACCTTTACAAAGGTCTTTGTGGCCTTAGGTGTTATTTGACACCAAATGTTTGTTTTGTTTGTAGAGTAAAACCTTATCTGTATGTTGGTCCTGCTGCTGTGTTGTCGTCTATGAACATACTGCCATTATATAAACACAACCACGTTGCACTTTCCTCTACTGCAAGAAATGAATGCTACGTGTTGAAAGTTCATGTCAACATAATTTGTAAGTCAAGGAAGACTTTTCTTGATATGAGGTCATACAGTGTTACAGCAAGGTACATAACAAATGGAAACGGTAAAGGTCTTATCTAGTAATGATAACAGCCAGTTGTTCAATGGCATGTAGGATAATAATGATGATAACTGATGTTATTTAAATACATGCAGGTAAGTTAATGTACTGAATTAATTAGGAAACTAACTTCACACGAGACCAATGCTATTTTACTGAGATGTTTCACTGTTTGCTACTCATTTGAATGATATGTGTGTGAGAGTGAAATGGGACATTTTATACATAGAAAAAGATTATTTTTACTACCATGTGAATCCATCGAAATCTGCCTCATGCCAAATTAAGTAATACCACCTAGTGCCTTGACTTTGGAAACCTATTTCTAGCATTTGGAGTCATGACTCTGGAAACCTATTTCTAGCATTTGGAGTCATGTGTTTATCATTAGTAGTTTAGGAGTTATCAACATAAATATGATTTTCCCTAACAGCAGATCTGGATCTCTTTTTCATCTGGTAATAACTTCTTACTTTCTAGAGATATATAAAATCCATCTGAATGACTCTGAAACTGCATTATCTCAACTACATAATGGTGCCAGTACCATGTCTCTGACCCTTTCTGCACTTTGATTATGATCTGGATCAGGATCCAATGTTGCATAGTGTGAGTTGTCCATGCATAGGTATTTTTATTTTGATTGGCCTATAATTATTATTTCCATGATTTTGGCAAAATGTTAGAAAAAGGCCTGATCTCACAATGTTGAGGAAAGTGAAAAAGTGATACGGAATCTGCATTTGTGTCCCCTGTAGGGATGGATCTTGGGACAAGGATCACACAAAATTTAATCAAAATCTGTTTTTCAAACAAACAAAAAAGATGAACAAACAAACAAACAAATGTGGGTGATGATATTATCTCATCCAACTCTAGCTAGTGGAGGTAATTAAATCATCGGTACATTATTGACCCATTTTCTTAGATCTTTAGGAACCACTGATGGTAGAGGAGGTTGGACCTATCATTAATGAGGATATTGAGGAACCTTTAGTGGTGGAGAAGGTTGAAGCTGTGGCAAGTTAGAATAGTGAAGAAATGGTTGCAGAGTTTTGCAGAGAAGGTTGAATGTGTTTCTTTATGAACAACTGGTGGTAGAAGAGGTCTGACCGGTTTGTTTATGAGGATATTGAGGAACCTTAAGTAGTGGAGAAGATTGAAGCTGTGGCAATTTAGTATAGTGAGGAAATGATGGTTGCAGAGGAGGTTGCACCTGTGGTTCTTTAGGAACCGCTGGTGGCGGATGATGTCGGACCTGTCAGGTGTCCAACATTTGGGTCACAAAAACCTCTCTTAAGGGTCTTTGTGGCCTTAAGCTTTGTTTGTAACCAAATATTTGTTTTGCTAGTGCACAATGCACATGATTTCAATTTTGTTTTATTTGCACTTTGTCTTACACCTACAACTAAACAGCTTAAGTTTTAAATAACACTAAAGAAGGGTTAAAAGGAAGAAGGAAAACTAAGTTTTCCCATACATGCCAAACTGCACTTCATACTCGCTGTAACAGAAGTGATTGCAAAGTGCTAAATGTTTACAGTGTAAACAGCTTTTCTAGGGGCATGGTAAGTAGATGAGTCCTCCTTCAGCTTGTTAGATATTGTCTTTTGTATCAATAATGGACGGTCATGGAAAAACACAAACAATCCAAACTGACCAATAAGAATTTTGCACCTTGCAGATCAGACATCTTGTGCGCTCTAATTCACATGCGGCAAACCTTTCTGGTTAGAAGAAAAGGGAGGCCCACCAATACAGACCTCTCCAACATTTACCAGTTTAATAGGTTAAACTTAATTCAGGTGTAGAGAGTGTATGAAATAGAGGAAAAAAGTACTCAGTATTTACATGAATATTACTCAAATAGATGTCACTTGTTTTGGAAGCAAATCCAATACAAAAGTAGATTTTTTGTAAAGTCTTAGCTACACTTACTTACTTACAGTTTGTGGAAATGGTCCAATACAATATTCAAACTCAAACTTGTCTTGTGCAGACAAATAAGTTCAAAATATTCTCTATAACTCTACTTAAACACTATTTAAGGCCAAATGTCGACTGAACAGCTGCATTTTATGGTCCAAGTAATTACAGCATTACATTGACTTTCCCTTCAATTAAAAGATTCTCTTGGGGTATTTGCTTTAAAGCATAACAGTAGCACAAGTCTAGATGAGTCAAAGAAAGCAAACAAACGTAGCCATGTCTGTTACACGTTACTATCTATCAAAGGTGCAGTGAGCAATTGTAGAGAAAGACAGTTGATTGTCTACACAGATGGCTTGTAGCCACTAATTCAAATGATCATATTTGATGACCTGGGAATGGAACTCAGTACTCAACTATCTTTCTCCAGAGTTGCTAATTGAACCTTAAAGTTTGTTAACTTTAGACAGCATATAGTTCCTATTGAGAGCTGTAGCAGCAGTGTACTGAGTGGGTTTTTATTTCTTAACTTGCCATTTGTAAGAGCATGATTGTTTACATATTTTTTCAAACATTGTGTACGCTCTTTTTTTTTACTTACATGGAAGATCCTCCTGATTTAACAATAGGATAACAGGCAAAATGATTGCCCTACCTAAAGGAGATGAATGTGATATGTCAAAAACTACATAAGTAAAAGTAAATAATTGATTGGAGAATATACAAAATAAAACAATACTAAATTACCATGATCGTAGTGCTTGTGTCTTTAGATCCAGTAACGGAAATCTGCAGTTTCATTAAATTTCTATTAAAGTGTAGAAACAGATAAATACACAACAGCTACAAACTGTTAAAAATTTATCAAAGTATATCCTGAGAAAAAAGTGTCCATGTCATACTTGTGTTTGACCATGTTGTGGTGCTATTTTCTTTATCTCTGCTGCAAACCATAGCGTGCTTGCGCATGAGCATTATGCACTTATGTCATTTGAAATTTGCTACATTTATAGAGATCAATCAAGCAATAGTGAAAATGAATAATTTCCATTGCTCCCTTTTTAGAAACAACTAGACAACTGTATTTTCTCACTATAAAAAAAAAATCCAGGAAGTCAATAATAAAATATTGTTTTTTTCTTGCAAATTGTTTTTAAAAAAAAGTCATATGTACTTTAATGAAAGGTCCTAATTATTTATTTATTTTACTCTTTTTCTATTGTCTTTTTCTGGTTAATCTTTGCGTAATCTCGCGGACAAACCAAGAAACAACACAGCTGAAAACAACAGTAGAATGTACAGTAGGTTCACATTCGCGTTTAGCGTGCTGTAGGCTTTCCGTTTAAGGAGCTCAACCAGTGCTGTCTACATTTCCCACAACTCCAAGCGACTTAATACCTCGTGATGAGTACGTCATTTGAGTAGACAGCGTCCGATGTTCGCAGACATGAATGGATCACAACAGCTGAAATAGGACGAGTTGTTGAGGTTGTTTTTTACCGGCGGAGATGTCTCTGTCATCCTCCCCGAGCTCAGACACAAGGAGTCGGAGGAGGAGGCCGGACGAATGCATGCAAGGTGAGCGCTTATAGCTCATATTTAGCTTATAGGCTAATTCCAAAAAGCTGTCAATTTTGAGTGCACTTGATTTCGTTTCATTCGCACGTTATAAAACAGCTGTAGCCCAGCTGTCCAAAACGATGCTGCAGGCAATGACCATTTGTAATATCAATGAATATTTATTGGTTTTTAGAAATATCATACTCGAAAGTGACATCTTGAGACTGCCATACCCAAACAAGTTCTTACAATAATATTTAAACAGATAAAGGTGTAAATGATTAATTGACTATCAAAATATTTAGTTGATTAAAATCCTTTCAGCCCCAGACCAGACTTTCTCCATTACTCCATAGGAGCAACATATTTGGAAGTTTCAAAAACTGCCAAATTTGGAAGAGTCTAAGATAATGACTTGTTAATTCACGAATGTGTCCTGCATTAACGAATTTACTTTTATTTTTGCCTCTAATCTAGCTAGTAATACAGCTGTGACGTAAACTAATGCTGCAAACTCATTCTGTCAGTGCACAACGACTAACACTAGATTGTGTTTGTCATTGTGTTTGTGTGTTTACTTCAGGAAGAGAAAGAGGAAGCAAATCAGGGCTCGAATGTTGAGTCACTGTTTTCATCTGTTTAAGGGGAGGTTAGGATTATTGTGCTTGCATATCTCATGATGATCGATGGTTTTTGTTTTGATGTCAGTAGGCCTATTCATTCATAAAGGCTATCTGAAGGGCAAAATCTTGAAACCAGTGAGAGTAATCCAAGACATTAATGTAATTGCAGTCATGCGTCTGGTTTCTCCAGAGAACAAATCCAGCTGTGGCCAGACTATCGGATGCTGCAACCAGTGGCAAGTCAATGCTCATGGGCATTGTTCTCAACACTTGCCCTGTATGGTTTCTCATATGTTTCATTGTGTTTTCTTTAAATGTTTATGTTTTAAAGTCTCCCTGAACACAAAATGTGCTCATCATAAATCTGAGTTTGACATGTTCGCGTATGAGCAGGATCATGTGACCTCACACCTGCACTCAAAAGATTTTAAAACACAGTCATTTGGGTAGATAAACTATAGATATAGGATGCCACATCTAGGGCAACATTACCAGGATCTTGACAATGGAATGCTAGAGGCGGGGCAGACAGACTGGTCGCGCCCTTGTGTAGCGAGTACTAACACAGAATTGGGATCGACATAACAACAAGTTCACCCAGCCACCACTACAGCAGCGGAGACCATTGGCACCCATAATAGGCCTGTGCATGACAAAACAATAGAAATTGTCTAAGATGGACTTTGTCTAGTTTCTGGAGGAGAAGAGTGCTGGACTGGCCAGCGATGATCCCCATCTAAACCCAACTCACAACCTGTGGGGCTGGTTGAGTGACTGCAACACTGTGAACATCCTCCACACACTCTGCTGCAACTCTGGGCAGCTCTGACTAAAGAAAGGGCCGCCATCCCACAGGATGACATCTGGAGGTTGTGTCAGTCCATGAGGAGGAGGATTACTGCTGGAATCAATGCTGATGGGGGACACACAAATTACCGATTGTATAAAATATTGTATTCTCCAGTTGTGTCACCTGAGAAAGTTATGACTGCTCATTATTTTGGTGCTGTTTTAGTTATATCCTTTTTGTTTCAGATTAAATGAAGATAATCATTAAAAGTTTATAAGGAACAAAATGTTGTTATTGTCATACAACACAAACTCACCAAACACAATGGTTCATTTTTAGACCTCGTGGAAGACAACAACAATTTGCAATACAATTTGCATGATTTTGTTGTGCAAAACTGACTAACATTTGAAAAGATCACAAGTAATTTATTCTTTAATTGTTCAGGGAGAAGACAAAGGTGTAATTTTAAAAATCTTTAACTCTGAAATGTAACTTTTGTGGAAAAAAATCATGAGGCACAAGTTATTATTCAACGCAGATTCAAAATGTATGTATGTGGAACATGTGTTTGAATGAACACTTTTCAGATCTTAGCATGCTGTGCGTAAAACCTTAAAACGGTCCTTTTAAAATACATTTTAGAAACATAATATGATTGAGCAACAGGTTATTTATTAATATGTTGATAACATCCAAAATCATTTTACATTCACTGCCATAACAATACAATACATATAATTATATATTTTTAGATTATGGAATTATTTTAAGTTTCTGATGATTTGAAATTTGACTGTCTGGACCGTGCACAAATACAGTAGTATAGAACCTTATGATCTGTGTTTTCAGTAGTACACAAGAGTTCAACTACATACTGTCTTTGGGCTTTTCCTTATTGTATTTCCTGAAATAATTCTATCTTCATGTTGACCAGTATTTTGGCTACGTCTTGCTTGGCCTTGCAGATCCACCGTGGGAGCCCGACTCTCCGGGTGATCACAGTCATGAACAGATCCATGGCAGACTGTCTGGAGCTCCACAACCTAATTCAACAGACACTTTGTCTTCACATCACTCTGAATGTCCTGCACTGTACACAACAAAATGCACATCTGCACATGCATGTGAGTATTGGGCTCCAAATGAGATTTTCTAATGTCAATGTTTTCAAATGTTTATTTGTCATCTTGTCGCTTCTCGTTTGAGACGTGAGCAATCGCGCTGGTGATGACGGTTGGGTGGAGATCCCAAGCAAGAGAACCATCAGAGCAGAGAACGAAGTGGAAGCCAACAAACTGGTCAACAACTACAGGGTGAGGAGTCTAAAGGCAGATGTGTCTCTTCGTAAATCAAAAGTGGTTTGAGTGCAGCACAGCAGGCAGACGAGTTCATCCCTCAAACTGTGCGTCTGTCTGTTTGTGCCAGTTTGGTTTCAGAAAATGGAAGAGCCATGTTACTGAGCGTCCATTTGAAGAGAGATCAGATGTTGTGAAAGAGCTCTACTCTGAACTGAAAGTCATTAAACCGCATTCAGGTACAGGTTAGGGTGCTGGTGTCAATTCACATTAGATAATTCAGGTTTATTTCAACTTGGGCCTTCGTTTTGTGGATGTGGCCTTACCAAAGTAATTACAGAGATGCTGGAACACCACAAAATATGTCCAACAATATCTGACGGGGCAAGAAATGAACCATGATAAGATCATGCAGGCTGTAAACAAGCCCACAGTTCAGCCACATTTATTTAGATGCACGTCCGAAAGCAAGCCGACACAAAATTTCTCAAATAATTCCTCATTGATCAGAAGACAAGACATCACTCTGTAACTCATTGGATGTTTGCACAGGATAATGTGTGCCTTTTTTCGCCATCTAACTATGCATATTTTCTGCCCTGACTTATTTTTAGAAAAGTCACTATGTTCCAAGATCTCAGTGATGAACTTGATGAGTAATCTGTTCTTATTACTGAGAAATGTCAGCTAAAACTATAAAAATGAGATCCATATAGTGACATGAAAGTACATGGAGACAGATTGTTTCTGCCCCTGCTGGAGAATATTTCAGCCTCTCACTTCTCACTTCTGTCTTTTTGCTGTCAGGTCGTCTCATCACATGTGGAAATGTGGTGTATGTGTTTCTCTTCGGTTGGTGGGTCTCTCTGGCATATTTCTTGATTGGCGTACTTATGTTCATCACTATCACTGGAATACCATATGGTAAGTGAGCCAATCAATAGAGATCAGTGATCATCATTGTTATTGACCAGATATTGTCCTAATACATTTTTTTTTCTCTCACTCTTCAGGCAAACTTTGCTGGAAGTTGTCCTGCTATTTCCTGTGGCCATTCGGCAAGTCAATCCATGAGGTATCGTTCAGTTGGTGTTTGGAGGTTCCTCGATTGTCTCTTTTCCTTTGTAATTTAATTAAAAAGGACTGCTGGGCTTTGGCGGAGGCATGCAAACTACTGAGTGCTCTTCTAGTATTATGTAGTTTTGACAACAAATTTGATAATTCATTAAGCATTTAAGTTTTCTCCTAGTTAAAAAAAATCACCCATGGCCTCCAAGTTCTCAAATGTGAGGATTTACTTCTTTTCTTTATTTATAGCACTGTAAATAGGATATATTCGTTTTCTGGCCTGTTTCAGATAAAACATTATAATATGAAGACTCCATCTTGGCACAGACAAATTGTGATGGGGATTTTTGAACTGTTGTCTGACATTTCATACACTAAATACTTAATTGTTTGAAAGAATATCACACAGGTGGAGACAATAAATAATGAAAATGATTATTATTTGCTGCCCCAAATGTGATCGTGATGACATTAGATTAAATGTGAGGTTGGTGCTGTGGTGACGCAGATACAAAACACTCTCCTCTCCTGTGCAGATTGGAAATACGTTGAGGAGATGTTGTGAGCAGGCACCTTACTGTGAGTGTTACTCAGAGGAAGACACCTCGCCAGTGCTTCTTCCCTCACCCACAGAGGTTCCACTCCCAGAGCTCCCGGGACAATCTCTGCGCACTCCTTACTGGGTAAGTTTGCACACTTAAAATTCACATAGAGACAATACATGACCACATTTATATATGATTATTTAATTTCTGCTTCGTGGAAAATCAATCAAAACGTATCTTTCCTGTGTTGTGTTCTACAGCATCGTTTCTCCACTTACGTGTGGCTGCTGCTGGGATATCCTCCTCTGGTGATCATCCACTTCTTGGCCTGCTTCTTTTCGTGGATCCTGGTTTTCACCATTCCCGTTTCCAAGATGAACGCACGGACTATTGGCGTCATTCTTCTCTTGCCTCCTGAGGATGTCTCTGTCTCCATCTGCTCCCAGAGGAAGGTAAAGGATTTACTATTTCTCATCACATGAATCTAGAGAAATAATACAGTGTTGGTTTTATGCTCCCTTTATTTATTTTTATTTTTTTACTGTAGCATCAAGGCTATGAGACCAGAGCACTGCTGTGCTGCTACCATGCTGTAAATTGGTACTACTACAAGTACACTGTTGATGGGATCAATGTGTTTGCTGTCAGTATCCTTTACAAGTATACTGTATGTCAGTGTTAATGGAACATATGAAGATAGGTTATAACCTTTGACCCCCATCTCAGATCTCCTTCCTCTTGTCATATTTGCCCTGATAATTGGATACATTGACAGAGAGAATCAGTACACCAGCTCTAATGTCAAGTTTGCCATAGCAATTGGCTCCATCATACCAGTGTCTTATTATATTGGTATGGGCATTGCCAGGTGAGTTGTTTTCCTTACAATGCAATTGTTTAGGTGAATTAAAAGAAATTGAGTTTGCGCTTTACATCTACTGCACTAAAAACTTTCAGAGTTACAGATTTTCTTACAAGGTGGTTCTGATATTAATTGTTGATCATATCTGCGCCTGCAGTATCTCAGCCCAGAGTAACTTTGCCGTGGGTGCAGTGGTGAACGCCACCTTCGGCTCCATCACAGAGCTGACCTTTTACATCATAGCCCTGATCAGAGGGCACCAGACATCCAACCCATGTCTGCAGGAGGTTGTTAAAGCGACGCTGACTGGCACTCTGCTCGGATGCATCCTCTTCATCCCTGTGAGACAAACTTGCCTTTACACTTGTCACATTTGACAGTTTTTAACCTGGGTGAAAGACATTCAAGCTATTGATATTAAAGGCTGATTTAATTAACTTCATTTCATTCTTCTCATTCATTAAGGAATTAAATTAAATGTATCAGTTACATTACAACGGAGACAAAAGTCATGTTTATAAGCACATCACTAAAAGCACAAGCAAGGTCCACGAAGGCAAATGCAACGCAGACACGCCCTAATGCGGCATGTGGAGTTTGAATGAAGCTCCTTGCTTTGTCTTTTTTTCAGGGCATCTGCATGATAATCGGCGGGCTGAAACACAGTGAACAAACATTCAACAGTCGCTCAACAGGAGTTAGCTCTGCTTTGCTTTTCATCTCTGTTGGAGGCAAGTAAACCAGTACATGTGCTGTATGTCATCACCCAGCTATGCATTTTTTCAAAGTGCCAGACACAGATGTTGATAATGACAAAATAAATGTCTATTTTTATGGAACAGAAGTAGAAAACAATTTTCTCTTTCCTACATTAGATTCAGTTCAGATTGGAATAAAATTCTGCTCTGTCTCGCTGTCAATGGCAGGTGTGTTTGCCCCCACACTGTTCTCCAAGGCTTATGGAAATCTGGTGTGTGATGCCTGCACCAACTCCACTAGGGGAAACGTCACGAGCAACAGCAGCGGGCCATTTGTATGCCACAACTGTCACTACGAACTGGTGAGTATCATTTGTCAGGAGGAAGCCCCAAACATTTGAGTCTCATTTTAAAAAGCGCATCACAACAAACAATATGACTTCTACGTTGTTTTTTGTATTATGTGATTTTTTTTTCAACAGCACAACAGCACATTGTTCCACGACCATGTTGAGTAAGAAATTATATATTTTTGCCTTTATATACTGACTGTAATACAACCCTGGCGCTGTGTAAAACATACATAAAACGGAATGTGGTAATTTACTAATCCTTTTTGGGATAAACTCAGTTGAAAACAGGACAAAGACAATATATCTAAAGTTTTACCTTTGAACTTTTTTGGCTTTTGTGAATATATGCTTCTACTGAATTTGATACCAGAAACATGTCTCAAACAACTTGGGACAAGGGCAACAAAACACTGGGAAAATTGTGGAAAGCTCAAAAACACCTGTTGTTCAGCCTGTTTATTTCCAGATAAACAGGTTGAAATGGTGTCGTGATTGGCTATGAAAGGGGCGTCCTCCAGAGTGGATCACAAGCATGGATGGGGCGACGTTCACCACTTTGTGAAACGCGTGATTTCATAAAGAATAATACTACATGGAGTTGGGAACACTTCATAAAACTGTAGCAAATGATTGCATTCTGTTTTAGTTATGTTTTACACAATGCCCAGACTTTTTTGGAATCAGTGTTGTCACCACATGGTCTTTTGAGTTTCTAAAAATCCAGTAAGCTGTCTTACCCTCTTTATTCTCCCTCCCTCTCATATATTGTGTGTCTTCTTGTTGTCAGGCCACTGGTGTACACAGTGTCTGCCCTGTTACCGGTTGCCTACATTATTGGTCTGATATTCACACTGAAGACGCACTCCCACATTTATGACATTCATGTTGGAGAAGGACAGAGTATGAGTCTCCCTCTCACAAATCCCATTCAATAGATGACACAAAATTGCACCTTGCATCATAGACTAAAGGTACATCATAATATCTTTTCTGTGCAGTGACTGGACACCAAGGAGTGGTGGTCCACTGGTCAAGGTGGAGGTCTCTGGTCATCCTCGTCATGGCTACCGTGCTCATGTCTGCTTGTGCCGACCTTGTCACCGAAAACATCCAACCCATACTAAACCAGCCCAACGTCTCTCAGGTCAGGACATGCATCTGAGTGTGCTCAGAAAGTTTTTCTTTGGTTGTTTCCTCTCTCTCTATGCTGACTCTTGTTTTCTTCTCCAGTATTTCATTGGTGTGACAGTTCTCGCTATGGTTTCCGAGATCCCAGAGATTGTTAATGGGATCCAGTTTGCACTCCAAAACAACATCAGTCTGAGGTAAATCCCATGGTTTTTAAAAAGGTGATAGCTGTATTCTAATTGATCTCTCCTTTTTTTTCAGCTTGGAGGTGGGAATCTGTATTGCTGTTCAGGTCTGCATGGTACAGATTCCAATTCTGGTTTTATTTAATGCCTTCTATGTAAGTCACCATTTCTTCATTTTGATTATCGATTCATTCATATAATGACCAACTGTTTGCTGTTGTTTAGTTTCTGTAATCAAACACCACCTATGTTTTGGATAGGATGTGGGATTCATGCTGTTGTTCAGTGATCTGCACTTGTGGGCCAGTATCTTCAGTGTTATTCTTGTTAACTACATCTTCATGGACGGCAAGTCTGATTATTTTCAGGGTGAGTTTAGAATGCTTTCAGATTTTGAGTGTGTAATTGGAGATAGAACATCCTTTATTTGAAAATATGCATTGAAATGAATTGAAAGGACTTGATTTTAGACATTTAGTTGTTTAAAATAATTCAGAAATCTCTTGTTTACCAATATTTACCTCTTCATGTGCTGCTCCCTCATAAGATTGTAGCTCATTAATTACTGATTGCATATAGTTTGCATTACTGCTGACCTCTTTTAAAGCTCACCAATAGTGTTTTAGATTGAATCGTATTGCTTTCCTTTTTGCTTTGAAAAATATCCATCACAGCTCACATTTGTCGACATTGTTATCACATAGCAATTCAGTCATGAACCTGATGTTTGAGAATGTTAACTTAAAATATGAGAGAAACATCTTGATTACATCAATGACATTCAGATCTTATACTCAGTTTTATTTCCTGTCGTGTTTTTTCTCTCAGGCACAGCTCTGGTGGTCGTCTACCTTATTTTACTGGCTCTGTATTACTTTGCTCCATCTCCAGCAGGCTGCCGACTTTGACTTATGTTTAAATTTAATACTCCCTATTGATGAGATTTCATTCTGACAGGATTGTGACTTAATGCTCGTGTGAAAGGTGGCATGGCTCTTTTGTTAAGTATTTGTTTGTAATGCTGTTCTCTAAATTACACAAATGAAAAAGGAGATTATTTTAGTCTCAGGTAGGTACATATTTATTTCTCCTTCTACTGTAAAATGTAGTTTGTGAGCTAAAACATTGAACTGTGTCCTTAGACTAATAACTTCTGATGGTCTTTTTTAAGTGTGGTGATAGGAAGAAAATAAGTATTTTTACAATACAAATGGACTTTATAATGGCAAGTATCTAAAAAAATGTTTGTTTCGTTGTATTTAAGGTTCTGTTGTGACACATTTTGTATATTTTTAAAATGGTTAACGTCTGTGGGTTTATGACAGACCCAAATAAAAGCCTGGTATAGTTGGAAAACATGGCATGGCTGGCTGCGCTTCACAAGAACAATAATCTGTCAATACAACATTTTGAAAAACTGGCTGCTTGTGCATTTATTGTTTGTACAGACAATAATTACAAAACATAATGTACATTACAGCCACAACTGCCTTTGAGGAGGCATTCAGCTTTTATCCCAAGAGACTATTTAAAATGACATGTACACCATACTGACATGCAAAAGAGTTTACTTTCACATAAAAAAAATGATGCAAATATAGCCATCTCAATCTGATGCAAGGCAGTACTGTTTACCAATGCCAAGCATGTACTGACGCCGACTGTTACATAACAATAAGATATAAATAAGCCTATAACATGTCAATAACAAAAAGTGACTGAGGTGGACTATTGAATGTGAAATGGTATTATTATAATACAATAAGATTTAGATGAGTTAACTTAGTATTAGTTATATGAACAACAGTTAGTGAACATTACAAATAAAATGCAGATACTCAATATTCAAAATAGAGGTTGACAAAACAGGTGAAACAAAACTAACAGCTGGGACTGTTACCTTAGTATTTAAGCTTTACAGTCATCTCAGTGTACATAAATCTGGTTTCACAAAAATGACAAGATTTTGACATTTTGGTGATTGTTTTCAGCTCCAGACTAAGTCTGATCACAGTATTCAACATCCTGAGAGTGTCTTACATACTCTACCTTGTTAACAGTTACAAAAGTATCATGCCACTTATTTTTCAAAGTGCCACAGTACTACTTTCTTTTGAAAAACAAGACCAAAGGTTAAAAAATAACAATACAGCATATGTTACAGTAAATAAAAAGTTAAAATGGAGTTTAGTCATAAAGAGGGAACTGAAATGATGATCAAAGCAGGTGAAAAAGAAATGTAGCAATACTTTCTGCTACAATTCAAGGTTTTGTGATAAAATACATTACAAAAAATGAGTGAGTAAAATAAATAGGTAAACACTGTCTCTGTGGATTAAAGTAAAGAAAAATCTCATCTCCCAATTAATCATGAGCAGAAAAGGCTCGACGATGAAAGGCTCATGGACAGCACCAGGCATATCACATGGTGGAAAAAGGCTACATGAACACATTTCAGAGAATAATGAATGACCCTTGAGAGGCTGATTTACATAAATATAAAAACAATGTGTGTGATATTTTACAAATTCAAAAGGCACCACATGAAGAAATAAAAAGGCTTGAGAATCACTGTGGAGCTACAGATGTAGAAGTTCTGACTTTTCATTATTCCAAAAAGAGGAAGAATGACTGAAGAGGCACAAGAAGATTCACAGTGATGCCATGTCTTAAAGATCAGATCACAAGGCTTAATGTGAAGAGAACTATTTTTAGTTTGAGCGGCTCCATATCAGCATGCAATCAGAAAGTCCTTGAGGCTAAATTATGATTCCTTAATTGACCTAATAAGACAGTTAAGCGGTATCACAGTTATGTGTTCATGCTTTATCAACAGTGTACCACTGATTTAAAACTAGCTAAATAGAAATGTAAGTGTTCATCAGCTCTGTCATTTTTGTAATCTAACCTATGTCACAGTGGGCACAGAAGCGGCTGACTGGACAAGTATCAAAGATGGTAGCAATGTGTTGTCACTTCAGCACTTCAGTAATTTAGCAGAAGCAACATTCATTTGACCTCCGAAGACGTGATCTTATTCATGCTCATGCTGCACAAGTTTCTGACAGTGATACAGAATTAGAAGAAGAAAAAAAGAAAAGAGGAAGAGTGCACTACATAGTGGACCCAAAACGACAAGCGAGAGTACCTGGAAGTAGAAATCAGCATACAACAGTGATTCTGGTGGCTTAGCTTAGCTTCTAATGGATGCATGCAAACTCAGAAAATAAAGAAACTTAAATCACTGCACTATACACTAAAAACAGCATACACACAAGACCATAACTATTTGACATCAGGCTTTTCTATGTCCTTTTAAGAACATTTTCACTGACTTATCAGCGATTTTTGAGTCAGTGTTGTTGCATCACATACCACTTCCTTCAGTCTATTTATCTCTGTCTATTTGAGCCGCTGAACTAGTGTGTGTGTCAGTCCCAGGCTGAGCAGCTGAAGGGTGGACAGCTGGGCTATGTGAGGGAAAGTTTTCAGCAGTTTCTCCCAGGTCAGTTCCAGCAGGCTAGGCACCACCAACCAAACTTTGTACAAAGAGCCAGTCCTTCTATTCCCAGACATGTTGACGACACCACCATGGACATACATACAGCCAGCCTAGAGGAGAGGAACCAATCAGTACATTAACATCAAACTGATCCATTAATTGCGAATTTCAGCATTCTTAAGCAAATCCCCCCGAAAATGTTATGATTTCAGTTTTACCAATATAAGGGACTGCTGCGTTTCTGTTTCATAATCAAAGAAAGTCTTTGGTTTTTGATTGGACAAAACAAGACATTTGAAGAGGTCACCATGGGATCTAACATCTTACAGACTAAATCAGATCATTGAAAAATGTGAATCTGCAGATTTAACCAAGTAGGTACATAATTAGCGGCAATGTCTGAAATTGGTGTCTACCTCCATGCAGATTTCTTTTCTCATCCCTTGCAGCAGAGAAATTTGTCGACCAAGTTACACGTAGTAATGTGTGAATGATACTTAACTTACTGGAGTGACTGCAGCACAATGGAAGTAGGCTGGTTCTGGCATGACAGCAGGTAGCCTGGTCCACTGAAAAGTCTGAAGATTGATCTTCCACAGGTCGGACAGGATCAGCTCCCCATTATATCCCCCACATATAAATACCTCTGGAGGTAGAAACAGAGCGATGTATAGTTAAAAGTAGAAAATTTGTGTCCAAGCGCACAGTTGGCCCCTGCTACTGGAAAAAAAAACTCTGTTTGTCCTGATGGGGATAGACTATACTCTCTGAATATGAGGAAACTGACATGAAAACCTCTGAGTTCAAATGTGCCTAAAATTGTAAACATTTATGTAATTGAAGAAACCAATTATGAGATGCCCACCTTTAGGGGCCCTAAAAAGCATGTGTGAAATTCTATTGAATTCTGTCCATTAGTTTTTGAGAAGATGTGGATAGACCATACCCCATTACGTACATATGGCCGGATGGTCAACGTTAACACTGTATGCCCCCTTTGGCAGGGGTATTAAATAAAAGTTCAGACATTTGTGTCCAAACAATACTGTGTGAAATACTTCTTACCGTCTTTGACTTGCACACAGCTGTGACACCGGCGGGCAGCAGGATATCCTGTCAGGATAATAACAAAGTAAAATAAAATGTGTGGTCTTCAAATCCTTTATTCAACAATTTAAAAAAAGCTAAACACTGGTCACAAACCTATTTTTTCATGAGCTTTGGTGACTATTTCCTCCCAGTAATTTGTCTCCAAGTTATACGCATGAATCTGATGAAGACAAATAGAATACATAAATTAAATACATATTAAATACATAAATTAAAGAGCGACACAAGTTCATTATGTCAAATGTTGCACTCCTTCGTCTCACCTTGTCCAGGGGATATGACGTCCAGGAAGTCCCACCTCCTAAAATGAATATTCTCTGTCCATCGTGAGCTAGTTCATGTCTGTACCTGTAAAATAATGCATTCATTTTCATTCTGTTTCAATGAAGATTCTGGGGATTCACAATAGGTCACACATGTCTCGATTCAGGGGCCGCATCCTTCAAAGGATGCAGTCTAGACTGCATAGACTGCGCTGAGTGCTGTAAAATGAGACAGTCAGGTCTACGGAGAATTTCATCAGCTGTTCCTGTCCTTACCCTTGAGTCACGGTCTGTCTCCTAGCAACACTGACAGCTGGAGTTGATTCGTTGAAGAGCAGTCTTTCAAGGTGTTGTAGTAAAACCTATGTGGTAGATGTACTAAGAGTAAAAACTCGGATGTAGTAGTAGGAATAGTCCTAAAGTCTGTATTGGTAGTAGATGTAATAACAGTAGAAATAGTAAAAAAATAATAATTTTGCATTGAATCTGAAGGAGCCTTCAAAATGGGACGGCCTTGTTGCGATGCTGTGACGCATTCTGTCTTTAACTACAGACTTCGAAGGATGCACCTGAACTGAGACACAGCTATACTGTAGCTATTAGAACTATATCAGCCAACTGACCTCTCCTCAGGCAGATCTGAGGGCGCATTGTTGGGTTTGAGGTGGGTCCACTCTCTGGTGGTCAGATCTAGCCTGTGCAGGTCGGTACTGTAAAGGTAGCCTGTTGTCCCTCCAAACACATAGAGGTAGCCATTTATGATGACCATCGCCTGAAAATAGGGAATGCCGATAAATGTTTGTTGGTGGAATACACAGCTACATACAGTAGTCTTGAATAAATCATTAACTTTATATCTAGTCCAGCCATAAGGAGTTAAACTGTTACCTGTCCGTAGATCTTGTTAGGTTTCTTCCCTCTGCAGTTGAACAGGTTCCATCGTTTATATTGAACATTACAAACATGGACGTCATTCCCATTGTTTTCACCAAATGGAATCCCAGTGCCACCAAACACAAGCAAGTTGTTGCCGTGTAAAACAGCTGAGAGAGAGACATCAAAATAATCAATAGTATCCCTAATAAGGTTTGCTGAATTCTACATACTGGACCATTTAAGTCCCTGAAGCTTTCAGTGAGATAGGTAAAAAAATAAAATAAAAAAAGGTGTTATAGTCCCTTTTGAATTTTGGACCACTATTTCCACCACAGAGCAAAATTTTGATTAAATGCACCCCCAATGTTATTTGTAGCTAACATTCTACAAACATTTACATGGTGCAAATGCACACAGCCATCTGTAGACGGTAGGAATGTATGATCGATGGCAATAAATATGACTTTAAAAAGTAGAAATGAGGAGACATAGACCACCGTAAGTTCATGCAGACAAAACATCTTTTAAAATGTTAAAAAAAGGCTTTACAAATGTTTCATTAAGAATTATACTGACTACAAAAGCACTATAGTAGCATTACGGACCTGGTGTTTTCTTCAGTGTAATCAATGGCGACGTGGATAAGGGTCTTCACTTCGGGGCTACTGCATAATCTCTGTGTAAAAACGGCTAACATTTCTATTTACATTCACTCGCAAGAACTCAGAGTTTGCACCTTTGAGCTCAAACAACTGTATGTGTTTACCCATTTAACGATTTTTCTCATAGTCTTGAAAACAGCATTGTTTAAATACATGCTAATTCATTAGCAGTCCTCTTCTTTCCTGTCTTTTGTTGAAACTTTGCAGTGTTTCATGATCAGTGGGATGGTATGAAACTATTGTGAGCAAAAGAGCAAACAAAACAATGACATCACTCTTCAGTCTTACCTATGGTCAAAATGGTACCTTTAAATAAGACCAGTGGCTAGTTCTAAATGAGAACAAGTGGATGTGTGTAGAAGGCTTGATTCCCATAAAATGAAAGGTAGCACATAAGTCCTTACCTGACATAGAGGCCAGCTCTGTGGGCATGTAACCCTCTGTGCGGACCTGCTGCCAGGTGGCTGTCGCAAAGTGAAACCGCCAAAGCTCCCTGAAAAGAGGGTAGTCTTCATTCTCTGACCCGCCTGCCTCCTCAAAGTCTGGGTTGTACCCTCCAAAGACATAAAGGTTGGCGTTGTCTGCAACAGAGCGATGTCCGCTCCGGGCCGGGGGTACACAGTGTCCTGTAGGAAGTTTAACACACATAAAGTCCCTGATGTAAATGGAAAAGGAAATAACATTTTAATACAGAAATATTAGACAACACCTTTGCATCATGTTGTCCTCAAAAGCATGATTATTTTCTTTACAAAAAGATAATGTATAAGAAACAGATAGCAGTTTAACATCATTATATTTACAATAGCATTATAAAAAAAATGTATATCACTCAGTTAGTACATCTGGCACTGGTCTCTTTCTTTAAGCAAAATAGTCTAATGGGGAGGTTGTGTACTTTCAGCACCTTCCCTCAGGAATCTGTTGGGGATCCGCAGGTTGGGGCAGGATGGGGAGAAGATCCGCCGAGCATGAAGCCACCTTGCTCGCTTCTTGGTGCCTGTCATCAGTTACCATACAGGTGGAAAAGACAGAGCGGGAGAGAGACAGAAATATGCACAGTTAATGTATAGTCCATATTTCAGAGGTTGGATCATCAGCAGTAAAGGAAACTGGATCATTGTTTAGAGTCTACAGTTAAAATGCTTTTTACCTGTACATTTATAGTAGGAGTAAGAATGGTTCTTATCTCTGGTTGGAAGTTAACAACTGTTTTTATCTACTACTTTCAACATTTTTATTTAGTTGTTGATGGTTACATTAAAGATAATTTCTGTATTGCAAACATTTTGTGGAATTGAAGGCCGTTTTAAATATTAAACATGCATACTTTAACCTTGATAAACTTAACTATTGTTTGTAAGCAATGGGTGTTTTCTAGCTAACATGAGTGATGTACAGCTATAGGCTAACAGTTGTGTCCCCTCCATGAAACTAATGCTAGTCTCCATCTCTCTCTCTCTCTCTCTCTCTCTAGTAGTCTCTCGTGTTTGATTCCACATTTAAAGAACATAACAATGATAGCACTTTAGATGCCTTTGGGGTGTTTAATCACTCGCTAATATCTGCTAGCTTCCGTAGCAACGTTGGCTAGCATTGCCCTGTGTGTTGTAGTCCCGATACACCACGTTACTAATTCAACAAATGACTATCCTAATATACACAGAGACAGTGTCACGTAGCTCCTCCTTTGGTTCACTGTTTGCCTCGATGACTGCATCTAACAGCTTGTTCATGCAGACAGTAGGTTTTGTTTACAAACCTGGGTCACGGATGAAGGGCCTCCACGACAGTTTCTCAAACTTAATGAGCTGACTGAAGGTTCCTTCATGTTCGGTCGACGACATCTCACAGGAAATCACGCAGATAGGGCTCACACCCAGACCTGGACAAGGACCCGCTTCAGTTTGACCAACCGTGTTTGCATGAGACTGCGAGCTTCAGCAATCACCCAAAATAAAAAATAGACTGACCGCAACTGCTGCTACTTGCAGCGTCACAGCCAGCTGGCCTCAACTGACCAATCAGACGACAGACGACCGGTCATGTTGCGTTCAAGAATAACATTAAAGTTTCGGAAAACTGTAATGTCGAAATATAGTCAAATAAAGCTGCATAATATATATATATATAAATATAGCAGGCTTTATAAATTGCTTATGTCGTATAAAAATATTCCATGTTACAGATAGAAGTAACAGAGCAGGCCTACTAGAATGAAATTAAACTGTACTAATTTTTTTTAAACTTACAATTAAGCTAGAAAGAAATATGAAAATAATTACTTCTATTGTTGTTTAATCTCCAGATTAATTTCTCAATTGAATAAAATGTCAAAAAAGAGTCAAAATGGGCATTTAAGTTTTCTCGAGTCAAAGGTGATGTCTTCAAATAACTTGTTTTGTCAAATGAATGCAATAAAATCTAATCTACAGAACATTGGGAATATGACATAGGCTGTTGAATATTGAGGACATGACAACATAGCAAAGCAATATATTTCATAGACAGCATGGAAGTTTCAGATGGATTTGGACATGAGATTAGCCTTCTCTGACTGGCTGACTTGTAAAGCCTGGTAGATGTCTAAAGTTGTGGACAACTGTTTAGTTTCTCCAAGAGAACCAAGCTGCTGAGCTGACTCTTTTAGATCAATTTAACAAAGAGTCAACCTTTACCCCAGATCTAAAGGGGATGCTTTGCTGACTCGCGGTAATCTGAATTTGAAGCTCATTGGGACTCATTGGGCTGAGGGAACAAACAGAACCAATCTCATGACAAGCTCTTGTAGCTTTTTTCACAGAAACTGTGAGACAACAAACATAGAGTGGGAAATAATTGGAATCAGTGACATCATGGAGCAGATTATGATGACCATGAAAAGGTTTGATCAAACACTTTTTTGTTTATCTTTTCAGTGTTGTTTCTCTGTAGTTCACACATGCAATCATGCTAATATTAACCATTCAAGGCAGCAGCCTGTCAAGGCCCTATAGTTTTTATGCTAAAATAATTATTGTGGTAAACTGAGATTGCACTCCTATCCTGTTTCTGCCGGGATAAGACCCCACAATCAATCAACTTGAGATTGTTTTAAAGAGTGCACAATCTTCTTTCAAAAGTTTGCTCATTCAGACCTGAGACTTCACTTTATCAGGTGGCTAAAATGTTATCTCAAGGTTTATTGTTTGTCCGTAGAAAGAATCTCCTCACTTAGTCGGTTGATGTAACATTGCCCCTCCAAGTAAATTACTCAATAGATTGATAGCAGGTAGGAAATCAAGTCACCCTGTGAAATCTTCCTGAGAAAGACATTCCTGAATAATGGGACTAAACATGAGTTGAGTTGTCAACATTTTGTTCCTTCCAGTGATGTACTCATAGATTCATGGATGTCAGGAGTCTATCATGGAACACTGGTTTATTGAAGAACTGTTGTATTGTTTATATTAACCAAGGGAAATGGAAGTGAAGTAAGCATCTTCTGGCATCATATTCAACAGTCTCTGAGAACAAGACGATTTAACTTTGAAAAGATTTTGCATTAATTTTTACTTGAAATAAACTCTGATGAGATTTAATTGATTTTGATGGGATTTCACTATAACATGTATTTCTTTAAATCAAATCTTTAAGGGGTTTGTAATGCAATGTGTTTTTATTGTCTTTATATGTACAGGTTTGGAGTTATGTTTAATGACTTTAACTAAAGTGTGACTCTGGGCATAGTTTCCTTAACTTGGATCTTTGTCAAGTCAGTGCAGTTTGGTAGGGGATAAGCAATGTTTTGAGACAAAATAGTGCTGATGTTATTTGTTACATCAGCATAACAAACCAATTGCCACTATCATCTTATCACCATCAAGGGTCTCATGACCTGCTCAGGTCTTATGTGACCATTAGTCATGAGACTCTCAAGCTTGGGAGTTCAGCAGAGGTGACTTTTTTCTGAAATGTTAAATGTGTTTTCACTTGCATCATTGTTTACATTTAGACATATACACTATAGTGGGCATGGAAAAAGGATTTATCATATATTGCAGATCTCCTTCCAAACAGAAATATGTGGGAATAGATTTTTGGTGATCTGAGCTCATTGATTGGAAAACATTATAATAAATACTGTCTATTTATTCTACTTGTCAGCAGTCTTGGGAAAATATATATTTAAATAGTTGTGCATATGTCTCGAAGACAATTAACTCTATAGCATTTTTACTATAATATTGAGAATAATATTAACTATGCATATTTATAGTCAAAATAAAAGATATGGCTTTACAGAATGGTGGTTGAAATGGTGATGATATACATATTGATCATTATTATCATTATATATTATTTAGATGTTGTTTTTTTAATATATCTATTATTATATACTATTTTGAATTATTTACTGACTTATTAAATCAACTTGCTGACTCAAGTCATTAAATGATTGCTTGCTTGAAATGTTTATTATTATTATTATTGTGAAGAAGAACAGCAATTGTTTACGAACTCGAGTCTGCTTTTGTTATTATTTACATATGCAAGGTATTAACACCATAACAACATGTTGAGAAGGTTCATAATATAATAGATGTTGAAATGAATATTTTCATGAAGATTAAGATCTCAACATTTTTACCTTTGTCAATAGTTGTTTCCGTTTCAGCAGCAGTACTGCTGTATGGCAGTGGCAGTAAGTGTGGGCTAAGCAAGGGAAGTTCATGTAGCACATTGTATAGCACATTTCTTACACAGCAGGCATTTAAAGAAAAACAATGTGATTTGAGTGAAAGGGGCATGGTATGGAAGTAAATCTGTGGAGCTTTGTGTCAAGCAACGCCCCTGTGTTAAAACTTTAATTAATATTTAATTAAATTTAAAATATTAATTAATATTAACCAATAATGTGTGGGATAAGAGAATAGAATTACTTTTTAACTATTTCATATTCATAACTCATATCATGACAGAGTGCATGTGAAGAAACT
The DNA here is from genome assembly GCA_037577475.1 of Chaunax sp. Z400. Classification (NCBI taxonomy): domain Eukaryota; kingdom Metazoa; phylum Chordata; class Actinopteri; order Lophiiformes; family Chaunacidae; genus Chaunax; species Chaunax sp. Z400. The sequence continues at coordinate 15,589,144 of CM075186.1, forward strand.
GGTCTCAAGCGCTTGTCTTAGCTAACTTCATCATAGAAATAAACCTAATAGACAAGCAAGACCCTTATCTGTAAACTGTGCTTGACCAGCCTCACCAATAAAAAGATCAGAAGTCAATTTGAATTTAAATATCGACTTTTGTGTCTGCAGGAACGGTTACGTCATGTTTATCCACATCACAAACAACATGCTAACAGTGCAGTCATGTTCCGTTGAGTGTATTTCTACAGCTGAGCCCCTCCTCTCCTCTGGACGCTGGAGGTTGATGTCAGGACAGATCTCAACTAGGCAGAACTGGTCACTGAAGAGCTGCTGAGAGGAGAAAAAGTGGGCGATGTTACAGCGAGGATCTTGTTTACGGACGTTGTTGGAAGACTGTTGGTACAGTCCAGAGGTCTTGTAGACATTTTCAATCTATAGGATTTAGGTAGCCTCATCGCCACAAGATTTTAGATCACTTCTGGAAGGAATACAAAAATGTCGTCTCCAAGTCCGGGCAAGAGACGAATGGATACCGACGTGGTGAAACTGTATCCTTTCCAGAACATAAACAAGCCTGGATAGCCAAATGAAATACATAGTTTTATAATGATTGACATCCCTCTAATGTTGTTAAATTCCAGTGTTTGTTGTGGTTTTTATACGTATGTATGTATGTGGCAAGTAGCTAGCTATTTGAAGTTAACAGATTTTGTGAAAAGTGTGTAACGTTAAACACTTTGAATGTGTAGCTCTGAGTCTAACCGTGGTTAGCTTCCTCAATGTTAAGTTAGCAGAATGGCTATTAAGCTACACATTTAGTTAACGTTATTTGTATGAATTCACGTGTCTGCTAGCCAGCGTTAGCTTGCTAATACATTAGCAATGATCATATTGTTTGTATTAGTCGATAATTAGCAGAGGAATCTGTCGCAATATAACGTTGGCAATGAACTCTGCTCGCTTTGAACATTGTTAGCCTTAGCTCGGAAGCGATAAGTTAGCCTGTTAGCCAATAATTTGTGGTCCCACCGGACTGACAACTCCATGTGAAGCATTAGCAAAGAGTATTTTACATTTTAAAGACGTTTTTATGGAAAGACACGTCTATTTTTTCGTGATTTTATAACGTTAACGTCAAGGTAGTTAGCTGTGTGTCATTTATTATCACGAGAACAAATAGGGGTCGATAAAGAGCAAAAGAGATATTTACCAAAATGACAAATGCCAACTCAACAGACAACTACATTAATTAATGTCAGAGAAATCAGGAATCAGGTTTTGACTTTTGTGCTTTTGAAACTGTTACCGAGATATAATGCAAATTGAAGATAAAGTAAACATAAATAAAACATAAATTGTATTCATAGAGGAAAAGTCACCGTCTGGTTGTTTTCCCCAAATAATATAGTTAAAACTTTTTGAATTTGAAGAGTAATTGTATCTCATTTTAACGATAGTGAAAAGAAAGAAGCAGATGGATGTATCATGCTTTTAATTATTCTTTTCTTAATAAAATCCCTCTCTTTTAGGTGTAACGTTAATTTCTCAGGTTTAATTTTTTGCTGCTCATTGGTGTCGTCTTCTTGCAGTCGACTCGAATGATTGTTCGTGTGTTATCGCTAATTATTTGCAGCTATCAGCTGAAGTTGCATGAAAGGATTTCTGACAGCGTGAGGTGAATTGTTTTGTTTTTGTCCTGCAGCTAGATACTGCTCTCTGATTGGTCAGCCTGTTACCATCCGGAACATGGTAGAAGGCGGGGCTTCACACACAGCTGATCGAGGAACAACAAGCGATCTGTGCGGAGGATATGCAGGGATGGGGGCTGGGAACATCCAGTCCATGACAGGCTTAGGGGGCACATGTTGTTTCCTCCTTAACAGAAATAACTTAGCTTTTGTAGAACAGAAAGACAGCTAGTGCTGAAACAATTTGTCGATTAATAAAATCAATCGCTCAAAACAAAAAATCATGGCAAAAATTTTAATAATCAAGTCATTTGCCGTATTTTTTGTAAACTTTTATCGGCCAAAATAAGCAATTTGATAAAAAAGATATCGCCATTTTCAGCATTTTGGAGACTAAATGATTTATCAAAAATGTTATTGAAATGCCCAGAATCATTGTTGCAGTCCTGTTACTCATATTTAGTCCTTTATCACATACATAAATACTGATGTTATTGCTGATTAAAAATTATTTTATAATCGGAGAACTCAAATTTAAATACAATTTTTAAGTTTTTCGAAAGTTGAAACTTTACAGTCAAAATGTTTTAGACTAAAACAAAAGCAGTTTGAAGGTAGGAAATGTCACCTAACATACCCAAGCAAGTATTTGGGAGGGATCAATAAATTCGTACTGCCCCTGTGAGTCACTTTTATTAATTTGATAACTTTACACTTCCCTTTATTCCTTAAATTTCCATCTTTTATTTAATTCATGAGCTTGTGAGTAAAACAAAGCGGTGCTGCATTGTGTATCATTACATAACCACAGGTACAATCAGGGATGTACAGTCATATCTCTAAGGAAGATGCAAACACAGACAAAATAATTCTAATATTTCTGTTATTAGTACTATTGTTTTGTTTCATTGACATTATTATAAAATATGTTTGAGAAATCTAAGAATACATAGTGAGAGTAATAGGATACTTAACTAGGATCTTTGAGCAGATGCTAGTCCTGAGTGCAGCACTGCTATTTAACAGGAGATTGAACCTCTGTGACAGAGCAAAGTCGATTCTAGTCTGCAGCCATAGCTGTCACTGCTGCTCACAGATTATCGTACAGTTCTTACAAACAAATATAAACATAGCTAGTGCGTGACCATCACATGTACTTTGTATCCACATGTACTGCTATGGTCTGACTGCAATGTTTGTCTAATTTTTCAGAGTGGATTTGATCAGATGAACCCAATGTCATGAGAACTAGACTTTACAAAGTGGGGAAAAAAGTAAACACACAACTCTAATCTTTGCATCAAAAGATAAATCAGAGTGCTCATTGAGCTTAAGCCAAATAAAGCTTTTCCCTCATGTAGTTACATCACTCGAATGAGCATATGCTTTGGTTTCTATGGACAACCCCGAGAGGAAAGCATAAGACACTGATGCACTTTTGTAAGTCAAGAACAGATTTTATTTATAGGACCCATTGCCTCAGATCACATTTAGAGCTCGTGTGTCTTCCTGGTCAGTGATTTGCAACATTTTTCTGTTGAGTGAGTTTTAAACTATGTTCTGTAGTACATGTCTGCAGCTCTTTTGCCTCCTTGCAGTTTTGCAGTTAAGCAACGATGAATGGTGTGACAGTTCCTTGTGAGATTTTTGTGGTGCATTTTTCTGCATCTGTCATTGTGTCAGACTCGCACAGTCTCGGTTGAACTGAACGCTTGACCTTTCTGCTGTCACCACACACAGTGATCATAACACATTCTTAACTGCAAAACAGACGAAAGCTGCCATCAGTCAGTTAGCAGGCTGGAGGCAGCACATTTCTGTAGAAATGGCTCAGCCTCATAATCTATGATAGTTGGTAGACTCTTCACTGATGTTTATGCTACCAGTATGTTTGCCATTTTCTGTATATTTGTATGGATTATTTATCTTTGGTGATAATCTGATGAGCATGATGTTTGCTATCAGCTGAAGAGTCGAAGTTTGTTACTACCTGTGATTCAGAAAAGTGAAGATGTGGTCATTAATGGCATCTTTAGTCTAGTTTTTGGTTGTTAACTTATCTGCTTTGAGATTGACATCTATCTTCATGTTTGAGTAGATGTTATCCTGTGCTGAGTGTGAAGTTATTTTGTTGTTAAGGAAACTTGTTGTCTTTTGTCTGCACTATTGCCATGGTTCATTTTATTGATCATATTGTTAGGCCCCTGTCCAGAAAAAGAGAAGGAAAAAGGAACTTTGACCAACCTCAAAATAAGGAAAAGCAGCATAATTTTCATTGTGTGATACTGTTTGAATTTTCAGCCTTTCCTATTGCTTGTTTTTTTTTTGTTGCTGTTGTCTTTTCCTTAATCGGCCATCAGCATTGAGAGCAAGCATGAGGTCACGATCCTCAGTGGACTCAATGAGTTTGTGGTCAAGTTCCATGGACCACCAGGAAGTAAGCCTCTTTGATATTTACTAAATTTCCCCTTTGTTCTCCCTTTCACAGATCAGCTTGTCACCAGTGTACTGTAAAAGTGTACAGCATCATGGCGGCATTCCTTATGAGTTAAAACATCGGTCTCAACATCCTGGATAATACTGTTTTTTGTAGCATTGTTTTAGTTAAGGAATGGATTTTAGTTGATTGATCCATCTTGTCTTTCCAGGTGCATATGAAGGAGGTGTGTGGAAGGTGCGAGTGGACCTACCAGATAAATACCCCTTCAAGTCACCTTCAATAGGTATGAAATATTTTTTATGGTGAAGCTTTGAAACCTCCTTATTAACTTGTGGTGTACAATGATTAAAACCGCCTTTCTCTTTTTTTTTTTTTTTTTTTTTTTAAACAGGATTCATGAATAAAATCTTTCATCCCAACATTGATGAAGCGTAAGTAGGCCCTCAATGGCACATCCTCATGTTTAACATAGAAGACATGATCCACACAATAAAGAAAAGTTTCATTTTTTTACTCTTTGTGCATCCAGCTTTCCTTTGACAACTTTTGCAAAGGCTGTCAGGTTGTACTTAAAGTGTGTTTTTATTTTTATTTTTGTCTTTTTGCAGATCAGGAACTGTGTGTTTAGATGTCATTAACCAGACATGGACAGCTCTCTATGGTAGGTCACAGCCACATGTCTCTCGCTGTGTGACAGCTTTATGAAATGTCACACACACACAGTGCAAAGCTTGTACCTCTACTGTGAAGCTTCAGGCAGCATTTCAGTTTAAATCTACTTATACTCAAGTGATTCCTTTTTTATTTATTTATGTATTTATTTATTTGTTTGTTTGTTGGGGAGGGACAATGTACAATAAGAAATATAAATGTTACCATTTGATGCATTGTACCAGAGTTAGCCTAAGGCTAATTTTCATCTGCAGTCCCAACGGCAGATTTAAAACATCCATCCAACAGTATTAAATAACAAAACAACAAAGGACAAAAACACACACACACAAAGCAGTAAAACCTGCTGCTTGTATTAAGGTCATGCTTTAGCACTCATAGAGAAGAAGGTGATGAGGCTGAGAGATTGTCGTGAACTCATTCACCAGGGATATGCCTCATTTTGTTTCTGTTCAAGTGAGAGTCGCACTGAATGTAAACCTCTCTGAATAATATTATAGTATTAATATTATATCACAGCTGAAGAGGTACATTTGAGACAGTAACAACCAAAAACAAGAAAAACAACACCTTTATTTGTTCCTAAGCCCTCATTTGAGCCACAGCCTTGTTTGTTTTTTTAGACGTGTATTGTGTACTTAACAACATCCTGATAAGTATTGGTATATTTTGTGTGGGGGTGGTGTGACACCAGTCTGATGAGCAAGTAACACAGATGGTCATCTTTAGCTATGATGAATAATATTTGGACAAATGGAAGAATACAGTCAGTAACCTTGTTTGAACCATGACTTAAGTAACATTATAATTTTGTTAAGGTGTAACTGAAACTAATAAAGGAATATCTTATCTTATCTTATTTTAAACCTGTGTAACTGCCTCAAAGACATCAGACTTATACATGTAGTTTGTGACTTCAGCCATTTTCTTCTAATTGTATAACTTCCAAAATAATTTTCATGGAAAGAAGAGATATGCTATCTTCCGTCAGATGTGCAAAATCAGCATGGTTCTCACCCTCACTCCTGATAGAGACGCAGCATTTTGCATAGCAGGTATGAATTTTCACATCAAAGTACGCTGGTACAATCTGTCATTCTAAACTAGGTGAACAAGCTGGTAACGACTGTAAGTTAAATTGTGCATGTGCAAAAGTCTAAAGGCAAGAGGCTACGCAGCATTTAGCCTGCTGAAAAGCAAAAGAAGCCCAAGAGAAAAAAACAGACTAATCTTGGTGCTGGGTTCAAACGAGGATCATTGACAAATGCATGATGTCAATCATTTCAAGAGATTGTAAATCGATAGCAACACAAATTCAGTTTTATCTTGTTATCCCTCCTCATTTTGTTTGGCTGATTCCAAAAGGAGTGCGGTGCTTCTAACTCCTTTGCCGAGGTAAACAGGCTGGCGTGGAATCCACACAGTGGATGAGGAAAGTTGAAATTGTGATTGTGAAATGAGTTACATTAATGCAGACCTGACAACCTTGGGAAAATATTTAACCTTAACACATTAGTCAATTGTGACATAGTTTGTAAGCTAGCTCCGCTGTTCTCTACCAGGCAGGGTGCCGTCTGGCCTTCTCAGGGATGCCGCCAAAAAATATTCTGGTGTTGCTGACATCATGTAATTAATTAAAATTCCAAAAAATGAAACTTATAAAGAAAATGCAGATCATTACCTGACTCATACATCATCAAAATGTGTCTCATTTCCCCCATATCACGTCAACGTACGCCTCAGCGTATGACTGGTCAGCCAGTGCATGGTCAGCATATGATTAAGAAGTATTACCTACTATACATTTCATTTACGTGTTCTTTTGTGGAGCAGGGCAGGCTTGACGTGTTTCCCTTGTGCAGCGAACATTCAAACAGCAGCACACTTTGTGACCTCGTCTCTCAGCATCTGAAAATTCTCAACGAGAGCTTTAGTCACTATTTTTCACTGGAGTCTTGTGTGCAGTTTGACTGGCTGTGCGACCTTTGGAGTTCATGTGCACTGGAACGCTGCACATGCAGAAATGTGTAAATGTATTTTTCTGATTATTTTCTTCTGTTTTTCGTCAGTAACCATGTGTTTGGTTCCGAGCACTGTCAAAACAGCATTCAATGTAAATCTGTTTCTATTTTTCAATACATTACATAGTACAGTATATGGATATAGGCTGCAAGGTTGGAATTAATTATAGCGGCTACTTCTGTTTTTACTCACACTGTAATGTTGTGAGGTTAATAACACCTCGTTAGGAAACTGTAAAACCATACGTGTAGGTGTTCGAATATTGAAGAGAGACCTCTGGTGGATGATGTCGGAGCTACACACACAATGGAAGGACTCGGAGGAAATGGAGCTCAGGTATTTCTCTACTCTCTGTACTGACTAGTCTTTTTCCCCACATCCAACAGACCTCACCAACATCTTTGAGTCATTCCTCCCTCAGCTGCTTGCCTACCCCAACCCCATCGATCCTCTCAATGGGGACGCAGCTGCCATGTACCTGCACCGGCCAGAGGATTATAAACACAAGATCAAAGGTAGTGCACCAGCAACTTACACAGAAAATCTCACATGATGGTTGAGATGTGATGAGAGTAAAAAAGAAAAACGTATATAGCAATAGTAGGTATTTATATTTGGGGAATGTAAAATTTAGATCTTGTGCAGTCCCAGAGTGCAGCTGATTTTGCAAGTAGCCACTATAGCTAAGCTAGAAGGATTCAACACATATTATTAGAGTCATCGTAAGAGATGTCAGAAATGTTTGCAACTTGCAATCAAAATGCTTTCTGTATTTCCCATAGTTTGGTTTAGGGGTTTCTGTCCGGTGTTGCCACGATGAGTCAAAAATAGAACAGACAACATCATAATTAATAATGCAGGTGTGTCGGCATGTGAATATTAATGGAACAAAATAACTGGAAATTTTTACTCCTCTTTAATCAGTAGTCAAACATCAAATTTTGAAAAACAATCTGGAAACCGTGATGAAATAATTTTCATGTATTGATTTTAGGAACTTTACAGTCTCTTAATATCCTTAATCTCTTCAGTGGAAGCTTCAGTGATATTTAGGTTACATGCTTCATGTACGTCATCATTTCTTTGCCAAGTCTGTTTCCGCTGCATTTTCTTTTTATCAGTACACCAACATTTCCACCTCAGCCAAGCCTAAAATGTATTTGTGTTTTTTCAACAGGATTATATGCACAAATTTCATCTATGTTAAGGTTGAGCTTAATAGTTTAATTCTTGGAATATTTCCATTAAACTGAGCAAACTAAGCCTGGTGATGAAAACAGAGGCATCCAAAGGCTCCTGAATATATGACATACCTGAAATTATCAGTTGATGTGTAAAAGTGTTAAAAGCAATGAAGGTGCTGCGAATTTCCCATGAACTCTATATCCCTTTCCTTCTCTGTGTTTCTTTTTCAGAGTACATCCAAAGGTACGCCACAGAGGAGGCTCTAAAGGAGCAGGAGGAGGGAGGGGGCGACTCCTCTTCCGAGAGCTCTATGTCAGACTTTTCGGAGGACGAGGCTCAGGACATGGAGTTGTAGTGAAGGGAGGCGATCCCGTCCTCTTCACCTCACAACAGACTGTCCATTCCTAAAGAGCAGACACTCAGTGCTATATTCATATTTAAACAAGACAATTTTTTAAAACAACGCAAGGATTTTTATTGCTACACAAGGATTTGCAGTATGATATTGCAGAATATGAATCCTTATTTAGGTATTCATGAACACCTGCCCTTCGCCCTACACCCTTGTTGCCCCCGAGAACTGTACTAGATCAGAAAGGAGTGCATCATTCATTTCCATGATCTTTGGTTGCCTCAGTCAAGGCTTTCACATCCAAACAACACTGTTTACAGGTTACTATGTGGCTCCACAAGCTACAACTCACCACCTCTTCAGTTTTAACATACTTTTGATTTTTTTTCTTGTCTGAATTTCAATATTTTACTGCATCATCAGGCACCAGTGCCACACTGACAGAGGACCGCAGGATGACGATCCATTTCTCCTCAAAAGAGCAAGGATTCTCGTTTTTGTTGAACTGTCGCCTTTCATTTTTTGAGACTTCCAATGAGCTGAAGACCAGAGGGCCACAGTGCCGTCATGTACTCATTGTGTACAGTTGTGACTGCAGACAGCTTCTCTGACAGGACTGTGCAAAACCTGCTGACACATCATACATGCAGTCAAACAACCAATGCATTAACCACCACAACGCCACAGCATATGTGTATGACTGTGTGTGCGCGCGTGTGCCTGCCTGTGTGCATGCATGAATGTAGTCCAGGGAGAACCATGGCGTGTTGATAACTTGTGTTGTACTGACCCCTGATGCTCAGTAGAAATCAGGACAGGAGGTTCCTTCTCTTAAAAACTCATCTTTCTCCTCCTCCTCCTCTCCGTTTTAGGAAAGTGTTTGTCATTCTCTAAATATCTTTGTATATTATGGCATGACACAGAAGTAAAGTTGTGTGGGGCTTTGTGGAGCTGTAATGCTGTAGACATGGGGAGGACACCTGTGTGCAGGTGGGGTTTATCCAGGTCCTTGTTGAATTATTGAACTTCTTAACTTTGCCTATTGCTTGTGTTGAACTATTATAGGTGTTTGACTTGCGTAGGGATAGTTAGTTTTGTCGTGGGTGATGAATCCTATCAAAATGTATGGTTTAATACATAAATAACACGCTAGTTTAAAGACTAATTCTTCTGTACAGATGAGGAGAGCTGATACATATTTGTGGGATGAGTCTTTGTTGAATCCAATCCTCCAGAGACATGTTGCACTTCGACATCCCCTTCTTATATGCAACTGTGTCCATAAGATAATTTACATTATCAGACAATGCTCTTTTTTTCAACCATTGAACACTGTCTCATTTACTTATTCAAGCTGTTGATGGCCTCTTGTTTTCCAAAATGGTGGGACCAAAATCTGGTAATCTACAAAGTTAGTTAATTAACAAGGAAACGCTCCTCGGACTAGATTTGGGGATAACATGTTTACACTGATGTTTAGGTGAGATAAATTAACTTCAAAGAGTCAAACTCTGAGTGTCAGTCATTGATAAATCAAACTTAAATTCCGACACAGGTTTCTTCCTATTCTTCTAAGGACAGATTCATGTGCCTGTTGGCTCCTGCACAGACGAGGCGCTGCCACAGCAGTGGCAGTTTACTGTTAAGGTACACTGGTCTGTGTTTTAGTGCAGGCTTAAAGCCTGATACGTTTCTAACATGCACTCATTGCATTGCAGAGCTGTTTGTATTTTGTTATTTCTGGGTGGAAACAAAATTTAGACCCTTACTTTTACCACCATCAAATTGGGTTATTTCTCCTTAGATATAATCAAAACATGACTTAATAATCCCTTTATAAGTTTTCTAAAATTATATCAGGATCTTTTCCATGGTGTCTTGCAAAAGGGTTTACCTTCATTTGAGAATTAACACGTTGGTGAAACTAACATGTCAGTGTTTTTAGACATGGCATTAAGACTTAGTTCAAATGGTCATAATTAGACTTCTTAACCAACTACATGATGTCAGTCCTTTGTCGTGTAACAAAAACACTCTCCAGCCTTGTATTTTGTCATTTTCAGGATGCATCAGTGTATTATGTATTTTTATTAATGAGACACCGTTTATTTGATGCCTATAATTTGTTTAATTGTTTTTATTTTTGTCTTTTAAACCCTATGTCCAGGATACAAGTCCAGATGTCTCTGATTCTTGAAAAAAGCAAAAAATGAATAAATGTGCTTCCCTTGTAACTTGAAGAAAGAAATAAACAACAAAAATATCTGATTCATGTCAGTATTTTGCTTATTTGTATGATGTGGTGTCGGATTGCCTCGTGTGTTGAGGTAAGAAATGACTTGGTCTCTGCTATTTACTAATATGATTTCCCTTTCATTCAAATAAGGTGTTCAAATGGTCTGATTAGTTAAACCTAATTTTCAAAGGGCATAGCTCTTGTCACACAAAATGTATTTAAGTCTCATGCAGAATGATGCTTGGGGAAATTCACAGCCTGAATAACTAAGACGTTTGTTTCTACTCCATTCCACCAGATGGCAGTCTTATCTATCTCCAGACTATTGTGACCTCCAATGAAAGTTTAGGATGAACCTTCATTTAGTGTGTGTGTGTGTTCAGTTTTTGAACACGTACAGCTTCATTCATTAATTCAACCTAAGTATTCATTAAATCAAATTGCTAAGTTGTTGGCATTATTTATGCCCTCTGGGATATGTATTCAGAGAGCTCGTTGTTTTATGACTGGACAGAATTTTTAAAAATGGTCCAAATAGTACAATTAATGATGGCTTGATTCCATTTAGCTGCTTAATTTTCTGGGTCCTGGTTTAGTCCATGCTTGCTTACTGTCAGGGTTAACTGGGACACTAGAAGACCCTCCATGACTGTTATTAGTAACACCACTCCATTCTTGCTATGAAAAATCAATTTGTCTGCTTTGAAAAGGGCTGTTGGGTAAGTATTGGAGCCCATTTCTGCCTGGAAAAGAAAACAATACATGTCAAGTTAGTCAAATAACACTTAAAGAAAAAAAGATTGATTATCTCATGATCTGACACTATCATGAAACTTCTGATATTTTTGTAATTACGTTATACATTATGGGACTTACTATGAGCAAGTTTTAAATTCTCCCTTAATTTAAATGTATTAAATTTAATTTCTCACCTGGCAGAAATTGGCCCCTGTATATAGGCAGTGTTTTCCTTGGCACATTATTCATTTAAAATGTTTTTGAAAGCCTTAGCCATTTTAATCCAAACTGTCAGTTGGCGGTGCTATTCTCTTCTCTCATTGCTGAATTTGCTTTCAGATGTATCATCTGAACTGAGTGAATGAATGAATGAATGAAGGTGGACCTGCGTGCATGCTGAGATGCTGGAGTATGACGCTCCTTGTCAGACACAGGCTGACAGCACCTTAATGATCTTATTAAATATTCATGGTTGTGTGGCCGTGCAGCCTCTCTGAGCACGTTCAGGTTTCTTGTTTCAGCATCAATTTAATTTGTCTTGTGTGCTTCAAGCAGGTTAGACTTCAGACCATTGTGTTTTCTCCATAAACCCAGTCTTTACAGAGCAAACGAGTTCTTTAAATGCAGTAATTAACCTGTACAACTAAAGCGTAATGTTGGATTACTACCAGGTTTTGTATGAGAGAGATGGGCTGTATTTTATTCCTTTTATTTTCCTTATTGTTTAGATTAGAAGAATTATTTTTTGAGATTTCAGAAAATTTGATTTTTAAAATCAGTTTATCAATTTTCCTCAATTAGGTAGTCATTAATGCTTGAGGAAAAGTGTTATTATTATTATTATTATTATTATTATTATTATTATTATTATTTTCAACATGAGAAGTTTTCATTTTTTTAGACTTAGACTGTAAAAAAAAAGTTGAGCTATTTTTTTTGACAAATAGGTGCATAATCGATAAAAGCGAATATTGGTGAATTTATGTCGGTTATCAACCACAGTCGTGCAGTAATGAGTAAACGCGAGCAGCAGCAGCAGTAGCAGCAGCTTCCGTGGGAGTTGAGACGCTGCTGGCCGGCTGCACCTCCTTCATAATGTATGGAGCGGACAAAGGCTGCACAGGTGGATTTCAGCAGCAACTTGAAAGAGCGGTAACCCAAACCTGTCCCATCCAACTCTGACGGACTCACATCAACTGAAAGGATCATGACACTTTTTTCCACTTGCAATCTGTCTAATAGTCACCGACAGCAGGTAAATGAGCTCTGGAGGGGTCTTTGAGTTCCCCTATATAACGAGGAGCAGCACCTGCTCTCGGAGAAACTTTTGGTACCCTGCAGGGTCGAGACAGCGCAGCTGCAGGCATGACCACACCCGATGGATTTCGGTAAGTTTGCTGTCGGTTTATTACGTGTGTTATGTGTTGGGTGAATGATGAATGATTAGAAATGGAGAAAAGTTTGATTTTTTGCGTCCGACAAATCATAAATCGTAATGATTTTTAAATTATTTTAAGTAGTAGTTGCATAAATCTGCTTTTCAGGGCTATAAATATGAACTTTAATGCTTTATTATTGTGTGACAAAAAAATCCTGATTTTGTCTGACTTATACCAAACTGATTTGAGCAGCATTAAATTTCATGTCAAGCAGTCTTCCAGTGTTCCTCATCATCGCCCCTGCAGTGCGCGTTCTGTGCGTAAAAGGCGCAGAGGAAATGTGCTGTAGGCCTGCGTATAGAGGCAGCAGAAGGACAGGGAGGAGGGCGGCGTGGATTACTATACTGCCAGTGGGTTAAGATGCTTACCAACTAATTACCTGCCCACTAAAATCCCCTGCCATGTACAGCCCAAACAAGCAGGGTAGCCGCGAGGGACGGAGAGATGGAGATATCGAGGGAGATATCGAACTGGCACAGTGCTGACCAGCGGACGGATGAAGTACCAGTATAAAAGTCCGTTTTCCTCCACAAGCCCAGTTCATCCATTTGAAGACCACCACTTTGTTTTCCCATCTTTGATAGGTGTTCTACTGTTGGATGCTTTTGAAGGTTCAACAAAGAAAGTTTGTTCTCTTTTTTTAAAAGCTTAAGTGTGTTGGTGCATTGAAGATGTTGGATCATTTATAAGGTAAGGATATAATACTGGGTATTTGAATGAAATCACAGGCCTCCGCAATATGTGTGGCAAGATCCTATATGGGAGCCCTTATGTTTTATTACTTTAAAGAGTAGGCTATGTGTGAATTAAACAAAAAATATGTCTGACCTTTAGCTGCAGATGGCCATCACAAAGCAAACAAGATATCAGAGTTGCTCTTTGAAAATGATGCTTTTGATTTCTGCTTCTGACACATTTCATGATTTAATCTAAAGACCCGAAGATGACATTCGGCAAACGAAGGTACGGTGGATTCATCCCTTGATTATAACTGGAAAACACTTTATTGAAGGACGTGAGCAAAACCGTTCCAATTGTTAACTATCAATGAAGTATCACGTGTACTTTCTTCCTCAGTCGAGTGTGGACTAAATTATCATCACAGACAGAAGGAAGAGAATCTAAAAACATGAAGCTACCCGCTGCAACTTCAGGAGATCCCCCCACTCTCTCTCTCTCTCTCTCTCTCTCTCTCTCTCTTTCTCTCTCTCCCTCAAGCTTTTTACTCTATTGATCTCTCCCGGAAACGGGAAGATGAGCCCTGCTTTGGGACCCATTTGGAGCATCTCAAAAATCACTTAGCCCATCATTCCCTACAGCCAGAATCAATCTGAGCAGCAGAACTTCTCCTCCACCTGCATCAGGAGAGAATCACATGGAGGCCAGAAATGTCCTAAAAATACTGAAGCCAACAACAACCTTATGATATCATTGTCTTCAGTGTGAGTTCTGTGAAGATTTTCTGAAGGAAACTGGGTGAATTGAGGGATAAGCACTACAGGCCTGTGTATGTCCCAGGAGCGGATGGAATCAGTGGATTTAGGAAAGACGCTGACTCTGTAAAGACAAGGCTCCCAAGTGTTTAAGTTTCACACAGGGACATAAACCTTAACCCTGAGCAGACAGGTTGTCAGGCTTCAAAGTTTTCCGACAGCTCTGTGTAGCTGCTGTTGCTTTGTTAGCATTTACTGTGGGGTCACACCTTTATCTCCTGTTCTGTGTATGGCACTGGTAGAATTCACTGTCACAGCTCACTATCAGTGAATTACTTTAGGGCCATAAACAGAGTAGAGACAGAACCACACTGCCTGTGTCCTCATCTGCTTTAGCTGTAAATGTGAAACTAAGTCGACTCTTAACACAGTGAAATTCATCATCTTCTTTGCCCATTTTGGCACTAGCACATTTTTGCTTTGTTTCTTGTTGTTTGAGCAATCATGTGTAGTGCCAATATAGGACAAGAGAGACACGCTGCTGCAGATAAATATTCTGGCATGTCCTTATCTTTGTAAGAGAGAGAGACACTGTAGAGAGAGGAGATGAGGAGGATGAGCTATGGATCTGATCGATTGCACCATCCCACTCAGATATCACTAGTTACCATAGAGGCCTGTGCCCTATCTCTGAGACGCTGCCCTGTGTAACTTGAACCCTACTCATCGCACAGACCGGCTGCACTCTCCCACAGTGTTTGGCAATGGTAGAACTCACTCTGGTGGGCTGGAAGGATCCGGTGGTTCTAGACTTGCCAACAACTGACTGAGAGCTTTAACCTGCCCGCCATCATCCCAAGACTCATCACAGGAGGAGATGAGATTTTGTGCTGTAAGAATGTGTGTTTGACAAGCTGAGTCACCAGTTCAGGCCTGAGCGTTAAAAGGTCAGAGGTGGCAGGTTGAGGGTGTGGTTAATGGCTGTGTGAGTGACTGCAGGCAGAGCAGTGAGGGGTTCAAATTGAACATCCCCCCTGAGTGCTCTTGCAGTTTCAGAACACCATAGAAACTCCATGAGGACACAAGAAATGTACCACTCCTGAGAGGAAAAACCACAGAACAAGCCACGTACAGAGAGTCTACTGATTAGGAGAGCATCCCCAGAGATTATAAATCCTTCTCTTCCTGCCTCAGATGTAGCCAATGGCATCCCCTCGGGATCGTCTTGGCCAAGAAGATCACACTGAAGGTATGAACCAAAGGAGACTTTGGATCATTGGGCCACAACCCATTAACCATACAAAGGCCATTAAGCACTGAGTTGACTATCATCCATCCTGATCAATAAATCAATGGTGTTCATGTGTAAAGCTTTGTAACCTGCAGATGAAGGATTGAAGTTGTAAAGCCTCAGTGTTGGCAGCAGTTGGCTCAGTTTATTGTACAATCTTATCCGGAGATAATCTGCAGAGGTTTGTCATCAGTGATGGGGTTTTTTTTTTTTTTTTTGAGATACTGTATTCATCCCACAGGGAGAAATTCTTTCTCTGCATTTGACCCATCCCTGAGGAGCAGTAGGCTGCCTTTACAGCGCCTGGGGTGCAAATTGGGGTTCAGTATCTTGCTCAAGGATACTTCGATTTGTAGACTTGCAGGGGCTGGGGATCAAACCACCGATCTTTCGTTTCATGAACGACCGCTCTACCCCCTGAGCCACAGCTGCATCAAAACCATTAAACCACACAGACAAGTGATACAACTTTACAGTAGCTTTAATCAAACACAAGGAGTGGTTCACACTCTACAGCTTCAAATAAACAACACATGTTGGGTCAAATTTATTTTATTTTAAATGTTTAAGGCAACAGATTTTGTATTCCTCCACATAATGATATTCCTGGCATTGAAGGAAGAATTTGAAACATATATTCTGAAGAAAATCATGTATGAAGATCAAATGCATGGAAAATATATTTTTACATAACATTTTGAATAACATAGAAAATACATAATTTAAAACATGTACAATTTATCTGTTAATTTAATGCTGGATTTAAAGTCATATCATATACCACTTATAAGTATGATCCATTAACTGAAGCAGGCATAGGCCTACTGTAAGTGTAACAGTGTGGATACATGTATTTACAGAATTTTGAAGTGTTTCAAGGGGATTATTAAAAACTTTGTTTTAAGCATTGAATTATAAAAATAAAGAGAAAAGTGGTGGGCTGGGGATGACAAAAAAGAGGGATGATGGAGGATAGATGGAAAAAAGACAAGAGGAAAATCTGTGTCTGTTATTTAAAGTATTACCATAAATTCGCTGCAAATCTCATAAAACTTTCAAACAAAGACAAAACACATCTCTGAACGTATGACGTCTGTGTTTGTTTGGTGGGACTGAGCAGTCTGAGCGATAAACTGATATATGTTCATCATGTTTCAGTGTGAATGCTGTGAGGGGCCATTATGGCCGAGTGCAAAGGATGTGAGGTTGAGTGGTGTCAGCACTGCTCACAGAGAGAGGAAGGAGGGAGGTTGACGCACTGACAGCTGGTACGAGTGATTAGAGCATAGTGATGCAGGGAAGGCATCAAAGCTCTTTAGAGAGAATCCCTAACAGGGAGGAGGCAAGGACACACACACACACACACACACACACACACACACACACACACACACACACACACACACACACACACACACACACACACACACTGAGTTGTGAACTTCCTGGTTTCTAAAACTACACTGTAGAACTTTGATACAATATCCAGCTGTATTAATGTGACATGCTGTAAAGTGCAATGCAATCTGGGAGAAATGATAAGTGATTACAGCATTTTGAGAGGATGCCATTATTTACAGGTACAGTATGTACTGTAAACTGACCAGTCAACAGCAAAGCATCATGGAAAGGTGAGATAAAAGTGAGCAAACTAAAATTTGAAAATGAAGCAGACACGCTACAGCCTGCTCAGACTTTTGACACAGACGTTCAGAGTTGCACTGAAGAGGCAACCCCCACCGAGTAATGCAAGTCGCCGTTTTATTCTGCCCCTGCCAAAGGGGGCATATAGGGTTACTCTTGTCCATCCACCCACCCATCCATATGTACATCACAGGTTTAATCTGGGATATGGTCTATTCATATCCCCTTAAACACTAATGGATGGAATTCAGTGAAATATGAATTTCATTGAAGGACCTAAAGGTGTGTGTCTCAACCTTAAACTTTTGGGCACATTTTAATGAGGTGATTTTTATGTCACTCTGCTGTTATTCTGCACTGATAGAGGTTATGGTTAGAGTTTTTCCAGCAGTGGGGCCACCTGTGTCCTTAGACTTAAATTCTCTAGTTCTCCCTCAAAGTGTGAAAATCTTGGCACACCATTATCCTGTCAATGGTGTGTTGGTAATTGTAATTATTTATCTATCAGAGATTCTTTTTATTATTGGTATAATTATTATTTTTAGTAATTTTGTGCCTCAGGACGTAGATGGAGGTCATTCACTTATTGGAAGTTTGGCTCAATCTGAATTTGCTCCACTGGTGTGGGAGTGATGGTGTGAATGGTTATCGCTTCTGATAAGCAGGTGGCACCTTGCATGGTATCCTCCGTGTGTGAATGGGAAAATGCTGGGTTATTTTGTAAAGCGCTTTAAGCGATCAGATTAGAAAGGAACTATATTCTGTAAGTGCAGTCAATTTACCCTTTTGGTGGAACGTAGTATTGCAGTTACATTTTTTAATTATCATTAAATGCACGACACATTCTGTAGATTCAGTTTATATGCTGTAAATATACAGTAAAGTACCGACAGAACTGTGACCAGTATTGCGTTGTTATTATTTCTATTAATACATTGTAATTCTAAAACACAGTAAGAAAATGTTAATTACTGTAAATTTACAGTGAAAAGTTTTACAGTGTGCCTTTAAACTGATCACACAGGTCCAGCAGCATATAGGCTGCACAGGCCATCTGTCACTCTCAGATACGTCACCAACCAATAGATTATCAGCAGGACATACACACCCTACTAACACATGTACACACACACACACACACACAAAACCTTGTGACAATGGGATATTGGTAACACAAGAGAATGATTAGATTTGGTGTCAGTGGATCTCCTCATTAGTCTCTCATACTATGGTTGTTAATCGCTATTGTCTCAGCTGCTCCTTTGTACTGTCTCTCATTTTGCTACTTTGCATTAAAGACCTTTTGACACTAATCTCAGCATCATGAGTCTGAATTTATTGAGCATTTACAAGATTAGCTCAGCGTGCAAAGAATACATGAAATATGGACTCCAGACAAAATTAGTTGCAAACAGTGACAGTGAATGATATTTTAAAAGGATTAGACTGAGGGAGGAGGGAAGTGAAAGAGACACCAACTGCACTAGTGACTCACCTTCTCTGAGAGAGAGAGAGAGAGAGAGAGAGAGAGAGAGAGAGAGAGAGAGAGACTGGATTACAGTAATCCAGGGACAAGGGGTATTTTTAGGACTTCATGACAGACAGGATGCAACAATCGAGGAAAAGAGATAATGATTGTCATATGACCAGCTGGATCTTCATGGAACAGAGTTAATTGTGTATAATGTAGCAACAACCACAACCAATTCTGACTGCTAATTCATCAATTAAAGGTACTGTAAAGCTAATCTAAGTATCACATGATTTTTTATATGATTAATATGAAACTAAACTAAACTAAATAGTTAGTGTTTTGTTCCAAGTATCTTTTACACTCCTATATAACATTAATAACTGAATTAAAACAAATGTTCTAAAGTAGTTGAAATAAAAATGTGTCATTTATCATATAAATGGACTGATAATAATAAGTAAAAGCTTTTGTGCAGACAAAATGAGACAGAAGGAGACCTATATGTTTTTAAAAAAGACAAGAGGAAGAAATTACAGGGGATGAAATAGATAAAGATAAGTCATCACTTCATTTGTGTCCTTTTGGCAATAAAAAGATCTGAGAGCTTTCATTGATATTTAATACTCACATTTACCCTTTGGCTCGAAGCCCTTGATATTTAAATTTCGGTAAATGTCATAGCAGATATAACCTAATGAAGGCTCCATAGATTAGTATATAAAGCATTGGTAGCTTTTTTAAACAATATAATTTGGTTTGAATACATTTTGATCCAAATACAATTTAATACAATTTTCTCACCATAGAGAGACAGAACAAATGTTTGGCTGAAGAACAAGACTTTCAGAAGTTTAATGAAAACTATTATGAAAATTAATGTAAAAGTTTTGTAACATGACAAAAAATATATTTTTCCAAGGTAACAAGATATGTCTTGATCAATAAACTTTTCCACAGTGCATTTAGTATCAGATCAATGCTGGATGTGATTTAAAAGCAGTATTAGCAACATATTTTGAGTATTGGATGATATATAAACTAACAGCATTAATTTATCAATTTAATACATTTTTGTTGAAGGTGTGATGCTTTGCAAATTATGTTATGTTGTTGTGTTGTTCTTTCAGTCACTCATACTAGTAAAATTAATCAATTTGGTGCAAAGGATGGGACAGTTCGCCCTATGACTGTTTTAATTTTTAATTTAGTGCAGTCTAAAGGCTTTTATGTACATGTACACTCAGAAACAGGCAGCCTTCTATTACAGCGTTTAAAGCATGTATTTTTACGAGTGTCCTAGTGATACGAACAACCAGAATCATACTCAGTTTACAGTTGTGTTGTATCAACATGATATGAAGATGTAACAGGAGCGTTGTGGTGCAGGGAATAGCAGATACTCAGGGCTGCAACACGAGGAGGGTCCGAATGTAGTTATTAAAAGTTTTTTTTAATCTTATCTTAAAATTATGACTTTATAGAGACTGTCAACTGTTAATATTGAATATATAAATGATTTAACTGTTTCACCTATATTATTATCATACAGTAATCCTTTGTCAGTGTAAAGTGGCTGTCCATATTTAAAATATATTAATGTCACACCACTGACATATAAGGTAAGTGTACATTATAAAATAAATCCTTTAAGCCTGCATAAGGCCATAACAGCCTTCACCAATAAGGGCAGCCTGTAGCCTGGAAGGAAAAACTGTGGGCAAAAAATATCACAGACGTCTCCCACTGTTTGTTGCTGTGGGTGCACAGTGATGATTGACTCAGATGGACATATTTTTATCAAGTCAGATCTTTTTGTATCTGGACTGTGGTGACTGGACAGTAGGAGAACATTTTTTTAGAGAAACCTGAAAATATAAAAGTGAGGGGGAACAAAAATTTAATTTTTTAAGTGAGGCACACGTGTTCACTCATCTCCAACGGAAATATTTCCATTGCTAAAAATGTGTCCCGGTACGGCATGACAGTGTGAGCCACTATTCCCAGTATCAAGACCCTGAAACTGAAGCAGCTAAATGGAATTAAGCCAATCTGTCTTTTATCCAACTGCAACGTCTCAAAATGTTTTCTGTGGAGCCCATTGTATTCAGACAACTTCATCACTCTGCACACACACACACACACACACACACACACACACACACACACACACACACACACACACACACACACACACACACACACACACACACACACACACACACTTTAAATGCCAGAATTTTATGCAATTATTTTTATTTCAAGTACAATGCACTGTATCACTCCATGACAATAGAGCTCTTCCACCCCCTAGTGGGGAAACAGTCACTCATGAGGATTGTCAGAACTACAAGGGCTTCTCATTAATCATTTTTTGAGAACATTTTTAAGTTTAATAGGGATCTATATAGATAAGTATGGAAGATTATTAGGGCCACATGATTTTTTTTCTCAGAATTCCGACGTTTGTTCTGACTGTAGAAGCAAAAACAACAATTTTTTAGAATTGGAATTCTGACTTTATACACAGAATTCTGACTCCCAAGTCAGAATTCTAAAAAAAAAATAATGTGGCCATAGATAAGCCTGTATGTTCAGACTTTGTGTTTTTATATATGTTGAGTGTGAGGACAGATGATTTACTGATCTTAGTGCCATCAAAGTTCCATAAACCCACTGTTTATACTGTTACTAAATACAGATCAGAGGTACACATTCAAATTACTTTTGCTATATTAAAATGCAGGAAAAAGCCTTGAGGAAGAGCAAAATTGTTTTATTATAGCATCTTATGTGCACTTCATTGCTAGCGGTTTCATTTAAAATTAACATTAAGTTTAGGTAAAAGGGGTAATGTTAGATTTAAATCAGGATTATACAAGAAGAGACATGAAACTTTATCTGTTCAAACGTGTTTCTCTCTCGCTATATAGTCTATATGTGATCAGTTAAATATAATCAATAAAAATAAATCAATAAATTATTTTGTAATTACTTCCCTGCTCCCATTCAGCACTTTCATTTCAAGTCTTTTGGTTTCAGTTAAAATTGACTGTGATTACATTATGGATTCTGTGAACACATAAAACAAGGAACAAAAGCATAAAACAGATACAAGCACACATACAAACAAAAATCAGTGAACTAAAGTTGAAGTTTGACGTGTTTATACACTGTTTCTATTGATTAGGATTTGGGCTGTAGAGGGCGTCAGTGTCTGCAGGACTGGAGGGGTTTGCCCTCATAAAATCTGCAACAGTACATCTGAAGAGCTTCAGTCAGTCTTTTGTCTCTGGCGGGTTAGTACCTATTAGAAAAAAGATTTCTCTTAAATAGAAAATATATCATATGTGTGTGTTTTTTTTGGTGTGCAACACAAAGCATTCTTATTCTCACCTGTAGTAGTTGGGTTTGAAGGGTCCGTGCTTGCCAATGCCAAGGTATTTGGCCTGCTCATCAGTCAGCTCTGTAAGGTGAGCGTCAAACGTCGGCAGGTGAAGGCTGGCCACAAATTCATCTAAAACATACAGAGGTTCATTAGTTCTGCATGTAAAGACATGAAATGCAGGAAAAGTATACTTGTTGTTAAAAATATTTAAGCTGAGGACTTGCCCATCTTCTTTGCCAGCAGGTAGACGTCCTGTTTGTATCGTCCCTCCGGTGCGCTGTACAGCTCAATGAGAGCCAGTACCTGACATACATTGCAGGGACCGTTTGTTAACACAATTACAGCTGATTACCACCAGCCTCAATGTGACAGAGCTACAGACGTCTCTGCTGATACGTTAGGAATAAGAAAATGTTGCCGCTTGTTGTTTGCAGGTTAAAAATATCCGTAAATTACAAAATATCTCATACCTGAGTTGTAGCAGTGATGGAGAGGACAAGTGATGGCACAGTGGAGCAGCTCAGATTCAGCAAACGACCCTGAGAGAGCATTACAAACTTCCAAAAAACTGAAGTGGCATGCAGTAATGTGACAGCAATCACTGATAATAAGCAGGGGATTGTCCAAAGGGGGGGTTGGGGTGGCCAGTATCCCAAAGTATGACTGGCTTTCCAACTGCTTGACAAGTATTTTTGACTGTGCTTTTTTTTCTTTTAAATGTTGTCTTCCTTTGGAGGTACACTTTCTTTCTGAGGACTTAAAGAATACAGAAAGCTTTATATCATATTTGTTTGGTCCCCCGCTGTGTTGTGATTTGCTGGACTTTTTTTTCTTCTTTTAAATGTATTTATTATAAGCCACATCAGCTAAATTAATGTAAAAAAAATAAAAATTTACAAAAGGTAAGAAATGTAACATACTGTAATGTTGGGAGAATGGATATTAAAAATGTTAAATTAGTGCTATTCTGTTTTGTTTATATATGTTAACGTACTTCAAGCCTCTCCTGCATAAGTCAGTGCCCCACTTGGGCTGAGAATAACCTACAGACATGTTTGTTTTATATCAATTATGCACAGTATAGTCCTCACATGTCCCACTGACCCTGCTGCTGTACACCTTATCCTTTGATTTGGTAATTGTGCTCCTGGTGCTCAACACATCATGTGTACATACATGCTAACTTTAGCATAAAATTTGGCTAAAGCTTATTGCGGACAGAACTGTGGCAGTCTGAAGTACACTAATTTCATCCATCCGGGTTATAAGCACTCATATTTAGACATTTCAGACATTTCAGACAGTTACTTTATGAGCATTTTGACTGAAGACACAATGCATGGATGATATTACATGTGTCCTAAATGACAGTAAAGTTGTATTTTTAAAAATGTATTTTTAATCTTAGCCTACTTATTTCTAGACTGAACCAATTTATTTAAACATTTCGTGACAAGTACAATTATCCAATTGCATGGACAGATAACTTGACTAGTATTAAGCCATTTTCTCTTCATATTCAGTGTTTATTTCTTGTATTTTTTTGCAGTGTAACTGTTAGCTAGCAAATTAATTAGACACTAAGAGAAAATGTCAACACTGTTAACATGAATATATTTATATAATAACTAACTAACATCACTATAATAAACTAGAAGAAGTGTCTTTTCTCAGTTTATATAAAAATCCCCTATGGGCCGATCTCTATAGTTTAGAGCATACTGTGGGGCTGTAATTAAAATTCTGTACATTATGTATTTGGCACTTGTGTATAATAATAATAGCAATCATCACCTCTGCCAGCAGGACAATTCTCTTGCCATCAGGCCAGATCACATGATCCACCTGAGGCTTCACACGCTCCCACCTCAGCTCTGCAGTCTGCAGACTCGCCTGAGAAGCAAGAGTCCATGTTTAAACACACAAGCATGGGTTTATCAAGGTTTACAAATGCACTAAGCCATGCATAAACACAGACAGTCTCTGTTCATACCAACTCTATTTCAGTATTGGAGTGTCCCATGTTGCAGATGATGCAGCCATTCTTCATTCTGTCCACATGTTCCCTCCCCACCACGTTTTTATTGCCTGCAGAGCAGCAGAGATAAAGTAAAACATATTAATGCATTGCTATCATCAAGAAGTCATAATACTTAGTAAAGGACAACAATTACCTGTGCAGGTGATGACCATGTCTACCTGTCTGACCACTTCAGACATTTTAATCACTCTAAAGCCATCCATGCTAAGAGGAGGAGAGAAAAGTAGGTATTTATAAAATTTAATGATGTTTTACAGCAATATTTCATTGAAACAGTGGGACACACTTCACATCTGTGCTGATTGAAGCTTCCTACATTCATACCAGGCCTGAAGGGCACAAATGGGATCCACTTCTGTGACGTACACAACAGTACCCACTGCTTTCAGGGCGGCACAGCAACCTTTGCCAACCTACGAGAGAGAAAAGGTTGGTTCAAACAGATCTTTTGTACCTCACATGTACACAGTAACACTGGAAATACCCTTCTTACTGACCTCACCATAGCCGCACACCACCACCTGTTTTCCTCCAAACATGACGTCAGTGGTTCGCTTCAACCTGAAAGAAGAGTTCAACAAGAGAGGCCTAAAGCTCTGTACTGTACCATTGATTTTACCTGTTAATGCTGAAAACATGTTTCATTACCCATCTAGTATGGACTCTTTGCAGGAGTAGAGGTTGTCAAATTTCTGCTTGGTCACAGAGTCATTAACGTTAATGGCAGGAACGCACAGTTTGCCTGCCTTTGACAGCTGGTATAACCTGAAACATGGGCAGAGACACATGTGAGCTGGGGAAATGACTTGAACCTGTCGGAAAAATTGTTCAGTTTTTGTGTAAAACTAACCGATAGATGCCAGTAACACTTTCCTCCACGATGCCTTTCAGCTTTTTGAACAGTCCTGGGTGGTTCTTATAGATCCAGTGGGTTAGGTCACCCCCATCATCTAGAATCTGACAAGAAAAAAACAACTAAACTCTTTAACCTTTTCTTATGAGAGTTGTTAAACACACTGGAAAAATCATTAAAGACACAGATAACCCAAACTTAAATCTTATCCTTCAACTTCCTCTGTGTTATGCTGCATTTTAAGAGGCAAGAAGAGCCGAAAACTTTACATGTAAGTACGTATTAATCAGAAATTCACATTTCTTAATATGAACAGCATCATTATGTTCAGGAGGAGGCCATAATGCTGAATCTGGTAAATGTTATTTTGCTGCATGTCTTATAATATTTCAATAAAATGTCGCAGTTTTGTCAGAATTTGTCCACACAGTGAAATAAAAAATAAATACAAAAACAAGCATGTAGAAGTGTAAGTAAGCAAAACTGTGTAATTTGAAGTGTGACTCCATGTTTGCAGTTGTTCCATATAAAATACACATTTGTAGTAATATTACAAAGAATGTCTGGTACAGACAGAAAAAAAGCTAGTTTTCTTGAGACATATTTATTGGATTGTCAAACATCACTAGTCAAATGCCACCAACTTCATTAAATTTTAAATCTTCAATTTAAAAATTATTGAACACTGTTGCTGATGCTTTCACTCCATATCCTCGTGCATAAAATGTCTGTGGCAGATCGAGGGTGTTTGATGACTGTACCATGTTGGGCTGCCAGGTCTGAGCACCGACACATCGGTCAATACACCACCAGAAGTCGTCCTCTGATTCTCCTCTCCATGCAAACACCGAGGTGCCTGAGATACAGGTGATTATTAAAAGGAAAAAAAAAAGTCTGGGTGTCACAATTAAATGCAGACAGAATAAACAAAAAAAAAAAAGAAGAAAAAAAAGATGCCTTCAATAAACCTAGGTTAAGGCTGCTGTATGTCCAGATAAAACAGACCAACAAAGAATAATCCCAATATATATATATATTATATATATATTTAGATCAGGTTTTAGTGACAGTGACAACATTGTTAATGTTGCTTTACTTAAATCTGCCTCACGCCTATACACGTTACCCTGGAAACCTACTCATAGCATTTGGAATCACATTTTTATCATCAGTATTTATTGAGTAATCAACAAAAATATAAAAATATAAAAAATAACCCTCCTATATCCCCTTCCTCATTTTGTTCATGGTGGTAAAACAGGAAGAGACTAAACAAAACCACAAACCATGACACAGGTTGCAAAGACAGCCATACCTTTTTCAGCCAGAGCAGCAGCCACAGCATTCTGGGTGGAGAAGATGTTACAGGCCGTCCAGCGACACTGAGCCCCCAATACAGACAGAGTCTCAATCAACACCTGCAGGAAACCGCAAACGACACGTTTACCTTCTGTCAGTCTTTTTGAACTTTATTATAACTGTATTATTTGTAATGTAGATAAGAGAAGAATAACACACTCTGATAAGAGCTGTTTTCATTTTGTTTTAAATAATCTGCCACATCTGTGACACTCAGCAACAGTCAGTGTGTGTGTTGAACGAACCGCAGTCTGTGCAGTTATGTGTGTGCAGCCCAACACTTTGGCTCCAGCCAGCGGTTTCTCACCACCTGCTCTTTTCCTCAGGAATATCAGTGCTGGCATTTCTAAATATCACAAACAGCAATTAATCATAAACACATAGGGGTTAGGGTTATTACTGCCTAACTATATCATTTTTATTTTCTCACATCTTTTCTGTTAAGTCTTCACACCACAGTGGTTTATGGACCCTTTGTCTTTACCTTGCTCCGCAATTGATATTTCTCTGCGCCCAAATTCGGCCTGTTTGATGTTTTTGACGCAGAAGTCAGAAAAGCCCTTGGAGTTCTTCTGACGCTTTTCTCTGGGAGAAGACTCATCCTCTGAACTTTCACTGCACACTGCAACACAGAAATGACATTGTGTGACAAAATGATCAGCTAATATAATGTTAAGCAGACATGATTTAAGTATTTGATTGATCGATTATTTGATATATCTTTATTTTGAACATGTATCCAAAACAAAAAACAAATAAAAACCATAAAATGTTAGCAGAAATCCTACTTTATTATTAGTCCTTATGGCCTTTTTTTTGCAGTATGCACAAAGGATGTGAGCTGCTTTTGCCAGAGTTACCCCATACATCCACACAGCAATTTAAATAGGACAATACAAGTGAACAATAAAGGGTATAGAATGATTTATGACCTAAAATGAGTCTTGTTTTTACTGCAGTGCTTCTTCCCTGCTTTACTCGCACATGTTGTTATATGAGATTTCCAAAAGATTTTGGAAGTTTATTATCAAATCTAGAAATTCATTCTTTTTTCTTTCTATTTCAACATAACACGTGTCTTTGTATAAGAGTTACACAGGGACAAATGATTTGTTGGAGAGCCTGAAGGTTATGCATTGGCTCTGGTTTTCCAGGCTTAAAAGTTGTTTCAGGAATCAGACATTAGCTGGGTGAGTCTTTTCTGAGACTTTGAAATCTGTATAAACTCTGGCAGTGATAGACATGTTTGAGAAAGGCTTACAGAGCCGATTAGGACCAAATTAAAGAGACTTAGTTCTTCATAGGACTTTTCATTTTAATTAAAGTGCAGCTGAAAGCACCAAGGCTTATCCTACAGGCCTGTAGTACTGGTGCTGATGGAATCAGAGCCGGATCAGTTCATTTATCAAAGGCATGTGATCAGAATTAAGAGAGTGTGTGTTTTTCCATGCTTCCACACCTGAACTGATGCTATCTGTAGATGACTGTGAGATGGAACGAGAAAGAGAGCGACGACCGGTCTTTGTGGGAAGTTTGTTGAATTCCTGCTTCTGGTCAGTGAGCTGTATTTGCTGTGGAGTCAAAAAAAGAGACACAATTTGACTAAATAAATAGTCAGGAAGTAATAGGTACCAAGTATATTAGTTGTTGCTCCACTGCAGGTCACAAACAAAAGTCACATCAACTTCACGTAGCCCAAATTGCACCTAAGCACCACCTTTCAAAGCAGATTTTCTTGTAAATTACCACACAGCCTTTTGCTATTATAGATCTTCTTTCCTCTGGACTCATCCCATTATCTGTTGCTGTCTTACCATCCATTGTGGCTCAATGAAGGCTGGGTTGCTGCCACAGGAATCCCACTTGGCCATGACTGCTCCCAAACTGCTCGCCTGCGAGCGTAGCAGAGGGCTTATTCCCCTCTGACTACAACATCCTGCTTTTATTGTGGAAAAATTTTATGCTTTTCTTTTTTCATACCCACGTGGCCAATGCACGTACACAAAGACACCCCCCCCCCCCCCCCACACACACACACACACACTGACCACACCCCCAGACAGGAACCAAACAATAAGTTTAATTGGATCCTTGTCAAGGGAAAGGATTTGCTTATACAACTAGAGCATACAGCTAGCACAAAGCTAGTCGAGGGGGAAATGTAGTTTTTGTTAACGAAAGCTACAAACTGCTTTGTAAAAAAATTATAAAAATGGATAATGTGCTGTGATATGAAATAATAGCAAAATATAATACAACAAAGTCACATACCAGGTCATACATAAACCACAAAAAAAAGAAAGAAAAAAAAATCTAATAACCTTCTAATAATGGGAAATGAACATCACCTTTGACTTGCATACAGCATCCATCAGATGCCTGCCTCTCAGTGTCCATATGGGGTATTACACCAAGCAGGATTACTCAGTTAAACAAGTAACTTCTCAAATTGCAAACAACAACAACTTATCTGAGCAATACTAATTTACACCCAATATGTTTGATACTCCACTTTGATTGTTGGATTATGGTTTCAGGTCACTTTCCTTCTAAGTAAAATTTAAAATGACCCACTTTGCTCAGCTGGTTGATTTAATCTGAAAATAATGAATTCTGAATTTAAGACAAATCAAATGAAAAATAATATTCACACAGAATTCTCTTCAAGCACTGGTGCCTGTTGAAAAACAGACTGGTCTAACATTTAACTCTACTTTTGTGGATGAGTAATGATCACTTGAATACAATCTTCTGAATTCAAGAGGAACTTACTCAAGCAGCTGCTTAATCTTTAACATAAAAAGACATTAAACTGTGACTTGATCCCAAAACCATCTCTTACAGGGCACGGAAAATAAGAATTCAACTGCAGTGAAAGTACAATGAAAACCAATACCTATTTTAATTCAAGGGGTCGTGGTAATGTGGTACAAAAATGACAAAAACTAATTGACCATTTTTGCAATGATTTATTGCTTGCTTTAAAAATGTTCTTCTCTATTTTTCAAATCAATGAAAACCAAGAAAATTCTCAGTTGTACTGATTAAAGAGCAACTTTATTGTTACTGTACCTGATTGAACATGAACACCTGACTCTCTCCTCTAAATATAGCAACAGCATTTCCAAAATCAAAGCAATGGTACCTTAATGCAGATGGACTGCACTGCTTCCTGGTCCTTGGCTTTAGATATGTTCACTAGATCGTAAACTTTCTTCATGCTGGCTCTCACATAGACCACAATAACTCTGCAGAGCTGCAACCTGAAGTTGTTGAACCGATTAATGAGTTCACAGAGTGACGCTTTATGCCACACCCTCACACAACAGAACCAGGTGACAGGTGGAGAGAAGACATAGAGAGGGAAGTACTAGTAGAGACAAATGGAGTCTTTGTGAGGCTTGCAGAGGTGAACTCTGGGAAAATATAGAAGAGCAGGTTAGAGATGAAGGGAAGGAAAAGTGCTGTGAGGAAAGAGAAGCTCAGTCAAGTATTACTTGATTACAGATGAATGTGAGGATGTACAGTCAAGTGCACTCTGCTCTCAGGCCATACATTAAAGAGGCAGTAAAGATACGCATACACGAACATACATTCATGGCAGAAATTGTTAGTGAAAGAGAGAAAGAAGAGAGCAGCTATGGCGACAGAAGAGCCAGCAAAGTGAAAAAACACAAGCTTTACAGTTACATGCAGGGACAGAGGGCAACTCAGACTGTTGAACTGGACTGTGTACTATTATTGTTTTCTGACTAAAGCTGCTCTGCAGTGTTACTGAAAGTCTCTTAAAGGGGCACTCAACCGATTTCACACATGCTGATCCATTTGCCTGTCATAGAAAGTACAACGCAGCCTGTCAGCAGTTGTATAACATCGCCCGGGTGCATGGATGAGCTTTTTAAAGTGAGTGAAAAAAAATATGATGTCATAGTGATGCAGTTAGGGTAGACTCAACTTGGACTTGGAAAGTCACATTTATAACAGATGATCTGTGCTACAAATTGGGGCATTTACCAGCCAGCAAGGATTGAATAAAAGGTGGCATCTGGCTGCATTAAGGGAAATGTAGGATTCGGCTTGTATGCATTCTGCTGCATGACCCATACTAGGAACAAAAAGTCAGGATATACTTTCCTCTGCTGCTGTGATTTTGATCCCTCTTTTTTAAAAAGCTCTCTCTCTTGCGTGTTCCTGTATGGAGGTAAAATCATAAATTAACGGAGTGCCAATTTATAAGAGCAATCCACCAATTGAGCATCGCACTGAAAATTGTTGGACACAACTGTAATACATAGGATCAGACCAGATTACTTTAAAAATTCCAATCATTCTTCTTTCTGCTCAATTCCTGGCACCTGCATTACCCACACAGGTGGGTTATGCTCGTAGCGGCTATAATGCAACATTGAGCTTCCTGCCTCAAGCAGAGGAACTCTGGTAAAGGACTTCTTTCTCATTCTTTCAAACTTGTAGACTTAAGTGAACAACTATGCTATGACTCTGGTTTACACAGCTCTCTCTGGAGCCACAGACATCTTTATTTCATCTTTTCTTTTCATATTGCTGCAGTATTCATGCTGCTACAGCTGTAAACAGACGTGTGCCTGGACCACAGAGTTTGAAAAATCTGTGCACTTCTTTAAGTCTTTTAAAAGAGACAAAATGAGTGCATTGTGTGTGTGGGAGGGCTGGTCAAACATTCATAGAGGCCTGCATATTCCAACTAAAATCATTAACAGCCTGAGTGTATGCAGATTCACGCTTCCTGTGGAGTACTCTTACAGATGTATCTATTATATATAAAGTCTGATGAGTGTCTTTTCTCACCATGTCAGTCTTCTGTGCCTCAGCCACCAGCACTCCTGTCTCAGGCTCAGGTGCCTCTTCCTCGACTCTGTCCCGACCTTGAGATGTCCACCTGCTCTCTGCAGCCTTTAGCATTTGCAGCAGCTTCGGGCTGCATTTTGTTAACAGAACTTTGGTACTTTCCCCTGTAGCGGTAGCAGAAGCCTCCTCCTCTGCCTTGTCCATATGTGGCTCAGGGTACTCCTCAGGTAGTGGCAGGTCCTCCCAGGGTGCTGCTTTCTGCTCCTTTTCCTCTGCCATGACTCCACTACCAGCCAGCAGTGAAGTGAATTAGATTCCTGCTCAGGTGATCTGACACCAGACGAGGTGGCGGCTCAAAGATACCCCGCCCGCATACATCGGATATTTAATGCTGCAGGGCTTCTGTTTATAATAAACAGCATCAGTTATTGGGTTACTTTGACTACATGTAAAGTAGATATAATAGGTCATGGTTGTAGTGTGTACAGGGTAAACACTGATGTGTGCTCTGCCTTTTGAGGGAAACGTAACCTGGAAATGTAGGAATGTAACTTGCTTCAAGTGTCATGTAGGTGAATGTCAACATGTCCTCATGGAGTCATTTGTACCAAAAGGTCTCTTGTTTAAGATTAGACGAAGCACTTACATAATACTCAAGATCTCAGACATTTAGACTTGTGGAGCCACTTTTGTGTTGTCTTTGATAACATTGGCTTAAATCACAATGAGCGCAAATCATGAGTGCAGTGGAAACAGTGTTACACAATAAACAATCAGGCATTTGTAGATGTTTACATTAAACCTCACCAGTGTCATTAGAGGCCCCATGGCGACCAGTGACCTCCCTTTACCCGTCCTTTGCCAGACTGAAGGACAAGAGGCCTCAGCTGACTGGTTTACTCACTTATAGCTCAAATGGACCTGTGTAGTTTTCAGATTTGAGAAAAATAATATTAAGGTTTTAAGTGTTTATGCTGTCTTAAAACAATTGTCAAGTTCTTGCTTGAACATTGAAACCGAGTTTCTATAATGAGCCGCAGTCGATGAATAGTGACAAAAAGAGGCAATTCTGCACTATAACAATACCATCAGGAAAGGATCTTTCTGTGCCCATGAGAAGGAGCAATTACTGTAGCTAGTAAAACCTGTTTCAATGTTCACATGGGCACCTGATTATTCTTCTGAGACAGACGTGAAAAATTGTGCACCTATCCTTTAAGTTTAGGTTGTCAGTGAAGGTTTTAGTTTAGATTACATTTCATTTCATTTTCTGTCACCGCTTATCCTGTGTAGGGTTGCAGGGGGGCTGGAGCCTATCCCAGCTGACTTTGGGCAGGAGGTGGGGTACAACCTGGAGAAGTCGCCAGTTCATCAGGGCCACACATAGAAAGACAAACAACCATTCACACTCACATTCAGGGGTCAGTTTAGAGTCACCAATTCACCTTTATTGCATGTTTTTGATGGTGGGAGGAAGCCACTCCGCCTAGTTTAGATTATGTTTAATGAAATGAATAGGGCTAAAGGTAAGTCGGAGATTTTAGTTTCTGCTTGTAGCTGGTTAGAGCAATCAATTTGTTGCTGTTTGAATCAAGAAATCATTTGATTTTTGTGTCAGGATAGTCTGTGCTTGTGCAGTTTGCAGTAAAAACAAACAGCAATCATGCACAAAAGGTCACATTTTGAAATGTTCACAGTGTTAGATGAACGTCCCAAACGTTTAACAAATGCATGATGCAACTGACATTGCATTAACACAAACTGAATATAGTTAATGTTTTTCAGGTTTCTCCCAGTGAAGTGCAGGAGTTTCCACCGTAGACATGATTTTTGTTCCACCGGAGGGCGCAGCTTTTCCACAGCCCTCCAGAGAAGTTAACAGCTGAGACAGTATAGAAACCTCCTGTCCTGTCCTTCCTCAGGACAGAGAGGATCTCTCCCTCTGGTTTGTTTCTGAGTCTAAGTGAAACCACGAGTGATTTATAACACTCATTCTCTAAATCTTTCTCTGCTCCTCACCTCTACTCAGTGCAGGAATCTCTGACTCTGGTGTTAAGTTTTGAGGGGTATATAAATATTACTGTTAGTGGCCAGTAAAGACGTTCACTGTAGCACCCTTTAAAGGTTTAATTAGTTGTTACAGTAAAGTAACTGCTGTATTTTTACACTGAGCCATTACGATTATTGTACTGTTATTGCCTCTGCTAAGGAGGGCTATGTCACCCGTGTTGTTTGTTTGTCAAGACTATACAAAGAAATACAGAACTAATCTCCATGAGAGTTGATGGGAGGGTTGGCCTTGGACAAGAATAGTCCCCATTAAATTTTGGTCCAGATCCAGATACAGGTGTGGATTCCAGTTTTTTTAGGGAGTTTTTCAACATTTTCTGGAATTTCTCATGAAGCAAAGCATGGGTTTTGATTACAATATATATCAAATATATATATATATATATATATATATATATATATATATATATATATATATATATATATATATATATATATATATATATATATATATATATATATATATAAATGCATATTTATGGGGTTGGTATCTATGAGTGTGAGCAATTTGGTGTGGGTCCAAATAAAAATCCTGATCCACCAGATTTAAATTGTTGGTTACAAATCTAGTAAAATTAAATTGTAGTGACAGGGCTATGAGTTTGATTTTGGATGAGGCTCGACTGAATGAAAAGGTTCTTGGTGGAGATATACTGTACGCTCTACAGAGCGCTCTTCTAGTTACCTCTTCCTAGGAGGTCATGTTTTTGCCACCATTGATTTGTTTGTTGTTGGTCTGTTCGCAGGATTATAGATAAACTATGTTTTCATGAAACAGGGAAGAATACATCAAATTTTGGCATGGATCTGGATAAAGGGGCAGATTCAGACTTTTTTCTAATTTTTTGTACATTGCGAGATGCAGCTTTTTTTTCTTCTTTTTTCCCCCCGCATTTTCTCAATTATGCATAAAATACTTAATGGCTTTTCATGACATGGTGGAAAAGTGGGGCATGGGCCAAAAATGTAGCTGTTGAATTCTGAAGTAGATCAGATAAAGAGATGGATCCAAGATTCCTTTTCTCATTTATGTTAACAGAACCCTAAGGGCAGCCATTCTAATGGCACACATGTCTTGTCAATGGAATTTGGATAGGGATATAATTTGATTAAAGAGAACTGTTGGGCCTTGGCAGAGGTATGCGCTCTATTGAGTGCTCTTCTAGTTGTGTATCTCATTGTCATCTTTCCCACTTACTGCTATTCAGTTCCTATTTGGACTGGATCCCAGAAATTATTGGAGTCAAATGAGTTTATCATGAGGCCAGAACAGATATGCAGACACCTGTATGACAAGAAAGAGGGAGTATCTGGAGAAAAAGCATGCCAATATGGGAGTGTAAAATATATCTGATCTTAGTGATAAAAATTGACCTTTGCTCATTTTTTTGCTGTGAAGTGAATCATCTTTATTTGTGTTTAGGATCGAGGTTATATAAGAAACAAAAGCAATGAAAATCAGAAAAGGAAAGAAACAGCATGGCTTGTATGGTTAGATAATAATTAGCTACAACTTCAGCAAGAAATATATTGTGTATTCATATATAAAAATATTTTATATAGATGTATTATATTCTATACGGTTGTATTTAGTATTTTAGTATTAAGTAACAACACTGCAAGGTAACTGAGCTGCATCTCTGTTTTCAGAAATGCTGCTCTGCTCCTTAGGGTTTCCTCCAGTGCATACAGTACACTCCTGAAGAACTGGTGAAGTGTCTAATTCCCCCTATAAGGCAACAATCCAGCAACAAATGGTCAAAGGTTGTAATGCCCAGGCTAAAGCCAAATCAGCTGGTGGATAGACAATAAATCAGGCTCTGTGCATTTATTCTTTGCACCAGTTTAATTCTGAGCACATTAGAGACAGATTACGACAAACATAAGCAAACTAAATGTTTTGTTACCTTTATTTACAAAAAGCATATTAAGGTATAAAGAAAGAAGGGAGGACACAGACAAAAATCACATTTTAGGCTAATTTCACAACAACGTGGATTACAGATGTCATTCGCTAAATATGAGTAAATCTAACCTTAGCGGAAGCATGCATGCATGCATGCGCGCACACACACACCCACACAGACACACACACACCCACACACACACACACACCCACACACACACCCACACACACACACACACACACACACACACACACACACACAGTTTACAGTTGCAAATACTCTTCTTTTTCTTTTTCTTTTACTCTCTCTTACCTTTCTGAACTGTTTCACAGCTCAGTGTCAGCCGTGGTGCTTTACGAAATGATTTGTCTATAACACAGATTTATACTTTCATTCTAGAGTTAAAATCACATTTAACACAATGATACTGTTGGAGTAAAAACAGTTTGCATAATCAAAGAATATACTGCACAAGTTCATGTGGGAGGAGCAAAGAGGAAAACATCCTGTTGAAGTAAAACCCCCAATGACATCCATTTAAATGTACATTTACACAATAAACTGCATTCACATCTCAATGTAGTGTCTTGAGAATCATAATATAAGGGCACATATTTTTTAAATTATTAAAAGTTAGGTTTTCTTTTCAATAGTTGTAGGACTAAGTTCTACCACTGGAAAAGAAATGGAGTTACTGCACACTAAGAATACAACTATCCTATATATTTAACAATATGTTCACTCCAATAATTGTGGCATCTCAGTTTACAAGATGCATCTCATTACTTTGACTCCATCGAAAACATAAGTCAGTGTTCTCGCCCTCACCGCGCTGTACGTATGTTCTTGTACTGGCACAGGAGCAGGTGCTTGAAGGTGTTTTTGAAGGTGGCGTTGCACAAGGCGTAGCAGGCCGGGTTGATGGTGCTATTGATATAGCAGAGCCAGTAGCCGATGGTCCAGAGGGAGTTTGGGATGCAGACGGAGCAGAAGGTGTTGATAAGGACCATCACATTGTACGGTGTCCATGTCACAACAAAAGCAACCAGGATTGCCATGATGGTGCGCGTCACCTTTTTCTCCCTGGAAGAGATGCCTTTCTTTTTCCACTTTGCTATAGCAGTCTGTTTCGTTACCTGGGAAAACCAAAGCAGGAGAAGAGGGAACATTTATTCATCATTTTTAAAGTGGTATTTATTGGTTTTCTTTGGCAACTTAAAAGGCAGCAGATGAAGCTCTAAACACCACTTTCACTCTTATCATCTTATAAAGTTGATATGGTACACTTGCCAGCAAACAGATGCTCATAGTGGGTAATCACTGATGTCACTTTCCCACTGGAACATGACCTCTAAGTGGAAAAACATCCTGCCACATTGCTACCTTTAGTAGAGGAAACTGAGAAACTGGGAACTAACTATTATCTTCTTAAATAAAAGGCAAGTGGCCCACAGTGTCCCTTACATCTTACCAAAGAACCAATGGTCCATGGACATTGACACATGACCAACAATCCTGACATTTCTATGTCTGATTTCAACGCTGCTTGCCCGTGCTTAAAACCACATATATCAAATTTATGGTGGTGTTAGAGTAAAAAAATCAGGGGATCAATAAATTCATTAGGCTTCATCCTCTGTAGATCCCAAATGTCTGTATACAACTTTATGCCAGTACATTTTGTTGAAATATTTCATTCTAAACAAAATTAGTGAATTGATCGACAATGCCACTCCTGAAGTTTGCACACCTTGCATGGTAAAAATATTGATAGCTTTGAATCTGGTCAAATTTGTGTTTTTCATTTGATGCGAATCAAAATGTAAGCTTTTATACATCAATCAAGTTTACCTTAAACAGTGTCCTTGTGACCAAACTTTGTCTGTCAGCAACTGAGTTCTGTGGGGATGGTGGTTGCATTTGATTTGTCTTTTTCCCACCATCTAAGGCTGTCTGTGATTGTGCAGGGACAGCAGTGTCCTTAGATGTTGAAGCATGGATGCTGTCTGCTGAGGAGTTCATCTGGTGAGTTCTCTCTTCCTTGCAGAGTCCGCGTCCGTTCTGCTGCTGCTCCTTCTCTTTCCCATCTCCAGCCTCCTCCTGAACATCTCTTGTTGTGATGAAGTCTTTCTGGCTCTCACATCCATCCTCCTGGCTGTGATAGGGGCCTTCTCCTAGACTGGTACCTGAAGTCTTCCTGCTGTCTCTCCTCATGCGGCTGCGACTGGCCTTGGAGATGCGCCAGTAGAGGTAGATCATGATCGCCACTGGTAGGTAAAAAGCTGCTATGGCTGTCCCAAATGTCACCGCTGGGTTTGAGAAGAACTGGATGTAGCACTCACCTGGCGGGACAGTTCTCCCTCCCACAATGAACTGCCAGAACAAAATGGCTGGTGCCCACAGGATGAAGGACAAGACCCAGGCTGCAGCGATCATCAAGCCTGCCATCTTGGTGCTGCGCCGCGCTGGGTAGCTGAGTGGTTTGGTGACACAGAAGTAACGGTCAAAACTAATGATGAGAAGGTTCATGACTGAGGCGTTGCTGACAACATAATCAACAGCCAACCACAGGTCACACACTACAGCTCCCAGGGGCCAGTAGCCAATCACAATATAGACAGTGTAAAGGTTCATTGAGCAGATGCCAATAATGAGATCTGCACAGGCCAAGCTGAACAGGAAGTAGTTGTTGACGGTCTGCAGGTTCCTGTTTACCTTTGGAGAAACAACATGGAGCAGGCTGTCAGATGCTAATCTTTATGTGATGTGTGTTTTCTCATCTGTAAAGCAAGGAATCTACATCTGCCTGTCCTCCAAATATCTCATGAAGTGTTCATCTGATGTACTTCACACAATATGGAGGTGCATTATTGAGGACACAAGCATCAACTTTTGTGCAATTTGGACATGTGACACGTTCAATATCAATAACCATTGCATAACCTAGTGAGCATAGGCTTCAGGGTTTGATGCAACTAACTGAATGAGATACATGCACACAGAGATCAACCAAGGGAAAAACAGAGAAATTGGCTAAGTGAGTCAGGGTAAACCAATTTTGCATGGTGTGCTCTAAAAGACAAACATAGACAGTGAAATAAAGCTTGCATTAGACAGCAGTCCATTTATATTTTAGAGAAGCAGTAGGAGTAAAGATGTAGGAAGCTAAGCAATAACCGTGCTGCTGTGGATCAGGGCAGCAGAAGAAAGTACATTTAGCAACCTCAACCATCACCATGTGATTTAAAGTGTACAATATATCTCTTACTCCAAAGCTACCACGCCCTAGTTTTCTGAATGTTTTTGTTTTACATGGACATTCAGTTTACTTTAATGTCCATTTAAGAAAATCTGTGTCACAGCAATCCTTTTAATTTGAGGTCCAGAATTTTATGATATGGTTCATTATTATTATTAAGATAACACACAGCATAGACATGGAAATTAGATAATTGTATACTTGAATAAAGTATCATTATCAATGCAGAGATTTTTTTTCAATATTTATATATATCAGTATTTTGGGTAAACTAACATTAATAAGCTAATAAACTTTTTTTAAATTAAATAATTCATTAAAGGTTGATGAAAAAAATTATAAATCAATAAAAACAAAAGTCATCCTTGGCTGAAGCCTTACACTACATTATTCCCACAGCCAAGTAGCAATGTGGTGAATCTCTCAACCACACTGGTTATACCTGACAAGGTGTCAGCTACTTCTTGTTTGAATGTTAACTATTGAAAACACTACACAGTCAGTGTCGAGTGTGAAGTTGCTTCAATAAGCGGGTCTCAAGAAAGATACATGCAGCAGATAGATCAAACAATTTGGTTGCACCAGTTTCTATGAGGATCGATTACCACTCTGCACAGGGTTCCACATGGTATATTTTTATGAGTATCGTACCTGTAATTCTGGGTGTGCTTTTCCTTACAGAGGATGATATTTGAAACACACTCATTAGTCATACATGAGGGGGGAAAAAAATCCAAACCTTTATGGAGAGCATCACCAGGATATTTCCTATGACAGTGACCAGACTCAGAGATCCAGCCACCACGATGATAAGTACAATCTCCACAGTTGTGTATGGACTTCCAGAGAAGTAGCTGGTGTTATCACCCATGCTGATATTGGTTGTGTGGGATGCATTCAGAGTCTCCATTTTGCCTTCTTTTTCAGTTATCCCACTCACAGACGCTTCAGGCTTGAATCATATCTGTATCTGATAAACACAAAGGTTATGAAATAATTAGCCTCTATGATGCCCATGATTTCCTATTTGTGCTGTGTTGTGAATTTATCTGCCTGTTACAGTTGCAGATGCAATATAATGATTGACTGTCAGCGTGTACACATTTGACAGGTGTTTGGGTGTTTTTGAGATTACAGTTTGGCCCAGGTGTGACAGATGGACAGGTGAGCAAATAAAAGCTGCAGCAGCTGTGTTTAAAAAAATACGTCAGTGTCCCTCATACTCATATCAGGAATAACCTGAACCTGGTTTGGAGGTAAATGCTGCAAATCTGCAGGTCTTATCTTTTATCTGCAAATTAACAGTTAAATAAATAATTCATAGATGTGAATATTTCTACATGGTTCCATACAAAGAAACCATTTTGCACCTATTTTGCCGAGCTACTCTCTTCACCCACATCTTAAGTGACCTGGAAATCGAGTCTCTGATCAAATCTGACCTGACAGATTGAACAGGAGCGTCTAATGAGGTCACCTACACCTCTGGAGAGTTCATTTACATCTCTCATTTGGCCTTGAAAGTCACAAAATGCCTCTTTGAGAGTATCTAATCTGTGCATGAGAGCCAATTCAAGAATGTCAATTTATTATTTTGATCGTGCAGGCATAGAAGAGTCATTTCTGAACAACATGCATGCTACTTGATATGATACTGCCTGGTTTCAGAATTGGATTTTCATTTTGAAGGCTACACCAAATGCATGCGCATGAATGGACGTGTCTCCCTATGTTTAGGTGTTTGCTCTTTGAGACAGATGTCAAAATAAACCTTAAATATATGGTTTTAATGGTGAGACAAGGCAGGTTTTCTGAGGCTAAAGATGGATTATATGCAGAATAAGTTCAAAAAATTTTTTAGCACTGGAACAACCTGTTCTGTGAGTTATAAATTAATGATGTTATCAGATATGAGTATGTGTAAACAGATTTCTACTGGGGCCACCCACACAAAAAACCCAGGCACTCATTGTGCTGTGAAGTGCTTTGGATTAAAGCATCTTCTGAACAACACGTGATGCATATCTGAAGATCACAATTATTTTGTATTGCGTTACTATTGTTAAAAACAATAAACATCAGGAATAGACCGACAACATACACAGCATAACAATGTGATTTACTGATGTATTGTGATCAGAAAATCAATGTTAAGACATTTAGTTGAGACCACAGGGTTTGTTGGATGCTGCTAAAACCCTGTAAGAGACTCCATTAGGCCACATGATAACATCATACTGTACCTGAGAGATGTTTCCTTCCTGCTCTTACAGCCAGATGAAACTTCATTACAGCATCTCTAACTTTATCACTCACTCATTGAAGACCCATTCTGGATCTTTTCTGTCACAGATGAGAAAAAGATGGTGTGTGTGTCTTCGGTGGGGAGTGGGTTTGTTAGAGTTGTGACGACATTTTGGTCCCACAGTGAATTTAGAGTTACTGGGTAAGATTTGTGCATTGGGACAACAATTTATTTATTTATTGGTTTATTTAATAGGGACAGTGCACATTTATGAACATTACTGTTCACATGATCACATTAAAGGAACTCAACTAAGGCTCTCTAAATTTGTAGGGAATCAATGTGAGTCAGTTCTATGTCCTCCAAAGCAGTGGTGGAAGTGTCTAGGTCCTATTAAGCAAAAAGTGCAGAATTATTATCAAGGAAATGTACTTAAGTTCGCAACAATAACCATGATTATTGTTGATTTTAATTGATCCACATAAATAGAATAAAAAAAGATGATATCTGTGGTTATCTGTGGTTTAATCTTGTCCATTGTGATTCTGACAGAGGTGCAATGGTAAATCAGTGAGTATTTTCTTAATGTGTCAAGTAACTACAAACAAAAGCTATCAAAGTAATGCAGCAGTGTAAAAAAATCAAATGTAATTTAAATTTTATAGTACCAGTACCTCACAAGTGTACTTTTAGAGGTACTAAGTTACTGACCATACCTGCTCTTGACTGGCAAGAATGTATGCATGCTTTGGTATTATTGTTTGTTTTTATAGAAATATAAAATATAGTTTATAGTGAAATATATATATAGTATATATATATATAGTATTATAGTTAAATATATATATAGTTTTTATAGAAATATAAACAGGTACTAAAACGGATACTTAAAATTTTACAAGCACTTGGTTTTAGAAACCAGCTGTATCATCAACAGTGAGGTTAAAGTTCATTCCCATTAAACCCTTTAGCAGAAAGTACTTCATCTACTGTAAATGGAAAGGTGTCTCTAAATGACACCAAGACTCAGCGAGATGAAAGCAGATCATTCATGAGTTATGAAAGGAATTCCTCCCTGCTAGGATAATCTAACTGTAAAACCTTCACAATAATAAGTGCAAGACTGTTAATTCCGCAGTGGGCCAAATTTATGGACTCAGCTCAGGCAATCTCAACAGGCACATCTGGCAGACAGCCAAAACACTAGATCTCATCTACAGATCCCAGTCAACCCCATCACTACCTCTGCCGAGGAGGGAATGTTTTTGTCGGAGTTGGTTTGTTTGTTTGTCTGTCTCTTAGCAGGACTGCTCAAAAAGAGTAAGTTCCTCACTTGATAAATACATACCTCAAAATGAATTAGTCTACATGTGTGAGCCAATGATATTTCCATTGAGCAATCAGAATGGCAAAAGAAGGATTTCATTGTACTGTTTAACTGTCTGGACAACCCGGAAACCTTTTTTAAAAATATTATTAGTGAACCTCTGCAAACAGTTAAGAGAAGGATCAATAGTTTGAACAGACTTTTATCACTGAGTACATGGCACAGCAAAACCTGGGAACGATCAACTATGATCTCTGTCTTTTTCAGTCTCTTATTAAATGTCAAGTCTTTGGCAGACAAATAATCTAATTAATGTTTTAATCATCAACCCTATTTTAGACAATGCAGCACTTATTTTAATGATGTTCTGTCTGTTCTGTCACACCACTGTGCGTCAGTAGCCACCTGAACTACTCGCCACTAAATACTGCTATGAATTTGCCTCCTTCTTCACTGACAAACAAGAAAAGCTGTGAGTTCTTCCACATCAGGTATAGTGAATGTATTGTCGTATTATGAATTTAATTCTTAAATTCATAGTAAATAAATAAAAAATACTAACAGTAAAAAGTTTTAGCATGGTATTGGTCCTATCAACAATGTAACCTTGAAGGACATTGTGCAACATGCTGTCTCAATATTCTATAGGCTTTAAAAAAGGTTTTAACTGCATGGAATCAGATCTAAAATGAATAATCACTTCTTGACACTTCTCTAAGCTGTTTCCAGGCCCTGAAAACTGAATATATTAAGTTCTTTTAAAAAAGAACAACTTAGACAACTTCCAAACAAATAACTATGGGCTCACATAAAACCCCCAATTTTTTTAAATAAAATCATTTTATAGGTTATTTTTCAACAGCTTGCTTTCAACACCCTCTTAGCTCCAAAGAATTGTTTTGATGTTTGTCAGTCACGATTTCGGCCACACAACATCCATTAAACACAGACAGTGAAAAAGATTTAATCATGGTATTATTAGATCTCAGTGTTGTAATCAGCATAGTCAAGCACAACAAATGACCAGGCAGACTGGGAAACAGGGTAGGCCTTTCTGGAACAGTGCTAAATTTGGTTTGAATCCTATTTAAGGACAGGGGTTACTTTGTGATGACTGGTAATTACATGAGTGTACAAAAATGCAAGTGAATTCCCCAAGGCTCCATTTCCTGGCCTCTTCTGGTCAACAACTACTTGTTCCAACTAAGATTATGGAAAAGAACGAAATATCTCTATAAATATGCAGACGACACACACATTTATATTATGATACCACAAAGTGATAATGGTCCCTTAAGTAAGTGCATTGTCCAAACCAATGATTGAATGTGCAACATGTTCTCCAGTTAAACCAAGAAAAACCTTAAATGATTGTTGTTTGTTCCCAAAGACAATTAAAAGTCAATGCTCAGGTGCATTTGCTAACATTCTAGCATTAATCTGAAACCATAAACCAGCCTGGTTTAAATCTTCTTGTAGTCATGGAGTCAGACCTAAATTTCAACAACAACATTGGGACAAACTTAAAAAAATAAGCCTACTCTCACCTTCACCTCATAATTCATAAATAATTCAAGGTCTTGTGTCGCAGGACGTTAGAAAAACGTCAAATTATGGACTTCATATCACGAAGATCATCAGAGATAAGTCATCTTAGTGTCCCCATAGTCAAAAACACAGAGAAGCTGCATTCAGTTTGCACCACATTCTCCCAGAAAACATGACATCTTCTCCAACTCTCCTTGTATTTTATCTAACTATTGTTTAATTGTATTTTAATTATTTAATTCTAATGAGGTCAAATGTAATTATTTATTCAAAGAATTTTAATTTTCTATTTTAATCTCTTTTTTTTTATTCCTTTTAAATCTTAATTATATTGTATCTTTATATTACCTTATGTTTCTCTTATTACACTCGTCAAGGAAGTTTTGTTTTCACTTCCGTTTGTCTGTTTGTTAGTTAGGTACTTAGAAGAACATCTCAAAAGGTTCTGCACAGATTTCACTGAAATCTTGTAGAGAGGTGGCCCTTGGAATGGGGAAGGAGGTGATTAGATTGTGAAGATGATCCAGATGAAGGTGGAGAGCCAGGAGTTGTTGCTTTTTTTTGTAGTCTTGATGGAAGTACTACGAGTGCCCTTCATGTACCTTGTCTTTTTGTCTTTGAATTGGTACTAGAAAATACATTTGCCCACAAATATGTGTTAACAAGATGTATAATATGCTGGTGCGAGGATATTTCAATGTGATGTGGAACTGTTTGGTAACAGAGTGGGACATCACTGCCTGCTCATGAGTCCATCCTCACTTCTTCCCTTCATTCACAGTAATAAGACCTGCATTACTGGACCTCCCTAATGCAGGGCTACTGGAGAGAGTCACAGAGGCAAACAATATTTCTTTGACAGGCACAGAAACAGAGTAATTAGATCCAGCAGATGCTGTCTGCAACAGCTGTACCGGTAATATCCTAGGATATAGTAGCACTCATCTGGCATCAGCTTTAAAAATTCTACAATGTCTTTGATACCATGAGTGCTACAGCAGTCAGCTGCAGAGTCAGTAGTTACCAGCAGATGAGACGGTGAAACGAGGGGTTTGTTTGCAGAGACAAGAGCAGGTGTGGAAACACAGGAGTACACAGTTTCATCAAAAGGAAGATTTAACGATGAAAGGATCAAAGTGTCGCACTTTTTTTTCTTTTTTTAAATCTC
The DNA here is from genome assembly GCA_037577475.1 of Chaunax sp. Z400. Taxonomy (NCBI): domain Eukaryota; kingdom Metazoa; phylum Chordata; class Actinopteri; order Lophiiformes; family Chaunacidae; genus Chaunax; species Chaunax sp. Z400. Next base: position 15,633,729 of record CM075186.1, read on the forward strand.
GTAAACACATTTAATTATTTACTTTCTCAACATGTTTCTAAATCTGTAACGTCCAGATCTCAGCCAGCAAATGCATAGCATTGAAATACAAAACATGTATTAATATGAGAAAAACTGAATTAGAAAAATACGGTACATACACTTAATTTCAGGTATTGTTTGGGTTCGCACACTGTTTTAATTTGGAAAAGCAATATTTTACAGATTTTAAATTGTTTATCAAGTCAGTATTTTGAAGGTTCCTGGTGTTATTGCACTAGTTGTGACAGTAACAGTAAGTACGTTTTCCACACATGGTTGTTGTGATTTCAGAGAAGTGTGTCCTGCATCTAAGGCGTGAGAAATTTGACATCAACCTGAGCTTTGGCCTCACACAGCAGTGTAACAGAGACTAGGAAAAAAACCACTGAATGTCCAACGAATCACTGCAGCAGAGCCAGAGAGAAAAAGGTGCAGAGGAGATAACACCAGACTGACCATGGTGGGAAGGACAACAAAATAAAAATTGAATTAATAAGGTACTGAGGAAAGAAGACACAAAGGAGGGAAAAAGTGAAAATAATTTTGACAAGCTGTGGGTATTCCAATAGAAAAGTGGCTGCAGTGCCACAAAAGTAGAGCGAGACCATGAGTAGGAGAGCTAATGAGCAACAATTAAAAAACATAATTCAATTTAATCTAAAAGGCACACAGTTTTCAGAGAGAAGCTGCCTAATTTCCCTCTTAAACACAAACAGACTAGCCATGGGGATTCCTCAGGAGCAGGGAGACTGGGGAATTTGGAGATGGGATCTGATGGAGGTGGCTGATTGAAACCTTTTAGCTCAGGACAGAGATGAAGATAAAAAATTCTAGAACAGCCTTAGGGAAACAGAACCCAGATCTACTCCACAATAAATAGAAACGTACACAGGAAGACGAAAATGAATGTGACGGGTAAGATTTCAATCAATATATAGGTATTACATTATATTCCTGTAATTTTCCTGGTGAGTATATGAGTGGCATTTTAATCAATATTTAATTCATCAGTATTTTTTTATGTCTTTATAATTTAGTTACTTTATATTTCCATGATGTTGATCTTTGTAATATTTGTATTTTTGATTCAGCATGGCTTAAATTAAGCTTTTCTACTTTATGGTCATAACAATTATCCCCTAAGAAGAATTGTGTGAAAATCCAAATATACAGGGAAGAGATTTTCTGACTTTGTAAGAGCAGAAAAATCTCTGACTCAACTGATGCCTCAGCTCACAGTAATTAAAATCTGGTCCCAGTAGCTGCTCCATATGTCAGGGGAGTTTTCTAAAAGAAAAAAAAATGTGTCCTTACCTGCAGCAGCTTGGTAGAAAACCTCAGAGAAATACTATCTTACCTTGTCTGCTGTTTTAGTTTGGTCCATGTTACTCTCATCTCTGTCGACTCTGGAGCAGAAAAAGAAGCAGAAATTAACCCTACATTGATGTCGCTCCTCCTCTGACTGAGAGCCAGTGTGTGCGTTAGAGAGACAGAACGTAAGACTGACAGACAGAGCAGGGAGGGGTTAGGGGGGCTATTAGTGACTGTTGTATCCCTTAAGCTAGGGTCACAAATTTGAATAACCAAGAGGCAGGGGCAGAGATATTTGTTTCAGGACCATGGAAAGCACTGGCCCCTCCACCACAAACACATCATATTCTCCTGCATTTCAAAGCTGTAGGCGATTATGTGGAAAGAAGTTTGAGTGGCTGTGGCATGAAATAAAATGGTAAAGTGCTATTAAAAGGAGGACAAAAGGAGAGGGTTGCACTGTTACTCTGCTGCTGCAGGACGTTAACCTTTAAGGCTCTGTTGTTTTGACCTTTTACCCAAACCGGTGACGCAGTCTGCCCCAGTTGGTGGATGACCTTACTTTGATGGAATTGCCACAAAGAATAATGGTCCGATTCCACAAAACGATTTTGCAAATGAAACAAGCATACTACCATCAAACAGGCACGAGCCAGAGATTTAAACAGGATTTGATGCAAGAAAATATGACATGATTTATTGTGCTTGTCCTGGTTCCAGACTTATGGCGCACTGATCACATCAACATCAGTCTGTTGGTCTGTAGACTTCTGCACCTTTTATATTCTGTTTAATCTTTATGATTTAATGTTGCATAAATATCATATCATCATTTTATTAAACTGATGCATGAGCAGATACTGTATGTCATAGAAAGCTCTACTGGTGTACCATGGCCGTGAGCTTCATTTCTACTGAGTGACCATTTGTCATGAACACAAATCAATATGAATCTTTGACTCTCTCTCCAGTACATGTCTGTGTTTGGCTTTGTGTGTCTTTGGTTTCCTGTCTCCTAGAAGCTCCTTTTTCCAATTTTCTGAGACCCTCTGTCTTCTTATCTATAATAATATATTTCTAACTATCCTTTCATAAGAATAAGTAGATATTGAATAGTTAAATTTGTAAAATAGTTAAAGGTTAAATAGTTACATACTTAATGTCCTTATACATTAAGTATTTTACTTAATTTGCTTTCTTCCTGACAGTTTGATGAGAACAGCAGCCAGTTAGCAGCTAGGTAGGATTCAGGGCACCTGGCCAAGAAATGACCTTGTCCAAATCACTCCCTGGCTAACTCACCACTCCCTACATAATTCAAACTCATAGTGACCAGTCATTTGAGACACTTATTTTATCATCATTTTGCATAAGATCCTCTATAATAAAAGATGGCCCACTACAAGTTGTGTTAACGGAATGAAATGATCTTACATACAACAGCATACAACATAAGATACAGTCAATGTGATGAGAGTGAGATGAGCAGTGTCAGGGTGGTCACATTCTATTCTATTCTATTCTATTCTATTCTATTCTATTCTATTCTTTTGCCACTTGTTTTAGTTACCTCAATATGCTTGTTCCAGATCTCATGAGAGAGTCTAAAACAAAATTATTCTCATTTGTGAACTCTCTGACTACAGCTTTCACAGGAGTAAAATGCAGTGCGTTGCAGGATTATTAGCAGAAAATATTGTACCTGCCTCAAACTAACACTACATCTTTCATCCCAGAGTAGATTTCTTTGACAGCTCTACATTGTGGATAAATTTACATCATCGGTATCCGATCCCTTAGAATTAAATAAATTAAAAATACAGTGCACCGTATACAGTAGGGAATGATTTTGAACACAGCCATTTAGGCACATAGCCCCATTTAAATACACTTAGATGTAATATATTCTACCATAATATGTGACCCTTAGAGCTGCTGACAGTTGGATTTTATAAACTTTTGACAACATTAGGCTCGGTTTTCCATCTGTTTCCTGTCATTGTGCTAAGCTAAGTTAATAGCTGCTGGAAAAGAACTATATAGACGGGGAGCAACCAAATGAGTAGTTGTATATTTTTCTCATATTTAAAAGTATCAATTGTGATAGCAGAAAAGAAAAATACTGTTATGAGTTTGACCTTTCAGAAATATTAAGACTACATGTGTATTATATTGGTGCACATGGTTCTTCTGATTCAGAGAAATGTCAAAACGTAAGTCAAGAGCTGTTTACATGATGCATCCTCTAGGCAATGGCTTGCATGGTTGACACTGAATGTATAATTCATAAGGGTCGTACAGCTGTGTCAAGACCTCACTAGCTACTGGCAATTGCTTTGTATAATAACATCCTTCAAAGACTTCCTTGCACAGACACTAAGTAAGTGTCTGAAAATGTGAATTAAATGTCTAAGTTCATCAAAGGCTTCATTCTTTGTTTTATTGTGTCAGATGGAATGTGTTTTTGAGTTACACGCAAACCTAGCCACACTCAAAATACCAGCACAGACTTATATACTGCATTGGACTTACTTATATACAGTCATATATACATTCATGGGGAAAATGAAAGTGTTGAAAGGACGACAGATAGAAACTATAATGGACTCACTGCTGCAGGGCATATGATGTGTATTGCACAACACCAGTGAGCGATAAAAGCCATCATCCCTTGCACACATAAACACTTCCCTTTCACACAAAATCACCTCTCTCATCCTCCCTAATTTTGTATTTACATACATTTCCTGACTTCCTCTCTCTCACACACCTTGTTAGAAACAAGAGTATCTCTCCAAGTCCTAACAGGAATCTTTTAGTGTTTTTGCCACCACTCTTATGCACAAGGAAAAAAGCTGCTAACAATGAAGCTCTCTCCCCTTTACTATATGAAGCAAAACCCCAAGGCTGCAGAGAAATGAGGTCATCTCATTGGAGTCCAAGCAGCTGTTTGAATGGAGAAGGGCCACACACAATAGCAGGCCTCTGTTTAACACATCTGACAGGCTGACAATTTCTGAAATTCATTCTTGCTTTCAGTTTTCAAAGAAACGAAGGGAATTTCAGAAACTAGACAGCACTCAGAGATCGCAAACTACCATCAAGGCAGCTCAGTTTCCCCATGGAAAGCTCACTTCTTGATGCACTTTGTGACTGTACTTCAATCTCCCTGTGACACGCCTTCCTTTTCTAAACAAATCTGTAATGGAGCTCACGTCCACAGGAGCCTGGTGACTTCTCATAGAGGAACTGCAGTTGCAGCACTCATCTCCCCAATGAATACCTTGACAATGCAGTGAATCATGAACAGTGCATTGTGGGCCTAAAAGGAGATCCCTAATATAATGGGCTGTTCCTTCAGGCATACCCCACATCTCCAAAAATTTAATCAAAATCCATTTGGAACTTTTTGTGTAATCCTTTGTCAGTGACAGATGGCCGACAAAAACATAACCTCCTTGGCGAAGGTAAAAAGAAAGTTCACACTGCAGGTTTTGCTCACATAATGATATAATTCATCGTGCACTAATTAGATAATGTTGATGACACAGACATTTATTATCACTCTAAGCCTGGAGCGAATCATGACATTTTAATCTCTTCTGATGATTCATCAAACACTGGCTATATATCATCATGGTATTCAGGCCCAGTTAGGATTGGGACCACTTGAACACAACTACTCTCACAAATTGGACTAAAACTTGAAACTGGAAGTGATTTAACCCTGTATCCTTCTGGGAACCAAAGTCACTCACTAAATAATGGAGGACAGCTCCAGTGCAATAAAATGTGTAAAAGTAAAAAATAATTAGAATAAGTAGAACCCCAATTCCAAAAAACACTTTATGTAAAATATCAATAAAAAAGAATGCAATGATGTGCAAATCCTTTTTAACCTTGACTTCTAGTGTTTGCAGATTACCCAATTATGACTTTTGCCTGTTTTTTGGATTTGATACTGTTACCTGTTTTTGGACTGCCCTCTGGTTTCGACCCTTGCCTGTATTTCGATTTATTAAAGCCCAGAGCTGTACTTCTTGTCTCCATCTTGTGTCTGCACTTGGGTCCTCACCCTTTACTGCTGGAACTGAGACATTCTTCTACTCATCTAGATGAAAATATATTCCCTTTGTATGAAACAATGAAAACATGTAAATTTTGTTTTGTGTATATACATATATATGATGTAAAATAATATTAAAAAATGAATATCATATTTAAGTAACAATATTATAGACAAATATAACATGCAACAAAACAACATAAAGACAAATAGAGTGCACAGGTAACAGTGGAGGAAGTTGGTGGACTTTAAACAATTTAAACAACACACACACACACACATAAACAGGCAAGCTTTTCTATAAAAAATGGCTGAGATAATCCTGAAGATAAAGTCATTATACCACTATGTTCACTGGATGAGTGGTGATGAACGTACAATCTTAAAATTGGTGGACTGCCCCTTTGAAGTTTGAATTAGCTGAATAACAGATTTCGTCTTTCTGAGGATCCACTGACACGAGCCCATTGACTCATATGGATCTGTCGAGATCAAATTGTGAATCATTTGTCTGTAATTGTGGTTAGATATAAATGACTGTTAACTTCCAGTTAGAACCATCATGATAGCAATTGTTACTTTTAGGTCCCATTTACCAGGAACATACCTCAGTAAATGGTCACCAGCTCTCATGAATCTGTCTCTTATTGCTTGCTTCATGGCTCTGCTGCCATCTAGAGGACTAATGTCTTTTTCACTCTCGAGCAACTCTCCCCACAGTTTGCTCTGTCTCATAACTCTGCAGACTGAATTGATATTAAAAAAGTAAAAATATATTTAGAGTTTTTGTGTCAAAGTAAAAAGGAGACAAACACTGTGTGTGAATTACAGGATTTTCAAAGTTAAAACTAACCTGAAAATTGAAACTAAATTTGACTATTAAATTGCTAGAATAAGCAGGAACGGCCCATAAAAAGACGTTGTCTGGATGGCAGCATATGTTACTCCAAAACCTGCATGTACCTTTCAGCATTAATAGTGCCTTCACACATGAAGTTTGCACTGGTAATCTGAATGTCCTTTTCCTCTTCATCCACACAACACATGGTTTCGCAAACGTATTTGAAATGTGGACTCATCAGACCAAAGGACACTTTTCCACTTTGTTTCAGTCCATCTCAGATGAGCTCAGGTGCAGAGGAGTCTGCAGCATTTCTGGATTTTGTTAATATATGGCTTGAACTTTGCATGGCAGAGTTTTAACCTGAGTTTTTTACACCTGGTACCAAATGAACTGATTTACCTGCAGTGGAATGATCCAATCAGATGTTTCTGAGCTTTGCAAGACTTCCTGAGTCTTTTTTGCCCCATTCCAACTTTTCTTGAGGTGTGTTGGTGGTATAAAATTCAGAATAAGTCTTACCAAAGATTAATGAAGTTGATGAGGTACTACGTTGGATGAATTTTCGTTATTTTCAATTGAACTGAATACCAAAAAGGTTTAGGAAATTATCACATTCTGTTTATTGTGTGTTTTTGTTGTTTTGGAATCAGAGTTGTAGACAAATCATGAGGTAATTGAATTCCACTGATCCACTAATCCACTGATATTAACCATAACAACTGAAACACTGACTTACTACTACTACTACTACTACTACTACTAATAATAATAATAATAATAATAATAATAATTGCAGGATTTTAACAGCTTCAGCTGTTTGTCCAGTTGTCATTGAGATGGCTGTGTTGATTGATATATCAGAGTTTGATGTGATGTTTTAAGCTCATATAACGAGTAAATAATAGAAAATAAATATTTTGCAGCTACAGGTGTGTGTATACGCACATACACACTAATAGGTCCCACTTGGAGGCCCTGATCTCTGTTGAGCATAATGAGCATCAGAGTGCTGACACGCTGTTCTTCCTTTTCACCATTCAACTCACATATGGCCATTCATGCTGCTTGCTGTGGTGGGGCTGCTTGCTGTTGTGGGGCATGGGATTGTGCCATGACACAATTGTGTCATGGCAACAATAACACACATCCCTCTCCACCCTTGGAGAACTTGGCCTGTTTTATCATTTCCTGATCATTATTACAGTAAAAAATATTTTGTTCTGGGGACCTGTTGGCCTCCCCTGCCCATGTGTGGAAAATCTTTCCATGTTCACCTAGAGTGGATTTGAAAAAAATATGAGGTTAGTTTGCATGATGAGGTGACCATCTGCAAAGGAAATCATATGTAAAGTGAGGAGATGAATTCTGACCATATATCAACCCATTCCCATCCCATTTATACATAAAACCATTGGGAATATGATGGTTCACTTCAGGTCAAATTAATTCTGGTCTGAACGAAAAAAAAATGAAACAAACAAACAAACATTTATTTTTAATTTCACATTCCTCTATATTGGCACCATGTGTGTCTATGTTTGCACATGATCACACAGTATATTCAGATAACCATGTGGCCCTTGTAATAAGAATACTGCATATCAGTCTCTATTTGATTAAACATCTCGTGTACGATCACATAATAAAAATGACATAAATTCATGTTCTTTTAATTTCTGCTGGACAGATTTCAGGTGACAGACCACAGAGCTCTTAGGGCGGAGTTACACAATTACACCGATCATTTGAATTCCTGGATGTGGTTATGGAGAGAGATTAACCGCAGGTTGTACCCTATGTGTTGTGAGGCTCCGTCCTTCCATTACCTGACAGGGATGATTCACATTACACTGCAGCAGCCCTTCACCTTCAGAACAACTTTGAAACCAATTAGATAAGCTAAATATCTGGTAAAGAGTTGATTCTGACATGTATATCTTAATTCAGTGATAATTCTTTTGTGTTGTTATTTGTTCTGGCCCCTGTCCTTCCATGGTAATATTATCTGTTAATTCTGTGTTGATTTTAAATTACTCTAACTTGATTTTGACAAGTGCTATGTATTTCTTCCCCACTTTCCTATTTTGTAAGATTACAGAATCTATAACAAACTATAGAATAAATACAGTATTTCATTTCAACTGTATATTTTTGAAATTGGAATGACAAAAAAACATTGATTTTTTTTACTTCAACTTGAGTATTAACATGTCAGTTTAGAATATAAAAAATTCAAAGAAATTTTGAGTAAATCTTGTGAATAGGTGAAGAAAAAAATCTAAGTCAGTTCTTTTTCAGCTGTATCCAAATGTATATAGTTACTCATTCTGTTTGTTGGCAACAGATCCACAAAGCTGAACCTTTTAACACTAAGGGTGTCTCTGTTTGTATGAGTTGCACATGCAAACATGCTATTGAGCATGCATATCTCATGACAAAGGCTTGCAATGCAAATTAGCGCTGACAACACGGATGAAGTGCACATTACTGATCTCTCACACTCCCACTCATGTGTTGCCTATTAAGAACTGGTGAATAAAACGACAGAAATCCATGAAAGACTGTTCCCACCAGAGAAAGACAATTTAGGCAATTTAGACTCATGGTCAGTCAAACAAGGGATTTAAAAACATATAACTGTGTTTACTTGCAAATTTGCTGGGTGGTTTGTGTCATATGAAAATTACAACAACTATTTTGTTCTTTATTAACTTTTAACAATTATGTCAATTTAATCTGCAACTAATAAAAGAGACAAAACAAAAACAACACCAAAATCGTAAGCATTTTAATTGCTCAGGTGAGACAAGTGTACAACATTTTACATAATCAGTAATTAGTGTGTTTCCTCTCAGCATTGATTACAGCAGGAATCCACCTCCTCATATATTGACATAACCTCCCATCCTGTGGGATGGTGCCAGAGCTGCACAGAGTTGCTGCTCAGTCTATGGAGGATGTTCACGCTGTCACCCTCGCTCACCCAACCAACCCCACAGGTTTTCATTAGGGTTTGGGTTCAGCGCTTGCTAGTCCAGAACTGAGATGCCATTCTCCTCCAAAACTGCCAAAACTGGGCATCCTATTGGCACAGCACCACTGTAAGATTGTGTAAGAGGTGTAGAAAAAGGTTTTCTCAAATTGGTCGAGAAATTTTTCTCCTTGTCACTTGAGGTGACAGGAAGAAACTCCCTGCCTCACAAGAGGACTGAGAGTTTGAGGGTTTCACACAGTATCTTAGCTGGATTGCACTCTTCTGGACAGAGACCTCAGATGTTGTACCTGGATTCTGTTTGAGCCACTCTTCCAGTTTGGGGGTCACAGCCCCTAAATTGTTGCTGTTCCTTCAAACCCTGGTACTTCTTGATCTTCTCCTTCTTCCTGGTGTTATTGTCAGCTGGGATTCCCACATTTATCACAACTGCCCTCTTTTGCTTGTCAATCTGATCTTTTCAATTCTGATTTGCGCCACTTTCATATGTGGTCCTAAATCAGATACAAATCTGATTCCTGTTTATGTGAGAATTCATGTGTTTTTTCCCTTCCCACCCTCAGCCTAAACAGCTGATGGACACTCACCAGATTTGAGATAATGATCAGAATTGTCACTTTCGACCACAGTGTGAACGCAGCCTATTTTTCACCATTCCTGACTTTTCGTGTATTTTTGTCTTTTCTTGGGGTACGTGTTTTTCCACAGTAATGACAGAAGACGTAAAATAGGTAGGAAACTTATTTTACAAGAAGCTTGTTGCTCTGTCACGCATGCGCGGTTGGCAAGTACGTGTGAAGAACAGGAAGCGAACAATTTCGGAGCTTCTGTCTACTGCTTTCTTTCGTGGATACTGATTGTGCTCGACTCCCTTCAGTAGTTCAAACGCGAAGAGAGACCCCTATCGTGAAAGCCACACTTTGTGGTTGACTTACAACGTTATCAGAAACGTCTTAGCCGTGAGATCGAGAGCTTGAGTGCGAGGCAAGGGCGTGTTTGAATCTCAACTGTTAGACAGACTCCCTCCTCCTCCCCCCCCTCACTGGATGCTAGCTCGGTAGCCTTTGCATGTCAGTGCATGCCTAGTTAAAGTTGTTTTAGTCTCAGTTTTTATTTATTCGGAGGTCAGGTTAGAAGAAGATGGGATGTACTCTGAGCACGGACGACAAGGCGGCGCAGGAGCGGAGCAAGATGATCGACAGAAATTTGCGGGACGACGGAGAAAAGGCTGCCCGTGAGGTCAAGCTGCTGCTGCTCGGTGAGAGAAAGATGGATGAACGGGTTGTCCGTCTATTTGTTGGAGAAGGACCCTTCTATTAACCAGTGGCTGCTGCGAACTTGTAGCCATCCGCTACATATTATTATTTTTTAATATATATGCTAAAAGCAACGATGGATCTAGCTACCGAATAACTCGATGGGTTAATGTTAACTTTGTGGAAACAAGTTGTAACAGTTTGGGACATTTCTGACCTTAATATGAATGGCTTGGTGGTTCTGCAGTTAACATTAGCTACAGAGTTGAAGCTAACGCTACTTTATTTTTCTCCTCAGCAAAACAAAATCAGCACAGTCTTTTGAATTGTTATCAGGTCGTTGTGTGATTTAAGTTTTGCTCTCAGCCGCTATTAGCCGTCACTAAGTCTGTAAGCTAATTTAGCCAAGCTATTAGCTGCTTAGCTAACGTGAGTTTAGCGCACCAACACTTGAATTTGGTAAAATGGATCACTAAAGCTTAGCCTTAAACGATATACGAGTGGTAATCTCTCAACATGTCTGTCCGCCAGAAACTGTTGTCGTTAATTACCTTCATTAATAAAATTTAAATAACAGTAAGTGACCCCGATATCTGTTTCTCATCCATTCATTGAATAAAATGATCACTAACATACTTTAGGAAGAGCTAACTTTAGTCTCCCAATCTGCCAAACTAGAGGAAACTAGCTAATGTTTTCTTTAAACAGACCACAGATAAATGTAATGTCCGCCTGGGGTCTGTAGGAATACTAATGAAGTGGTTGGTTTACATAAGTAAAAAGGAAAACGAGGTTACCTGATAGCGTGTCTTAGAGACACGTCAAAAATTGTCAAAAATTGATATGGTTCATTTGAATATGGTGGTCTAGGAGCCGAAAGTTTGCTTTCTACTTTCAATCAGCACGAACAGGCCAGTAAGTTCAGAAAGTTGTATCACTGACCTGTAATGAATCCTTAAAAAACGTTAAAAGACAGAATTCAAGTCATAGGATGATATGACTAACACATTTTTAAGTTGATATGTATTAACCTCCCTATATCAGTGTTGCATCTCTCTCTTATCTTGAATTGTTTCATCGTTTCAAGGAGAACTGACCTACATCTCAGTTCTTTGTAATTGCCATGTAATGGCCTCTGCTGGCTGTCTCAGTGAGGAAAAGATAGGCAAGAGGTTGCATAGCAACTTCTGCAGCCTAGCTGAATGCAAAAAGCATATGTGGCAACTGTATACACACAACAGAGACAGCTAGTGCAAGACAACTGGATTTCTGCCTGGAACATGCACTTTACAAGTTGCTTCAAAAATGCCACAGTATCTTTGTCCCTGTAGTCGATCTTTGCTGAGGCAGGTCTGTATTCAGACATGTGACTTCACCACAATCACAGACACTCCACATTGCTCAGCTGCAGCATTTGCTTCGTGTGTGTCTCGTGCTTTATGTGAGCTGGGCCTTATTTGAATTTTCATGTTTTTCTTTACGTGTCACGATTCCCACAAGCACCTGGACGAGATGTCAGGAATTGGTTTGTGGATTTCTTGTCTGATTGGGGAAGCTACCTAAATGTCTGAACAAATGGATGCATTTCACATCCACTTTTGTGTTGTTGGATGTTTTGTGTGTTTCTGAGCAAAGTGATGAGATTAGCAGTGTTACCTCAGGTGCCATTTGCAGTTTCCTGCCCTGTCAGGCATGCCACTGGGGGAGTTTGCATTAATGCAATAATCTGCAAATGTCATGCTCCTGACTCAAGTGTTTCTGGCAGTACAGCCTCAAATGTAAACTTTGCTGTCAACAAATGCTAATATCAAAGATTAATCTTTTAGCAGCATTCTCGCGCACAATAGAGGAAAAGGCAGCACAGAAGAGATGCAGGCAAAGTGTTTCAGTGTATTATTTGTTGTGGAGATATGTGTCTCATATGGCCTGAATGGAATGAGTGTTTCATGGTCCAGTCAGTGTATCCCTGTCAAACGCCCTCGCTCTCTGACCAATTTACTGTTAATCATTTTGCCATAATTGCCATCTGTCAAGCCCTTCAATTTCAGCAGCTCAGTGAGATGTGTGCCTGTGTTCAGAAATTAAATTTAAGTGTGTTATGTCTGCAGTAATAGTAGCTCTGTGCCTGTGGTGTTTGGCTGTTTATCATATGGGACAATGAATTGGTGAACAGCTCTCCTCACTGGGGAGCTGAGAGTCCCTGCAGAGTTGAGATAATTAAAATGTTGTGAGCTCAGCTGAAAACATGCCTGTATCTCAGAGGGAGCTGGGGAACTATCTGAGATACTATGTACCAAACACTTCTTTCAAATGGATCACAACATTCACCAAGGAGGTTTTGATTATGCCAGCATTGGTTTGTTTGTCTGTTTGTTAGCAGGATCACTGAAAAAGTAATGAACGGATTTTGATTACATTTTTTGAAGAGGAAGGGTACGGCCCAGGAACAGTAAATTACATTTTGGTGGTGATCCAGAACATCGTCTGGATCCAGTATTTATTTTTTTTAAGAATCTTTACCATTGCAGGATTACAAGATTAATGTAATATTGTTTTTATTGTTTTAACTATCAAATTAATAATGATACAATTTAATTCTAAATTCTCGGGGTAGGTTTTAATGGTTAAAGAGCCATATTATAGTCACACTATCATGGGACTATTGCTTTAGGTGCAGTGATATAGTGGGGAAACTGAGCTGCCTTGGCGGTGGTTTGTGCTCTCAAGAGTGCTGTCTAGTGTTTCTTGCCTTTTAAAAACATTTCTTAACTTTTACCAATAAGGCTGTGATGATGATGTCATGCTGCCTTAACAACTGTCTATTGGTCTCTTACAAATCAAATAGTCCATATGAGCTGAATCTGACAGCCCGAGGTCCATCCAGCCAGTCTGATTCAGGATGAGTGTCTAACACGGGGATGATTAAGCAGGTCATAATCGTATTGCCAAGAGGATCAAGTTGAATAATCCAGTTGCACTGTGACCTGGCTAGAGTGGGTCTTCGACACGTCATCGCTGCTTCCTGTTGCAAGTTTAAGTGAACACTTTTTTAAATGTATTTGACACAGGCAAAGATTGGTCTTTTGTTTTGTGGGGGTGGGGGTTTAAACTGTCATTAGTACTAGAGATGTATTATCCAGATAACCAATAATAATAACTTTCTCATGGCTAGTACCAATAAGAATACTTCTGATTTCACATTTTTGTATTTAAAAAGATATGTAACCTGTATGTTTACAGACACCTGAGGGCAAGAAAGGCTAATATGCAGGGAGCAAAGATTGATCATTTAATATTCCATAAGTCTATTAAGATTTGTTGAGGTAAAATTCATAGACACCCCCCGAACTCCTGCACAACATGGACTGCAGATTGCAATCATGTTGTCTTCCTCTAAAACTGTGAAAAACGTCAACGTCAGCAACAACTTGTTTGTCTTTCTAATTAATTCTGCGTTGCTCTATCCAGCTGCAGCAGTTTGACGTCATCAGCACGACAGCGTGCTGCGCTTGTTCTTCCTCAATGTCTATTGACAGATGGCAAATCAACTTTCTACTGTATTGGATTATGTACATGCTGTGCTTGTTTGGTCAATAATAGCAAATTGGCTTCTTATTATTGGTGCTATTTAGTGGTTATTGGCCTCTTTGAAAAGAAATCCGGATCTCAGTGAGACTACCTGTTAATAAAGGACTAAACTAACAACGTATATTATGTCCGAGCAACCTAGTTAATTCAATAGAAAATATTCAAAATGTAAATGAAAAGCTGTGTATGCACAGTATGTGGTGTGTTTGTGTTACAGTTGTCAGCAGTTACCTTGTGATGACTGTTTGGGAGACATTGTGAAAGCTGCACTATTTTTTTCTGCGATTCATACATAAAATAATTACCATCATTTAATTTTGTCATCTATACTTATATTGTGTCTGTTTCAGGTGCTGGAGAGTCTGGGAAAAGTACAATTGTCAAACAGATGAAGTAAGTGTGAGTGGTCCAAATCACATTAAACAATACACAAAGTGGGGCTGTTACACTTCAAGTATTGTTTGTTCAGATAATCTCATGCAACACGCAGTGTTTCAGTCCCTTTGACTGATGTCAGACTGAATAGAGAGCAAATGACACACATAACTACATCCACCAGATCACCCGACAGAGCTTTGATTATTAGTGATCAACAGGTGAGACACTCCTGACACATTTATTATTATGTGTGAAATCATTCATTTCTTCACAGAGATATCAGACACACAGTTCTGATCATCATCAATAGCAGGTTTTATGTTGAACAACTAGTTTTTTTGTAATCTATAAAGTTGAGGCATTCCATTTTTGGATTTCTTGCACAAAGTAGTGTTCATGCTATACACTGTTTTTCATTAATTACATTGTGGGAAGCACAAGGGCACTCTACAGAATTTGGCCATTCATTTTATGCATGATCTGGCTACAAAAAATATATATAAATTGTACTTGGTTGTGAATAAGGAGTATTTAATGGAATTGAGTCTTATGTAAGAAAAATTAGAAAAAACATTGTTTAAATATGACTCAAACTTCTAATTATCAGTCTGTTACATATTAAGAAGCCATTTAAAATGGTTGATAATCAGACAAATAACTCAAATTCTCGCCTTTTTTATTTTCTGTGCATATGACTCATTGAATTCACACTGTGGATGCTAAACATTTATCAGTTTGAGAGTAAATGTAATCTCTCAGTTCCCTTTTATGGACTGTGAACTTGTGCAACATCCATAAACCTTAATGCAATAGCGGTGTGGTTCGTGTTAAAACACCTGGCTGATAATTTCTGCCAGTCCACTCATTTAATGAACAAATCCATGATGAAGCTCCTCGGAGATAAATGCTAATGTCCTCTCGTTGTGTGCCAGGATCATCCACGAAGCTGGGTACTCAGAGGAGGAGTGCAAACAGTACAAGGCCGTGGTGTACAGCAACACCATCCAGTCCATCATTGCCATCATCAGAGCTATGGGACGTCTCAAGATCGACTTTGCTGATGCAGCCAGAGCGGTTAGTGAGGGGAAAGAAAAGTGGAATGTCTGCTGTTCCCGGGATGTAACAAATATACTCCTCTGTGCATCAACATCTTTGTCACATGTGTCTTCTTTCCCCACCGGGCAGTTTTCTCCTCAGTCCCCCCTCTGCAGCAGGTCACATAGAACTTATGGTTCACATTCATAAAGCCTCATTAAAGCAGAGGCTTACTGACACAAGGACTGTCAGTGGGACTTTCAGTCCACATGGTTATCATGGTGTTTTGAAGATCAGAACATATAAAGGTACCTTATCTACAGAAGAGCTGCTTGTCAACAAGAATGAATTTTCATCTGTTTTCCTTGATATTTCCAGACGTTGTGTCGTGTTATAGTGTAGTACATTATTACCACATGCTGCAAATAAATACAGCAGACTACTTTGTATTTTTAACCAGACACTGGTTTCATTTTATAAATCTGTTTTTTTCCCTGACTTAGCATGACTTATAGTCATTGCTTTGGCATTTGTACACCCAAAGCATATCTTTCTTGATTTTATGCTCTGATACGCATAATATTTTTGGCCACTGACCTGCTTAAGACACAAGTAGCTTTTGAAATCTAATATATTAAGTCTCAAGGCTAAAAGGACTGGAACAGATAACTGTTGTCATTTTTACCTCACTGTCTACATAAAATGAACTGTAAACGTTGTTCATCTGCAGAGTTTCAACATTTTGTAGGTGACTGTGCAACTGGAAGCAAACTGACCTATATTTACATTCAAAACATTGTGGATTATGACTGTAATCAGAGGGGTTTTGTCTCACTAGGATGATGCGCGGCAGCTGTTCGTGCTGGCAGGTTCGGCTGAAGAGGGCTTCATGACAGGCGAGCTAGCCGGAGTCATCCAGCGGTTATGGAAAGACGGAGGAGTTCAAGCCTGCTTCAGCCGCTCTCGAGAGTACCAGCTCAACGACTCTGCAGCATAGTGAGTTGGTTGCATGCACAGGAACTAATGTGTTACTGTACTCTGTCCTGTATGTCTGCAAACCTTTGTCTCATGTCTTTTCTGGTGATTTTTCCCTTTCCAGTTATCTGAATGACTTGGACAGGATATCCCACGGAGCTTATGTGCCCACCCAGCAGGATGTGCTGAGGACCAGAGTCAAAACTACTGGCATTGTGGAAACACACTTCACTTTTAAGGACCTGCACTTCAAGTGAGTACAACCACCAGTTTGTCCGGTCATGCAACTGCATTTACATAATGACTAGTAAGGTCCTCTACTAGTCTGGCTCCAGATCTCTGAATCATTGCCCACATCTTAGATTCTTTCAGTGATTCAAAGAAGGTCTGAAGTTGTTCTCATTAACAGATGACAATGACAAAGAAATCAGACAAACATGTAAAGAGACAGCTGGTACGTTGAGTTGTTGTATCGCCTCGTAGCTTTATATCACAAAAAACAAATCACTTATGAAATGAAGATGATAGAGTTATAACATTCTCATGAAGTGGTCTTCGGTAAAGTAACAATAGAAGTGGAAAGAGTCTGATCAAAGTGTCCAAGGGTCCTCCTAATAATACACCATGGCTACAGATAAGTATGGAATTACTATCAAAAGTCGACAGGATGATGAGTCAAACATTTTTCTGTCTGTTATATTATTTAACCGTTTGTATCTGTGATCCGTCTGCAGGATGTTTGATGTCGGTGGACAGAGATCAGAGAGAAAGAAGTGGATCCATTGTTTTGAAGGAGTGACCGCCATTATTTTCTGTGTGGCTCTGAGTGACTATGACCTGGTGCTGGCTGAGGATGAGGAGATGGTAAGACCTTTTTACCCCCATTCATTTTTTTTAACACCTTATTGAAATTCACTTTGCACAGCTTCTCTGGTGAATTACTATCGTCTCTCCTCTCATTCAGAATCGGATGCACGAGAGTATGAAGCTGTTTGACTCCATCTGCAACAACAAGTGGTTCACAGACACCTCCATTATCCTCTTCCTCAACAAGAAAGACCTGTTTGAGGAAAAGATCAGAAAGAGCCCTCTCACTATCTGCTACCCAGAATATGCAGGTGAGAGAGAGACATACAGAAACACTTGTATGCAGAACAGGTGTGCTGTACATGTACATAGTGTACTGTACGCTGTTATGTTGCCTATAAAAACAGTTAAGTCCAACTGAGTGAAGCTTTAAAACAAAAAGAAAGGGAGAATTAAAGGAAAACCTTTTCCATTAAGTTATTCCCCAGTGCTGATCTGCCATTAATAACACACATGCACATTATACCCACTGGTTACTTTATTAAGCACATCTCTACAGTCTAATCCTACACAACAGAGTATTTTGAATTCTACTTTGACAAAGCTACTATCTTGTTTCCTGTCTTGTTTTCCCCTGACCCAATCAGGATCCAACACCTATGAGGAGGCAGCAGCTTACATTCAGTGCCAGTTTGAGGACCTGAACAAGAGAAAGGACACAAAGGAGATCTACACCCACTTCACGTGTGCCACCGACACCAAGAATGTGCAGTTTGTGTTCGATGCAGTGACTGACGTCATCATCAAGAACAACCTGAAGGACTGTGGCCTTTTCTAAAGGTAACGCCTGTTGCTTCAAGGATGAGCTGGTGTGGTCTGATCGTTTTTCTCGTCTCATCGTGGCCCTTGTGTTGTTTTCTTTGTGTTCAGGCTGCCTGATGGCCGGAAATCAAAGTGACTTTATTCAAGGGGACTCTGACTGGAGGGAACTTCGTGGACCCTGCTGAGAATGTCGCTTTTAACCTCTTAACTTATATTCATCTCTAAAAGTTTTAAAGACGGTGTGTAGAAAAAACATTTTGTGTAAAGTATTTGTACAACTGTCTATGTCTGGGGATTTTTCATGTTTTTTAAAATGTGCCTGTTTAATAACCTTATTTTAAATTTTTGTATAAAAAAGGGGGCCTTAACTTTTTTTTTCATGAGTGAACACCTTTTTTCTTTTGTTTGTAGGTGCTTGTGCCTTGCATGCCTTTTTCGTTGAGTTAGAAGTTAGGTTTATGTAGACGTTACCCCACCACCACAATCACAAAGTCCATGTCATCTATTTCTTTCTTTGCCTCCTAGGACAGACCAAGTCACTCAATAGACCAATTCAGCCTGACGTACTGTGAGAGCTGCCTGTAAACCTTTTTTCAAAAGTGTGATTTGCATGCGTGCTGCGAGTGAGAGAATTTGTTTTGATTGAGGCCAAAAGCCAGTGTATATGTGTTTGTTTGTGTGAGAGAGAGTTTGTGCACAATACAAAACAAAGGGACGATTCCCTTATTTGTCATCCTCTTTCAAAGTTTTATTTTTTTAAATGAGCAAAAAAGAGGCTACTCCGTCTAATTGATGAGTGCACGTTGCTACAAACTAACATTCCTGATTGAATCCTGAGGTAAAGAGAAGCTTTGAGAAGAGGATGGCAATGATGGCCCTATAGAGAACAGTAGGACCACATGAATGCATGTGTTTAAGGAATAGACAGAAAGGTGGCCTAGTATAAGTGCACTGTTGTTTATCATGGTTTCAAATTACATATCCCCCTAGACCCAAACCCCCTGTTTCCATTGGATGGGCACATTAGTGGACTAATCTCCATGATTTTGCTAATAAAAGAGCTGCTATGGTAAAACCATGGCAACGTATGCATAAACACTCGTTTCTCCTGTTTTTTTCTACGTCAGAATGTGTTTCTTCATCAACTGCAAACAAACTGAAATTATTCATTCATTTTCTGTCAGGTGACTAAACAATTGAACAGCAGCTAAATCTCATACTGAATTAATTAAGTCGGTTTTTAAGACAACCGATGTTTAGTTTCATTGTAAAATGTACCTGTTTGAATTTATACTAGCTTTCAAAATGTCATTTGAATATTTTATTGCCCTCTGGACATTTTTAGCAAAACCCTCATTTGATAGACAAAACCATTAATGGAGGGAATAACTGTCAGGATGATTTATAGTTGCAGCTCTACAACGCAGTTGCTTTTGAGAATTACGTGTCATTTGACTGTCTCATACTTTGATAATGATACAAAATACTGTATAATAATAGGGCTGACAGTTTAAACAAGACTTAACATATCAAACTACATTTGTTGGAAGCACACTCAATTTATTTTGCATGATTTAGAGGCACTTAGTCTGTCAGACCTGTGTTTTTGGTGAGCAGCAGAGCCTGTTCATCTGAGAGATCTACCATCGGCATGTCTTTGCTTCATGTGAATGAAGTTGTCAGGGCCAGGTTAAGAAGTATTTGTGGAATCTTAAAAGTCTCCTCTACTAAACGTATTCAAAGACATGCAAAAATACTCTGCTGTGGGTAATAATTTATTTTTCTGAAAAATGTTCAGTAAACAACTAAAGTATTAAAATAAGGCAACTTTTCTCTGCAAAGTCCAGAATCTATAAATATGTAACTACATTTTATTTCAATGGCCCAACACACAAGATATTTTCTACCTCACTTTAATCAGTGTTTGTATTCTGCAAGCTTCAGAGTTCCACAGGACTTGTATTTTGGACTGTGACTGTCTACCAAATCAGTGGTTATGCTATGAAATGTCTTAAACTGATATTTAAGGTGAGCACAGAGAAACCTTCCCCTTCAGCAGCTGATAATTGTGAAAGAATGAAGCTCAGACATGTTTTTAAATGGAGGGACTTTCCCAAAAATCAACTTAAAGCCACAGCAGTGGAGGATTTAAGGCCTCTGCCATCACTCTTTAGTAGTAAATAGTTCCATCTAGTGGTAACTTTGAGTAGCTGCATGTAAAGTCCAGACTTATTCTTGATGGCTATAAAGGAGACAAAGGAGGGAAATCTAATCACCAGTTTTGATATAATTAACCTAGATTTTTCCTGACAAGGTTCTATTTGTCTTTCGTGTAAAATCCCCCATTGAAGACACCACAAGACTAATCACTCTGAACAGAGAGAGAATCTCCCAAGCTGTGGTGATTTAAAGAAAGAAATATTGCACAGAATCCTTTCATGAGCAGATCAGCCGTTAGTTAGAGGTAATGATAGGCCTATATACCTATCATCCTGTTACAGTCATTCCATATTTTTATATCTTTCAAAAACACCAAGATGATGGCAACTCAGCCTGCGAATAGGCCACTGCAGTGCCATGGTTGACTCCTGTTTTACAGACTTAGCAAAGCCATCAGTGCTCAAGCACTATTATTAAGCATTAGCGGAAAGGACACTAGTTTGTGGAGCCATTGTGTGATTTAAAAGCTAAGTACAGAGTCATTTGCCTAATCCCCAAAGCCCTCCCAGGGAGATCAGACAGTGTGGAAAAGAAGCTTCTTGAAAATGAAGGTGTAGATGAGGAAAGGCGAAGAGAAAAGGATGATGATGCTGATGATGGTGATCAGGCAAAGTAATCAAAGCAAAATGAATTAAATCCAAACCATATATCTTGCCTACAGAAACTCTTTAAAAACTATGTGTAATAACCAGCTATTTTTATATGTTGTTTAATAGACTCTATGTTGTTTAATAGACTCCATATTTGACACTTAAAATGGTTTGTATGATCTTATTATAATGTAATAATTATTCTAATATAATTATAATAATAAAAAATACTGTATATCACCTTTTAGCTTCATTTTTGGTTTCCTCCAACTCCTGCAGGAAATATCTGGCTCTTAAACTGCTAAATGCTCTGTTGGGTGATTATCAAGTAGTTGCTTACTGTGTCTGTCTGCTGTTTTGGTGCTGAGCAGGTAGTTTAAAATGGGTTTATCAGTGCTGTTTTGCTGAAAGCAACACTGATGAGAGCAATGCCTTGAAAACAGTTACGTTGTAGCTTTTAAACCCACTGAATGAGCTGACAGACACTTAAAAAATGTCTTTTGAGTTGTATGGAAGTACAGAGTTGTCTGATGAAATGGGTTTGTCTTTACAAGTGAACCTTTTCACACGACACATACTATTTAATCTTTTGTTAATATAATATAGCCCCCCACCATTAAATGTCAGGAGGATACAAATATTGATGTGCACAGCCTCAGATTAGATATTTAAAGAACTGTGACCAAGACAATCTACAGGACATTTTACAGTTGATTGGAACTCTCTGGTAGACAAATATCTTCTGCATTTCTGTACTTATAAAAATCAATTATCATATGATATCAATATATGTTTGTGATAAACTACCATCAGCTGATTTCCTCGGCTGAGTTTTTGGTCAAACATTAGTGAGGATGTTTGAGGCGTTTTGGTTTCTACAGGTGTACAACCGTCACAAGTTTCACTACATAATGGAATTTCAATGAGAGCTTGAAGCTAAAGCCACATGATTTAATTGCTAATTCACAAAAGCCATTCAGTCTAATTAACTTATTCTCTTTGTGCTGTTTTTGTGTGTGTGAGTGTGTGTGAGTGTGCGAGTGTGTGTGTTTGGAGGGAGGCATGTTTGAAACTGATTTTTATCTTCTCCTCCAGTCCAGCAAACCCTCATATTAGTCCCACTGTGCTTTTAATTTTTAAAGTTTGAAATGTCTCCCAAACGTTGCTACTGTCTCAGCAGATTTTGGATGATAGTTAATATGTTTGTCTGGAGTCTGTAGACGTTGTCTGTGGGAAGGTGACCCCACACTCTTCCTCATTGCTAAGCAATAAAAACAACTTTATGTGCATTTTTTTCCATAACAGCAAATGTACAAAGCAGCGAGTCAATGAGGGAGGCTGCGAGCTAAATCCACATAAGCTCTGTTGAAATCTCCCCTCTGAGTGTGCAGACTTCCTCATTATTGTATTTTTTGCCTTCTGTTGTTGGCAGTCTGCTTTAGAATGCTCATTACTTTCTGTCTATAATGATGATATAAAGTGTTATCCTTTTCTTCCCCACCCAGCATGCACAAACACAGCTACAAATACAGACAGGTTGAGGAAGCCTTTACGGATGCACGGTCACACTCTGTAATAATGTTTTATTTCGTTCACAGAAATTCTGGCAGAGAATGAAATTGCAGATAAACTGTGTGCTTTTCAAAGGGACACCCAGACCAAAGGATTTGATTAAGAAGTCATAAAAGCACACTACCTCCTCACAATGAGGCAGTGTCCACGTGTGAGAGGCCATACAGACAACAAGAGCTAATGCTGTACTTATTTCTATCAACAGACGATCTCAGAGAGCCGATGAGCCGCTTGAAGCAACTCCAAATTTAGAAGCTCGACCTCAAAGCATCGACAGTTGATGTCTATTCTTTTTGTTCTTCTATCATCCTGCTATTTACAAAATAGGTCCAAAATAGTGAAATACTCTGATCCAGATATAGATTAGATGAGCACTGAATAAAAATGTAGTGTCATACACTTAACAGCACTACTCATGTTACCAAAAAAAACTACAAGGTGCCAGATTTTTGTTCCATTTTAAGTTAGCATCAATTGATTTCTGGGTTTAGAGCACCTGCAATTTTAAATGAGATGGTGATGGAGTGACAACCTGCAGACTCTGAGTCCTCCTCAGCACTAGGTTATCAGTCCTACAGGCCTCTTGAAGCTGCAGTTCCGACATCCACCGGCAGGGTCCCATAAAACACAGCAGGAATTCATTTCCCCTCAGGGTGTATAATCTCTTAATCCAGCCAGTTTTCTGAGTAATACCAATACTCTCTCCCCAATGGTGGTGGTTCGTCTTTAATGATCATCATCTGCATCATCATCTGCTTAGATTTAGAGTCAAAAGCACCTGCTGTGACCAGAACGTACAGTATGACCTAAATGCAAAGCCAGAGAAGTAAATAAAGTGACAGTCAAAGTGAATCCACCGCTCTTCATGTATTATTTACTGGTTGCCAAAGCACAAGAGGCTTGGGTACAGTATGTTGTTTTGTAGGGAGGATACTCACATTACAAAGCCACAAGCATGTCCTTAAAACACAGGCCCCTCAGAGTGGCAGTACTGTAAGTAAGAGGGACTGTCATCCTCAGAAGAATTTGAGGAGTAGCTCTTGACATATGTGATGAATATTGAATGAAACTTTACTTCACCCACTTTGGAAAGCCATGAAAAAGTAATGGCAACTAAAGGATTTGTCATATTCTGTTGGACTTGGATTTGTGTCACCACAGAAATTATGTAACCTACTTAAAGAGGGGCGATGTAAAACCAGGAGTCCATGAACTATTTCTTCACGCACTGACTGCTCATACAGCAAAACAGTAAAATTTTGAAGTAGGCTGAAGAATTCTGGTACTCGCCTCTTATATATATTACAGTCCAGTGATCCGTGACCATAGAGTAAAGGTGAGTTAACCATTAGAGTTTCAGGAGCTTGTCATGCATGTAGGCACTGATATTTCAGCTGTAAACAGGACTGATAGTGCTGGTAGTGCTGCATACACTACTGTATATAACACAGTAAGAAGAGCCAGCAAAGCAAAGTTGCAAACAAGACTGGATTAACGACATGTGCTGCTGCCTTCTTGGCAAGGTCACCCTTGTAAAAGAGATCTTTGATCTCAATGGGTTTTATTCTCCTGGTTAAATGAAGGTTAAATAAAAAAATTAAATAAACTTACTTTGGCACTCTGATATAAAGGAGTTGTGGGTTCCTAGCCACTCTATTTGTAGCCCAGCATCCCTCTTTATTCCGTTCCATAATAGACAGTTCTGCACCTCATGATTAACATTCAAAGCCTACTTTTTGTGCCAATTTAGACAGTAGTGTGCCCTATAGTGAGCCAGCAGCTAAATGACTAGGAGGCTGGGGTTGTTGATGGACATGTAGCAGTCTGAATTTCAGGCAGAATCTGGAGACCAGCAATTACGAGTCACTTCTTTACTTACCATAGCCACAATCTTTCCCTAACTTTAAACATATCATTCTTGCCATGTGTAGATATTGTTGAAAACTCACACTGAAAATAATCCAAAAATGTTCTTGTTTGTTGATGAGTGAATTGTGTGTATTGTGCATGTATTGAGCACAGATTTAATAAAAAACCCAGTTCAAGTTCACTAAAAACTGAAATAATGAAGGCCCCTCAACAAGATGCATACTCAAGAATTTCTAGAAACGTAGGTGTTGCCTTAGGGCTCCTATATCATTCCAGTGTATAATGGATGGTCCATGCAGAGGAAACAAACTTGCATTTAATCTGCATTAATATACAACCACATGGTGAAAGAGAGCCTTCAGGGCTCTCAGAGGGCCTGGAGCCCCGGGGATGCACATTAAGTCCAGCTTTGAGTATCTAAAAATCTCCATAACATGTTTCTTGTTATTAAAATACTACCATTCTCACCAAGTCTTCGTTGAAAAAAAAGAAGATTTTCTAACACTGTTCACTGGACGCTGCATGCTGTCACCTAAATCAAACACAAAGTCCGCCTTAGAGCTATTTAATTCCCAAATCTACCAAACATGGTTGCTAGTAAATAATGTTGGGTGCTGTTTGCATAGACTGTAATACAAACTGACGCTCGTCGTCGCCTGTGTGTGATCACAGTGAGTCTGAGGAAGCGCCACTGACAGTAGTGGGAGTGAGGCGCCTCTTGTGTTTACTTCCCCTCCTCTCCATCCTTTTACGCCGAACCAGAACCATTCTTCTCTCCCCTCCTTCAGGCTTCACATCCGGGTCATCCACCAGTATCTATCTCTTCAGTCTGTGTGTGTGACAGAGAAATAATTATTTCATCCGCCGCCGTGCTGTACTGCAGCCCTCTGCCCGACTCCGCGACTCGCCGAGCGGATACTGCGCGTGGCGTGCACCGGTGATGATGGAACCACGGGCGCTGTGAAGCTGCAGCCGCTCGCATAAAGGCAGGGATGATAAGGTAGGAAGCTTTTCTATGGACCAGCTCGCGGTGTTTAACTCGCCCTAACGATGTCGAAGAGCCTCAAGAAGAAAAACCACTGGACCAACAAAGTCCACGAAGCGGTGATAACCCGAGGAAAGGAAGGGGAGCTGGCGTTCGAGCTGAAGGGGGGCGCGGAGAACGGCCAGTTCCCATTCCTCGGCGAAGTGAGGCAAGGGAAGGGACAGATCCAGAGCGGCAAACTGGCCCAGGATGAGCTGCTGCTTGAGGTTAACAACATGCCAGTGGCTGGGCTCACCACCCGGGACGTGCTGGCCGTGATTAAACACTGCAAAGACCCGGTCCGCCTCAAATGTGTCAAGCAAGGTAAAATACACGAGAGCACCGGAGCTCACGTTTGTTTTAAGCGGGGGGGAGGACTGTGTGTGTGTGCTGCTTGTGAGTGTCTGGGGTGATCAAGATGTCATTTAGTGCAGTCATCTGTCCGTCTGGACTGCATGGGAGCAGCCGTGTGTTTAGGTTGGCAAGGCACATGCTCATGCTCAGGCCTGTTTGTTGGTGAAATGTGATGACGAGTCGTAATGATAGGCTCAGTCCACCGGGATCAGATGCCCAACCAATAGTGATTATATCTCAGCCGCCGTTTGTTTATCACAGTGTCGCTGGTTCGATACCACAGCCTGGAGGGGGTGTGTCCGTTTAGGCGTCACGCCACAGCCTGCGGGTTTCTCCTCGTTCTGGTCCAAGACTGGGCTCGTTTCACCAAGCAGGCCTGCGCCACGGATGACATGTTTTTTTTTCTTCTGCTGCTGTACAGACTGAGTGGCAGACGGACAGACTTTACACTAAAACACCAACAGAGTCTGCTGCTGCTAGCCCACACTGTGTTGATATGACACACACACACACACACACATGCATTTTGTTTATGAAATGTCCCAGAGTTTAGAAGTGGAAAATAGTTGTCTTTTGCAGTAATGTCACCTCACAGCAAGGAAGGTTCTGGTTTCAAATCCATAACTCATGCATCCTGAATGGTTAATTGTCTTTCCATGTGTCACCCCTGTGATGACCTGTCCAGGTTGTACAGAGCCTCTCATCCAATGTCAGTGGGTGGATCTCGCAGTAATGGGCAGCACGGTTTAGCCGTTAGCACAGCGCTGTTGCCTCACACCAAGAAGATAATGTGTTAGAATCTAGATGTAGGGCCCTTCACGTTCTCGTAGACTTGGTCCGAGCGCACAGTTCAAAAGCATGCAATGTAGGTGACTTGGTGATTCTAAATTGCCCATACTGTAGGTGTGACTGGTTGTGATGACCTTCCGACCTGTCCAGGGTGTACCCCTTCTCGTTCCCAATGTCTGCTGGGATAGGCTCCAGTAAAGGATAAGTGGTTACAGAGAATAGATAGATGGTCTGTGGAACCTGCGCGTGTTTTCTTATTATGGCTTGGTGCAGTGTTTTGTGTAATTATTCTAGCCTCTGACGCTTTTGTTTTAGTGTTTCTGAGTTCTGAGCATAGCAGTGGATTTATGGCAACAGTGTTGACTGAGTGACCTGCTTCTGTCAGCCAGTGTAAAAGAAGACAGGGTGTCTGTAGGACCAGAACATCGGATTGAAGGAGCAGCGGAGAAGATAGTTATCGTCACATCCTCTGAGGCTCAGTTTAAGTCCTAATAATCGTCTGAAAGGCCTGCGTTCTCACCCGTGAAATGAGCATTACAGCAGCTAGTATCTGGGACATGAGTAAAAGCAAAAATCAAATAAGTTTTTATTTTGGGACATTGCCGACTTTGCTCTGAGAGGATTTGTCCTCACACTCTTCGCCTGACTGCTCAGTGTTTCCAAGGGTTGCGTCAATGATTGATTATTGAGTTATAGCTGCTGACAGACTACGAGTAGACTACAGGATTTTGATGTGTGAGGGTTAAATGCTGATGTGTATGTATCTCAGACAGGTCTATTTTCTCCCTCCCTCTCTTATCCATTTAAACATGAGTCTATCTGTTTATTGAGCTACACCATTTCACACTGTTCTCCAGCTGAATGTGGTCTTTCTTTGCTGAGAACGTCCTTGAGCACTCTGCTGTTTGTGCTCGGCTTGTTGTCCCCTTCACTATATAGTCTTTGTTCTCATACCCTCCGTCTCTCTCCCTCTCTCTGTCTTACTTGCTGTCATTTTGTTATTTGACTTCCATTCAGTGGAGACTGGAGTGTATTTATGGCAGTATGCTTGCAGACAGTAGCTGAAATACTCTCAGCCTGCTGGGGAATCATCCAGAGCAGTGTGCTCAGATACCACACACATGGCCAAATCAGAGATGGATGTCCAGTCTGGGTACACAGTCATGCCTGACTGCTGATGCAAACATGCACACTTACACATTTTAGCAGTGTTTTCAGTCAAGTAGAAACCCTCAATCTGTCCCTGTGGGAGTGCAGCACAGACAGCGAGGCCTGATAGGCCTCTATAGAGCAAGCTCACAGCTCGACTCTGCCCTGACCTCCTCCTACATCTGCACGCATCCTAGGTTTCAGGAAACACAAATATGCAAATACACAGGACATGACACAGCATCCTAGCTGTACACCTTTTATTGGAGCAAACATGCTTTATTTGTGGCCCTGCTACATTTTCATCCCAATTCTGGACCAGTTTATAGACTGAGCCATTAACAACGACAGTATTGTTTTCACAAGTCTTATGTTCGCAAGTTTTCTCACGTCACAACATGCAGGTGTGAGTTTTGTGTATCGAGTCACCTTCTAATAGTATCCATGGATACAATGATGAGTTACTGTATTTAACTAGCTATTGAATCTATTAATCATCATGGTGCAATGTTCTGTTTTGCAGAGAAATGTCTTAACCCTTGTGCCTTATTTCTCAGCCACATCTTCTTTGAGGACAGAACTTCAAGAAACCATAAAGCCATAAAGTATTATATATTGATATTATTCTGCACTTTCATTCTGTTACTATTTTTAGCCAACATCAGTCCTGATCATAGCTATCAAATATTAATTTGCTTTAAGGATTTTAACCCTTTAAATGGCTATTTGTTTACATAATGCCCCTGTGATAGCAATAATGATCAATGATTACTGATGATTTCGATGCATTATTCGATTTTGTGCAATATTATTTAAAATCAATCCCTTTAATTACCTTAGAGACATTAAAATGTCCCCTTCCTGAAACTACCATGAAATAATATAAAATATTTTTATTCTCAGGATTTTAAACCCTTAAATGATAGAATTGCACAAAAGAAACATGCTTTGAGTGTGTATCACAAGAGGGCTGTTATTTATCTTTCTGCTGTGTGTGTGTGTGTGTGTTTATCTGCATCAAGCGTAACAGTGTCTGTCATGTAAATGGATGTGCTCCAAAAAGATTTCTACTCTTATGTAGTTATTACTTTACAACTTTGATAATCAGCATTTTAATTTAAAAAACAACAACTTTAAAGGCATTTTTTTCACAGCTGAAAAGTCAAATGTAAATAATAGAATGAATGATCTCTTATTTCCATCTCGTTGCTTCAGTTTCAGCGTTCTGGTGTTGTGCATCCTGGCTCCTCATGCACACTGTCATGACTTACCTGAAAACAATGGAGCCTTTCATTCTGTAATGTTATAAGTAACACCTGGTCTTTTCATACAGCGATGAGTCACTGTGAAAAAGACCCAAGCAGTCAGTAATAATTGTGAGCATCAGTTGTTCTTCTGTGCCTTGAAAGAAACGTTTTTGAACTTTAATGATAAGAATGCTTCCAAATGCATTCGTGACAAATAAAAAACATGTAGTTATAGATTTTTCCTAAAATGCTGGTTTGCAGATGAGTTATTGGCTGTATCCATCTGTACACAATTATCTAATACACAGTTCACCTCACCATCAGCACCAAGCAGGAGTGAATGCAAACGGCTGTTCGGCTCAGTGAGGCAGATTTCTAAACGCGCCATGGAGATCATAACCGCCAAGAGGTGTTAGAACAGTATGGAGAGGAGGGAAGTGTGAATATGTGTGTGTGTGTGTGTGTGTGTGTGTGTGTGTGTGTGTGTGTGTGTGTGTGTGTGTGTGTGTGTTAGTGAGGAAGAGAGGTGGAGTTTAAAGAGAAGAGTATGGTGAAGGTGTGAGAAAACACATTTTGAGAAACAACAGATTCCATCTCTGATGTTTTTTTCTGATTATCTCTGACAGGTTTGTCTTTAAAATCTAAATTATTAGGTTTTCTTAAGTGCTTCTGTCAGGACTTGTCTTTGTTGTGCCAACTTGTCATAAAGCACAATAGAAAATATACAGTCAATGAGTCGATGATAGCCTTGATTCAAGCAAAATAGCTGCAGATGTTAGTTTTACTCCATGATGTACAAGAATTATTTCATGATGTACAAATATTGTAAAGTCATTCGTTTTTTCTCCTGCTTCTACTCAAATTTGAGGAAAAATGGGAAAAACAATGAAAAACATTTATTGAAATGCAATATGCATCAACCTCTGAATAACCCAGCTCTCTTTTCAGTTGCGTTGAATTGGAATTCATCTTTTGTCATAAATAGCTATGGCACAAATACAGTGATATAAATAATATTAATGTCAGCTATTTTTGGACTACATTAGGGACATCATTCCAGGCTGAATCCACAACAAATACGCCTAATGCTCTGATGAAGGATAAACAGAATGTGTAAAATGCTGTTTTCCCTTCCTTTGTACTTAGCTGGGTAACAAATTGCAGACTTGCAGTCAGACATGTGTCACTGCTTGCTGCTATTACCTGTTGGAAATGTAATTTTTTTCTTCAAAATTGTGTTTTTGCCTCTCAGAGAGGAATACAGCAGAACATTTCATCCACTCAGGTTTATGAGGACAGCATGGTGAAAACAACATGAATGTTAACATTCCCTTTATGATCTAAGTGGAGCACAGTCAACTTCTACCACACAGCTCTTGGCCACAACTTAAATAGGCCAGGCCACAAAGCTCTCTATTTACTAATGAAACAGTTAACAGGCATTATGGATATAACAGCTTCATCTGAAATCTAAAATTCTCTCCTCTTTCATTGATCTGCTTTGTCAAATTGACCTTGTCAAGTGTGTCGTAGGAGGACTGCACCCAGTTTACAGTAACAGTGGCATATTAACCACTCAGAATTCAAGTATGGCAAATGTTCTAGCACAATTCTTAACGGGAGTAGCCAAGCTTAGGCTTACCAAAAAAGTGCAGAGCAGAGTTGCTCTTTTTTTTAAACTTTTTTTTTATTTTTTTTATAAATTCTGATTTTGTGGCTTAGCTCTCATTTTTCTTGCGTAATATGTAGGCCGATCTCTGCAAAAATAATAACGGGTCAATGTCAAGTTTTCTGACTCGGCTGTCCACATATTTCCAGTCCTTTTAATATGGGTATAGTATGGATGGACAGATGGAGCAGAGGGAGAGAAGTTGAGCTTCTTCTCCTCTCATGTCACTTTGTTGATGAGAAGCTTGAAGAATCAGTGCAAAACATCCTGTCTCCTCTGTTGGTAATAATAACTCACAGAGAGATGGCTTCTGTCAGAGGCAGATGATGATTTTATTGAGACCAGAAGCTGTTGGAGCTCAGCTCAGAGGATCAAACTCAAGCTCAGCCAGCCAATGACCAAATATCTATCTAGTCCAGTTAAGTGAATTAGGTCAATGTAATTCTCCTCACTCTGGACACACTGTGTGCTGCCGCATGCTTTTGCTAAATGCAGATAGAAATGGTGTTTGCAAATGTAAGAACATGACTGAAAATAGCTTTTGTCAAAACAGTTTTGATATCTTTTAAGTCACAACAGGATCAAAGTTTATAGCCATGATGATGTGAAATGTCTGATCTCCTCTACGTCTTTTAGGAATAGTGGCGTGTGATTGGCTGTGATGCCCTGTGATCATAATGCGATTGAAGTGGAGATTTTGGCCTGAGGTTTTTTCCAGAATAACAGCACAGACATTGTAGTGATGGATTACCATGGTGATATGATATAATCAAAAACAGGCCATATATCACAAGTAGGATGTTGCCATTAAAATCAGTTCATTTGGCTGAGCTAAAACACACATCTTGTTATGATTATACATGTGATGGCTGTGTGTGTCTTTGTGTGTGTCTGTGTGAGCGATAGCCAGAAGTCTATCATAAACGGCACAGAACACATATGTTTGTGATAGCAGTAGTACTCTACAGCTGCCACTTTTTCTCTTTTCAACGTCCATGTATTGGTGTTCATTTGCATACATCTCTTGATTTTTCGTATATAAATCAAGTACGATTACATCCTTTGGCCAGTTCCTTTTTTGGCAGCAACGTTTTGGCACTGCGGCGAGTAAATATCTATTTTGGACTTTCTACTCTCTAAAAACGTCATTAATTCATCAGTTCTGAGTGCACAGAAATGAGCATTGCACTTCAGTCCTTTTACATTGGCAATATGTTTTTTTACAAGGCATCTGTCTGAAGATCCGTAATCACGTTCCACAAGTGGTTGTTCCTCATCAACTTTGATCAATTATCTTAATTTAATCAGTATATGAGTCAAAGAGACTGAACAAAAACAACAGCAGAATTTTAAAAACCATAAATGTCTCAGATGACACAGCTAGAGTATTTAAAGTTCTACACAATCTGTAATTAGTATGTGCCCCATCAGCATTGCTTACTGCAGTAATCCTCATCCTCATAGACCGGCACAACCTCCATATTTTGGTAGCCCACTCTTCATTTAGGCTGCTGTAGCTGTAAGACAAAACCATCCCCTCACCTCAAGAGATGGAGGCTGCCTACTTCATCAACGTTACAGTTATCTGTCTCTGTGTGTCCCCCCCTGTTAGCACACATACACAGACAAAAAATGAACACAATAAGACATAAGGTCTGCCTTCAAAATAGCTAGGTCTCCTCTGAAACAAGAGACCTCTCAATACCGGTTCCACAGAATCATATCATTCAGTCAGGCATGGCAGTACAGAGGGCAGCAGATTGTTTTCATTCACTGACATAGATTAGCCAGCATCGCTAATCTGATAGCTTTGCTTTGGGATTCAGATCTGAATGAGAGGGATTATAAAAGATGGTGTCAGGAGCTGCTCCAGCTGCAGCACTGGAACTGGTGGAAGGATACCAACAATGTTCTGACTGTCTAAAGAGGCTCAACATCATTATCATTCCTGTGCTGAATGTCTTGGATTGGAGCCAGGAGGATAATAAAACCGTTTGAAAATCCTTACCTCCTGTTTTATCAATATGTCAACATTTGTTTTTATCATTTTGTGAGGAAAACAGATTGTGGATTTTATCTGAATTTATCATTGTACCTTATATGATAAGGACTATATTGAATCAGTTGAGAGGAGAGAAGGGTTTAGGTCTATATATTGAACAGTTTAAGTATGAGCTACCGACATTAACATTTTCATTGCAGCAGCAGGCAGAAATCTCAGACGTGTGTCTATGGAGAGTATTTCATCCCTGTAGATCAGACTTCCTACCAGTAGATGGCAGTAGCTCCGTAATTAGTTAGTAGTTTCCTTTAGATCTGAGCAGCATCCCTCACTGCACCACTATGTACAATTGGATTCAGATTTGAGCTAGAAGATTAAAATATACATTTGGAGGAGGGCAGTATGCATTGGGTCACAGTATGGTAACAGAGAGGAGCAGAGATAAGGCACCGCCACCAGGCTGAGATAAAGCAGATTCAGAGTCATTCAGATGGATTTCATGTATCTGTGAAAGATAAGAAGTAATATCTAGATGGAAATTAGGTCTGGATTTGCCATTATGAATGGAAATTTTTCTGCGATTGCTCATATTTTAGTGACCATTGACCGTTGGCAGAGGTATGCACTCTCTGAGTGCTTTCTGGTTTGTGTATTAAACAGCAAATTAAGACTACATCGTGTTCCTTTAAGCTATGGACATAAGTTTTCCATTTAGAGTGGATTAACTTAAAGATGTAATGTAGGCTGGTTGTTCCACATTAAAATGTAGAAAACGACTCTGTGTTTGGTGTATATTTTGTTGGATTGTGTACTTAGGTACATCCCAAATGCTTCCATTAATCTTTGAAGCCAAAGACATACATAAAAGTATTCAAGTTAACACGTTTAATTGGCAATGGTGGTTGTTTAACAATGAAGATAAAAACTGCTATGACCTCACACTACTTACTGTTATTATTGAGAGACCACTAACGGCAGAAGCCACACTCTGTGCATTTGAACTTTTAGTGGTACACAATCAAATTCTGAAATGTGTCCAGCCTGAGATACTGTAGTTGGAGTGGATAAAACTTTGTTTGTTACACTGTCAAAAGGGCCTTTATTTCTTCCAAATAAATCAAATGTGGACCGTCCACATTATGATCACTAGAGCCGGGTCACTCTCTGAAAAAAGCAGATGATTTGTTTGAATGCAAATTATCAATGCTGTTAGTGCCACAGAATAGAGTCAATGAGGAATTTGACCCAACCATTAATCTTTTATCTATATTTTCATTTTCTATATCTTTCTTATGTTCTGTATCTTTTTCTATGGTCCCATATTTCTCCTGATATTGCTCCAGTTTCCTAAGGGCAAACTGGCTGAAAGCAGTGGTGTCACTGTCCAAATGCAGGTGATTACTACCATGTTAACATAAAGTTTTTTGGGTTTCTCTCATTTTTCAAACTTTTTGGAGAAATGTATGGCATATGATGACAGGCGGAACAAAATGAGGACCATCCTTTCCACCTGACTTGTTAGGATGTGAATTATGGCTGTTTTCCCTGACTTCATGTCCTGGGTGTGTATAATACTGCAGCAGCAATATTCCGGTTCATATAGTTCATCCTAACATATAATGAGAAAAAAGAAAGGAACAGTCAGGTCAGTAAAGTTGAGCTGAATTCAATTCATTTAGCTCTGGATGTAGCAGTATGAAGGGCCCCTACAGACAGGCTTTATTAGATTATCAGACCATAGCAGACAAATGAAGCATTGGAGAGGAGAATCATTACGATGCTTAGAGGGCGGCCTTCTCCTCACCACAGCCACAATTATTAATTTTTTTCTATTGACTGGGAACACCCTGCTGGTTTTAATCCCTCAGGTTAACAACCCCTTTGCCCTCAAACCAACGAGTTTCTTATTTCAATCTGTTGCCTCTAAGGCATTGTTCCCCATCTCTCTATTTTCTCCCCACTAGACGTAGTCAACTTCCCACTGTTAGAGAACAGAGGATAAATTGAGTCCACACACACCTTTACCATTCCTGCAAAATTTTACACCCTGTTTCTCTTCTTCTGCAGCTCTCAGTCAGTCTGCTGTTAAATACTCATTTAGATGCACCCTGCTTGTTGTCCCTGATAGAGTGTGAGGAGCACGGCTTGAGGTGGAGAGCCCAATCAGGAGTGACTAACATCTCCATACAGCCACATTTAAAACAGGAGCCACCGCATGCACAATAACATTCATCAGTATGGACGTGCCAGGTCAGGGGAGATGAGGAACTAATTTGCTCATCATTTGAGCAGGATGGTACAAGGAATATTAGGGTTTGCAATTCCGGTAACGTCACCCTTTATGTCTTGAAGACTGATTTGTAGTGTGGGCTTGTTTCTCTTTATCGTGACTCAGACGTCGTAAATGTGTTTCTGGTTTTGATTATGGCGCTCTAGAGAAAGACATGGAGGAACATCATCATTAAGACTAGTCAGAGGATAAGGGGTGATCAATACTGAGACCTTAGGAGAGAGGCTCTGTCATTTACTATTAATATGTACCCTGCTGCCTGCTGTAATAATGCTATTAGGAGTACTGGAAACAGATACTTCAGTTAAAAGGCTTTCACAAACATTTAGAAAATCAGTAGATATACAGTAATTCACATATTATCTGCAGTCTCTCTCTCTCTCTCTCTCTCTCTAGCCTAGATCAGATCAGGAGACCACTGGAGAGCTGGATGAGGCGACAGAGAGAGAAATTGGGCAGTTAAATGCATGTTTGCTGAGAGGCAATGAGGACCAGAAAGGATGGTGTTGAGGAAATTAAAAGGGGAAAAATGGTTAAATGGTTAGACAGAAGACATTAAGGAACAAGTTCAGGTCAAAAGAAATATGTTTCAGATAAGACAGACCTTTTTTTGTGGTGAAGATGCACAATAAACATGCATAAGCCCCGGTGCATTATAGAAATGCTGAAATAGGATACAGCTGACGAGTTGCACCGCAGATATTTTGCCCTTTTTTTGCCTTCGTCACAGCAGGAAAAACTTAGATTACAAACCGATGGTATCGAAGTTTAATGTAGCGGTAAAGTAGAGAGCAGACCTATAAATATTCAAAGTATATAAATGATCATCGCTATGATGACGTCGCTTTATTCAGATCTGCCTCATGCCAAATTAAGGAATACCACCTACTTCCTTGTTCCTGGAAACCTAGCATGAGGAATCATATGTTTATCATCAGTAGTTTATGATTTATCAACAAAGATATGATTTTCCATAATGGCACAATTCGTCTCTTCTTACCTTTCACGGATACGAAATCCATTTCAATCGACATTTGACAGTAGAATCAAGATCAAAACTTCTTTCCTTGGATTTAAATTATGTTCTTGATTGATGAGCTTCAACACTGTTTATTTCTTTATTGTCAGAAGTCTGTTCTTGAACTACAGGTTGTTTTCTTGATTTCCTTGAATAAATCTTTGCTAAGCTGTATGTTGATCACCATTCGTCCTCATATTAATAAGATTTTGCACTGCAGCATTTTGACTTGACATGGAAGGAATTCACAGGTGCAACTAATAACATTGAGGACGACTCCATTAGTGTAACATTAGTGAGGTTATTAGTCACACCTGTGTTTGCACTTCAAATCGTATGCTGGGAAGAAGGTCCATTAAGTTTTACTTTCACATTTTCCCCCTGGTAATATGCTAAATAAATTAAAAAAATAAAGGAAGAGAAAACATGGTTTGAGTCTGAGGTACTGCGTTATAGAGCATTCCGGTCAGTGGCAGCGTGGTCAATGGTTACTCAGGCAGCATTCGCTGAAGATACTCCTATGTTTGTGCAGGAGGGCATTCGGGGTGAGAGGTAATGATGCTCAGTAGCTTTAGCAGGAATTTGCCTGAGGAGGCTGTGTGTGTGTGTGTGTGTGTGTGTGTGTGTGTGTGTGTGTGTGTGTGTGTGTGTGTGTGTGTGTGTGTGTGTGTGTGTGTGTGTGTGTGTGTGTGTGTGTGTGTGTGTGTGTGTGTGTGTGTGTGTTCCAGAGGTGCTGCTGCTGACTCCGGCCCTGCAATTTCGTTCTCCTCTGTAGCCTGTGTGACCTCTTGTAGGAGGAGTGTGGGCAAGCTATCGATCACCAAGAGTTTTGTTCTCCATGATAAGCTCTTGAGTAGCATCAGCTTAGAGCTCAGTCTTGAACTGGCCTAACATACTGTACTCCCAGTTTTTCAGTGGTGTGTGTGTGTCTCTGTGACTTGGATTCCATCAGGTGTTTTGTTGGCGGTGCGAGTCTGCTTTAGTCAGGGGGAAGGAGGGAGTGTTTATGTGCTCTATGTGATGAGCAAGAAAAACTGGGATTGTGTCCAGGGAAGATTTGAATGTCGAGCCGACTTTACATGTTGTTGCACCACCCATTTGTCTTGCAAGGCTTTATTTGCATGTATGCATGAAAACACTGCCTTTAGTTTGTGTGTACATGTACAATAAGAGTCTCAATTTGCATGCCAGCATGCTTTCCTGAAGCGTGATTGCATGGTTGTTTGCACTTCAGAGTTGAGCAGTTTAACTTTGTCAAGGGGGAAACTGAAGAGAATAAATGTGGCATGACTGTGCTTCCCTCTTCTCGCTACCTCCTGGGAAAGTGGGCATGTCAGGCCTAATTATGCCTTCCCAAATCAAACAAAATGGCTCCTGTTGGTTTCTACATCTTTCTGCCCCTCCCATGCCTCACGTTGGCGAACACACTAACAATGCAATGCATTCAGTCCTGCCTTGAGAAGAGAGTAATGCCTTGGAGTATGTGCTGCAAATCAAGTATGTAACATGTCTGCAAGTAGCTGAAATATACAATAAATAAATGTCTGAATACTAGTAGAATAATCTCCTCATGCAGAAAGAGTATTATACGTCTGCTAGAAAATCATTTTTAAAACTGGATAATTAATCTATGTTTCCAGATCTAAGACTTTATATTTTGGCAAGTACAGAACAATTTGCAGTGTCTGCCTAAATCAAACCATTTTGAGGATATTGGCTTTTCTGTCTACGTTTTAAGACATCTTCTGTTTTCTGTAGCGTGTTGAGATAGTTGTTCCTATGCAGTGAGACTAAAACCCGTAGACCGCAAACAATTTGCCAATTAAGCAATTAGTCAGTCAGCATGACATTATTGGCCAACTATTTTGACAAGTTTGTTTTGAGCAAAGCTACGAAATATTCATTCGGTTTTAATTTCCTAAAGATGAGGTTTTTTACTGCTTGGTAAACAGAATATCTTTTTAGTTTTGGACTCACCGTCAGACAAAACAAACCACCTGTAGACATCGCTATACGACTTGTGATGGGCATTTTCTCTACTTTCTGACATTTGCGTATGACATGATTAATCAGTTAATCTAGAAAATTATAATTTGATGAATTGATGATGAAAAAAGTGGTTGCAACTCCAGAAATTTCAACTGCATTTTTATCTCTCATTAATAGGAAATTTGCCTTATGAGTCATGAAACTCACAGAAATGCATCAATGACACCAAACAGCAAAAATCCATAGTTAAAAATGTACAAATAAGCAATAATAATGTGTAATAATAAGAAAACAGCTTGGATAAAAGCCAGTTTTAGTCAAATTAAACACCATGCCTGCCTTCGTCTAAAGGAATAAAATGGAGGCACAAAGCATTTAAAGGAGAACAAATATCAGTGTGGTGTTAAAATAGAACAGCAGAGGTAAATGTATGGCAGGTGAACCTTTAATGATGCCAGCATCTCTGTCTTAATGAATGAATGTCTGCTCTCTCATCAGAGTTTGTAGTTTGCATACTAGTTAACGAGGCCTCAGGCTGCTGGTTTCTCCAGGAAGACGGCTTGTCAAGATATAGTGACAGGTGAGGGAACCTTGCTTGACCTGCTGAAGGCGTTGAGGGCAGGACGAACTTTACACTTTCCTCCTCCAGGAGGAAAGTTTTATTATTATTAAGCCTGCTGTATTGCAACGTCAATGTTCTCTCACTGTTTATCCATAAATATCTTTGCAAAGATGGAAAGAGAAACAACACCCCTGTGAAGGTGTTCAGTGTGAGGTGCACGCTCCACCCACTGAGCTCAACGCGCCCCACAAACACACATATTTAACACTGTGAATATGTGAAAAGATGCATCCACGTCAATTTCAGCATTTCAGATACAATGTCAAAAAAATTCAAATGTTTTTTTCCCGAACTGACAATTAAGTGGAAGTTGAATGAGCTCTCTTCTGAATATGTGGTTTCTGCATGTAGGTGAGGAGCAGCTGCATTTTATTTTTAATTGGAAAATTAAAGTATTTCCTGCTCGTTGTACTTGTTAATTGTTAGCGATTGGTAAATTTAATTTAATTTATTTATTTATTTATTTATTAGATGTATTTAGCTTTTGCTTTGGTCTCATTTGTGATGGCAAAGTTGCTTTTGTGAGGCTCTATGAGTATCTCTCCTCTCTGTTGTACATTGGTTTGTCCTTCAACAGTGCATTTAAAAATCTGCTGATGGGTGCATTGTGGTGGCATAGGGCCTAAAATGCATAACATGGAAACTGTCTCCTAAGGACCTCTATTTCATGTCACCACTTTCTTCCCCACCTATTGTTTTGTCATGTCACTGAAATAAGTCACGGGAGATATTTTGGATCAAATGATTTCATTTGAAATAGTGTTGCTCACTAGTATAGCTATACTTTGTCAACAGCTAAGCCAATAAATCTGCTCCTTCTTTGTTCCTAAGCAACGAAGACTTCAGATTATATTATGTATGCCATCCATATATGCCTCTGTAAAAATGCCTTCTTCTCAATTCTTAGACTGTTATTGGTCAAACTGAAATATTTACTCTGTTAAACATACTTGCCTGATGTGCACGGTCATACAGGCTTTGTTTTACATTGTAGGGACTGCTTTGTCCACATTTGCATCCATGCAACATGCTTAACGCTCAGCAGGAGCACAGGTAACTCACCCAGCAGTAACAGAGTAGTCACATACCAGAAGATAGTGAACATATAAACAGACAGGCCCATAGAGATCGCTGCACTGTCGCCATGTGTTGATTAATCAGGTGGAGGCTGCCGTGGTGGAGGGAGTGCCAGCAGCTTCAAAAATCTATAAAATGATCTTCCCCAGAATGTTTCCTGCTTTGCTCAAGCAGCCAGCCACAAAAGAAGGTGAACTTCAAGGTTGCTAAATGTTCTTATTTGAGTTGGGCTAATAGAAGTTGTTTAAATCTGCCCACCTCCTCCACACTCAGCTCTGCCTTGAGCTGAGTACTCATATCATGAGCATGTGTGTCTGTGTTGGTGTTTGTTTATTCCTTGTATTCAGACCAAACCTTGCCCAAGACTGCACTCAAGGCATCTTCACTGGTGTCTGCAGCTGTGAGCTCATCAGCCCTCCATGTGCGTTTGAGTGTGTGTAACCTCAGTGTGGCATATGCTGCTGCTGCTGCTGCTGCTGCCTTTCACAGTATTTCTCTTCTAGTCAGTGACGCTTACACAAGGTCAAACAGGGAGAGCATCTGGTGGGCAAATATTTGAGGATTGTCAGGAAGCATCTGGGTGAACTCATGCACACAAACACACTCAGAAATACAGACACACATATGCAGATTCTTTCATAAACATAAACATTTATTTCCCACTATCGCAAAATGTCTCAGTGTCTTGCACACACACACAAACATTAACCATATGACAAGTGCATGACACACTCCAGTGCAGTAACAGCAGCAGCACATAGGGGCTGCTGCAGGACTATTGGAGATCTCCAGCCAATCCGCTGGCAGGTCGTTTGGAGCCTGGCTTCCCACTAGCACATCTCCTTCTCCTCTCTGGTCTCCCGACAGTCGTTGTCTATCTCCATCTATCCGTGTCTCTCTTCATCTCCCTTCCCCCTCATCTTCGTCTCCTTCTCTGGGGTTGAAATTTGGCTGCAGCCAGGTGCCGTGTGTGCTGGAGCTGCAATGGAGAAGCTGAAGCAGGAGAGAGAGGACAGTGAGGTTTAACCGAGACGGCAGAAAATGAACGGCGGTTGGTTACAAGGCTAGAGGACGTCTGGGAGGACAGGCTGTCTGTGGATCTATAGCTGAGGAGAAAGCACCGCTTTTTTCATCCACATCTGGGCTCGCTGCTGTTGGGTTGTCTGGTCTGCACTGCCTTTCTCTTCACCCTGTCGGTCTCTCCATCTCTCTCTGTACACATCTGTGTGTGTTGATGTGCATGTATGGATATGCACGTATCAGTGTACATGTCAAAGATATGGCCTTTGCCTGAATGCTTATCTGAAATATATGGTCCTAATACTGTTCATCAAAATTTCTTCCTATCTTCCTTTGTTTTCTGGCTCTCTCATCTCCATGCTGATTGTGAAGCAATTTACACACAGCCTCACATAAATGGTGTCAGGATGCATGTCAGGATGCATAAGATCGTTCAAAATGATTCTTTATTGCGGAATCAGACTTACCCGTGTCAGCTACATATGCTCTGTATGTTCTCTTTGACGAGTGGGCACTGCATTAATCTCCACCGGTAGGCCTGATGCTGTCAACTCAATTTGGCAGGAGGTCGCCAGTGTATGCATGAGTGAGAAGACATGTTTTTCATTTGCAAATACATGGCATGTAACCTTATCCCTCTCTTGCTGTCGGATGCGATCGTCTTGCATGCAGAATGTTGTATGGAGAAGTAGTTCTCCTCCTCTCATCCTCCAGGGATTTTGTTTTTCAGGATAAGGGGAGGAGAAGCTATTTATGGACACGATCATACAGTGTGTTTGTGCAGCATAGATATGTTGGCCTGTGTTTAGTCATCTGTTGTTCATGTTTGTCATTTATTTCACTGTGTTTCAGTTCAGGAACTTAATCATGAGAAGGAAGACAGTTTGGACATGAAATAATAAGCTGAGACAGAGATTCAGAGATGAAGTGGTGTGAGACCTTTAATACCAAACCTGCTGACACTGCATATATTAGACCCAAGGGGATACAGTAATTTAGTCTCAATACTTTGACATGTAGTTCTCCCTTTATCTCTCCTTCATCATCTTCAGTCTTTTTCCTTTCTGTCTGAGAGTTTTGACAAGGTGTACATTGTAGTTTGTTCCAACTCTTTGTTCAGGCGCTGAGGGGGGAAAAAAAGCTCTAAAATGATTCCACCATTCCAACAAACTAAACGAATTATGCCATCCTGACATATTTGGTATCTTTGGAAAACTTGTGATCTCCACTAGAATTTGGATCGTTCATGTTATGAAATGAAAGCATGCTATTATCTCTCTCCCTCTGCTTCTTTTAGGGGGGGTTGTTGATAAGGATTTGCGGCACTACCTCAACCTGCGCTTCTCCAAGGGCTCCGTGGACCACGACCACCAGCAGATCATCAGAGACAACCTCTACCTCCGCACCATTCCCTGTGAGTCTCCCTCCTCCCTTCCTCCTCCAGGTGTCCGTCACTCCTTCAGTCTTTCTATTACTCCTCTGTGATCTCCTCCTCTCGCCTGTCTCTCTGTGTGTCAGTAATTGTCTTTTCCATTGTCTTTCCTTCTTTCTAAGCTTGTTAGGTTTTCCCCCTCCTTCCTCTTCCCCTGGCTCTATTTCATTCTTTTTCTCCATTTCAGTTTTCCCTCCCTGCCCTCGGGACGGTACCCTCGTATTTTTTCATCACACAAGCTCTTTCTCCCTGTCTCCGGCCTTCTATCGCTGTTTCTTTTCCCTTAATCGTCCGGCTGCTGAGCTCTCAGCCTGAGGTTTCCACGGCAACCACCCTCTTGTCTCGAGGCTTGCATTGCCTTGACGCCCTACCCCCCTTCAGCACATGCTAGACATGCACAACACACACAAGATGATAACACACATCTCTATCTCTCTGAAGCATTAGGAGGATGCGTCTCGAATCCGCGCGTGAGAAATTCTACAGGCTGGACACACAAATCGTCACACAGATGCTCTGTGCCTGCGGGTAGCATCACGATGTGTCGGTGCTCACATTGTGGTAACAGTGCGGGCGCCTGTTGCCTGTTGGGGGACGATTCCATTGTCGTGATTGACATTGAGGGGTGCCATCCCCAGCAGATCCGACTGCTATCAAAATACACCAAACAGCTCATGAATCAGCTTCTCTGGAGACTGAAGCTGCTCTGATGCTCAGCTCTGCAGACTACATGTTACTCCTTTCATGCAGCATGTGGATCTGTGATTTGATGTCTGTTGAAGGGCTCGTCTGATGTATTTCACTACCCTTTGATAATAACCTCAGTCATTCCACCTGGGTGTTTTTCAAGCAAAGGTGGTAGAGTTAAATCAACTAACCTTTTGGCTATGTGTTAACAGACAGATTCTGGAGAGAGCAGAGCTGGGATTTGACGTCAGTAATAGTTGTTTTTGCACTGGCTAAGCACTTCTACTACGCTAGATGTCCTCCGCCGGCGTATTGAGCCGCTGACACAGACGTGATTGTTTAATATGCTCCCACAGCTGCACACTTCCTCATCCTCTCTCTCTCGTCTTCATCTCTTTGCTTTCACCCTTCGCTCTCTCTCTCTCTCTCTCTCATGTTCCCCCTGCTTCTCCCTCCTTCTCTGGCTCTTTCATTTATTTTGCCCGCCACCTTACTCTATCACATTTTCTTCCCATTTTAACTCCAGATGGCTCACTGTCCTTCTCCTTACCCTCCCTCTCCTTTTCTACCTTTCTCAGCCTGTTGGCTGTGTAATAGTGCAGCGGAGTGACAGGGTGTTGACTGGGGTGATGGAGATTGGCTGAGGTTCAACACTGCAGGGCCTCAAACGCCTCAGCCCTGTCAAAGACGGAGGATGGCCCAACATTTGGTAGCATGAAGCATAGTTTTGTCACAGTGTTATAGCTGCCTTCCAGCCTTTTATGAGAATGGAAAGACATATTATGTGAGAAGTGTGAGCAGTAATGCCATCCCATAATTAGCTGTCTATCACTTAGCAAAGCTGATACAGTATAATGAAGATTATAGAAATTCCAACTCCTAGACCTCCTGCATGGCAGCTTTGAATCACATGCTGAATTTTAA
The DNA here is from genome assembly GCA_037577475.1 of Chaunax sp. Z400. Classification (NCBI taxonomy): domain Eukaryota; kingdom Metazoa; phylum Chordata; class Actinopteri; order Lophiiformes; family Chaunacidae; genus Chaunax; species Chaunax sp. Z400. The sequence continues at coordinate 15,677,368 of CM075186.1, forward strand.
TGACATTTAAATACATGTGATATTACAGCGATTCTCCGAATTTGCCTTAATCTCACCGACTAGATTTGCTTTGCGTTTGGTGAGCATGTTTCATACACGCTGCATGACTCTATGGTCGTTTGAGACGCACAGAAGCAGACATTGCTCCACCATCAAAGTGGCACATCCTCAGACAGCTAAAAATCAGCCATCAGAGTCCTGGGTGCTGCACTGCTCATGCCCAGCAGGCTGTTTGTTGTTGTGGTTTGGAGCGTTTTGTGTTTTTCTTCCTTGTCTGTGGCGCTCTGACCGTGCTGTCAGTGCGAGTCTGTCAACTTGACAAGCAGATGCCACTCTGCATCACAACGTGTTGTCACACTGAAGGATGTGGGAGGAGTTGTGTGTGTTTTTGTGTGTGTGTGTTCATACAGCTAGAAGGCTCACATGTTGACATCAACTCCTGCGTCCTGTTACATAACTTGACTCTGGGATCAGCCTGTCCCCCCCCCAAAAAAACAGAATGAATTGATGTGATTGTCATCTGATGTTAATAAACTTATCACCTCCACCAAGGAGGTTCAGTTTTCACCGTAATCTGTTGGTTTGTTTGTTTGTTTGAAGGTTTACACAAAAACTACTTGACAGATTTTGAGGAAACCTGTTAGAGGAGTTTGGGCATGTAGCCGGGAAGAACCCATTACATTTTGTTGTGGATCCAAATAGAGCTGTGGATTCAGGATTTTCTTTTCACTTCCTTTAAAATTGCAAGATAGGACTTTTTTCAGCATTTTTATAAATTGCTCATAAACTGCTCAACATATTTTCATGAAACTTGATGGTTTAGGTATGTAACTGGAATTTGGATAATGGTTTAATTTAATTAAAAGGGATTGTTGGGCCTTGGCACAGGTATGCACTCTATTTTAGTTTCCAATGTTGTATTGTTGTCGCCAGGATGCCTGCTGTGTGTGTTGTTGTATTTGAATGTGAATCTTTCTGTTTCACACAACAAGCACACATGCCAAACACTAGAAGGGCTGCCACTCCAAGGGTTTATAGGGACTAACACTTATTGCAGACTGATATGAAAATAAAATGAATAAACAAGAGTGTGCAAGAATAGTTGCAAAATGTGTCAAGTAGAGAAAAACAAAAGAAAAAAAGGAGAATTTTGGAGGGATGTGAGGAGACTAAAATCTCAGATTGGCATCACAGTTGACTGGTTGAAACATTTGATGGAACTGTCCCTCCTTGATAGTTTACCTTCTCAAGCCCTTAAGACGAGATATTTTCCAGCACTGTTTAATTTCATTTACAGGGAAAAGTTGACCACTTCAGAAAAATAGTCTTTTGCACCAGCTGTGGAGGAATTCAGAGAAGAGTTTTACAAGTTTTTGTGCTGCATATGAACACTGTGAGAGCCTCCATGACATAAGTGGAGCTGAGAGTGTAATGGGGCTAAAGAAAAGAGAAGATCTGTAAAATATATGGGGAGAAACAGAAACGGTGGGGGCACAGTAAACAGAGAGAAGAGAGGGACGATGATGGATGTGGGCATCAGCAAACAGGCTCTGAGAAAAAAAAATAGAAAAAGGGGAGAGGACAAGAGATCAGCATGGGAGAGATGGGGAGGGAGGAAGAGAGCAGAGGATGAAAATCGAACAGGGGAGAGTTGATGTGAGAGGATGGGAAGGGGACGGAGGGAGGAGCGGAGACGTATAGGGAGTAGCAGGGTGGACGTGTACTGAATGGTGGTAGAGAGAGATATGAGGGCACCTCATAAGTTATTCCTCAGAGAACTATCTCCTCCTCTTCACTCTACTCAGAAGCATCAGTAAAAGGCTCTATAAATAGCTTTAACAGTGAACGGCACGTTTCTCTACTCAGAAAGCCTATAAATACATGCAGCTTCTGTCACTTCCTATCGATGCTCTGGACGTATTGCTGCCGCACAGCCTCACAGCCTCTGACAGGGAATCCTCCTCTGGAGTCGAAAGAAGGAGCAGATAAAGATGTTGATGAGGAACATGGCCACGGTGCTCAGGATGGCGATAGGGCTGACACAGGCTCCGCTGATAATGGTAGCAGTAATGAAGATGGCTAATGATGATGTTTTGTGAGGAAACCTTTTAACCCTGATGTATGCAGAGGATTTTGATGCAAAAACGAATGTTAGTTTTCCTCTCTGCATCATGCAGCGTGATAAAAGGTCTCATTTAATGTCCTAATTACATCTATCAGGTCACCATCAACATGTTAAATGTTTTATTCCAAACAATATCACAACCTAAAGAAAGGTACAGTAGTATCAATTGGTACACATACTGTATATAGATGCATACATGTTGTTAACTGACATTAAGAAAATACATTTTAATAGTAATAATATTGTAGGAGGTAAAGATTGACATATTTACAACCAACTTTGCAGTACAAAAACAAACAGATATCCATAATATAGTCTAAAAGAAATGAGTAATGGAAACAAGAAATATTATAGTAAATTAATTGAGTTAATTTAACATTTGTATAGTTTTTGCTCTGTTTTTTTTCTTCTTTTTTTTCCAATCCTTCATGGTTTGGTCATGTGACAACTATTGTGCCACTGAGTGAAGAGACTTTGAGAAAACCTTGCTGGAAATTAAAAAAAAGAATGAATGCAATTCATCTCATAGACATTTATTTTTTCTTCTTTCTTCTTTCTTAGAAAATATCTTCAGAGTAAATTTCTTTGAAAGGTTAAAAGTAATGAGAAAGGAACAGTAGAATAACTGGACAATGTGTGTCTCTGCTTTCCTGACCCTCATTAGTGCTTAACATTTGTATGGCCTTATGACTTAGACAACATGGTTGCCAATGTGCTGCTGTAGCAAAGTTAGACTCTATTCATTATGCTTTTGAGAAAAGGTGGAGACTACACAGTGCCAAATTCTCCACCTCCAAATGAACATTCATTGCATTCATCTCTCTTGATTTCCTCAGAAATTGAAAGTGTCACTGCAGTGAGCTTCCAAATTCTCCCACGACCATCTGTGTTTGATTTTTAATTTGAATGGCTGAAGAAAAATATGTGACTTTTACATCCAAAATGTGTTGCGAAATTTAACCAAAAATAATGTCTGTTTTTTGTTGTTTGTATCTGGATTGCATTCATATTATATCCCTTACACAGGTTAAATCCTGTTTATAGATGTCTGACTGTATCATGTTTGTAGTACTAAAATGAATAGAAGTGGGACATAACCCTAATTTGGTATTTTGACTGATGATGGGAGAGGAAGAGGAGTAATGACAATTATTTGAGGGTGTTAGCCATGGTGAAACTAATGAGTTTGTATGAGATGATAAAGTGTGTGTGTTTGTGTTTATTCATTATTAACTTTTAATGATTATCTTATTTTATTCAGTATCACAAACAAAGAGGCAGAACAAAAAAACACCAAAAACAGAAGCACCATGAATTTCTCAGGTGACACAACTGAAATATACCAAATTTTACACAATCAATAAGTAGCGCGTGCCCCATCCGCATTGATTACAGCAGTAATCCTCCTCCTCATGGACTGGCAAAACCTCCAGATGTCACCTGAGGGATAGCAGCCCACTTGCTGCTGTGTCTGCTATGGAGGATGTTCACGCTGTCACACTCGCTCACTCAACCAACCCCAGAGGTTTTCAATGCTGTTTAGGACGGGGCTCATTGCAGAACCGCCTCCAGCTTGCCAAAGGTACAATCCCTGTCATGATGCCACAGCTGTGGCATTCTTGCAGATGTCCTTTTCTCCTCAATCTTCATGCCTTTTCATAGGAGTGGGTTAGTTCAACAAGGGGAGTGGTTATTTGGGATTAGGTGGTTAAAATGATCATGGTGTTTTCTTTAAAAATATTGTTTTTAGACTCAAGAAAACTCACAAAAATCAGTCAAGTGGGACTAAACCTCAGAATGATCATAAAACCTTTATAGGCTATGTTCACATTACCAGACTGAATTGACTCAAATCAGATTTTTTTGCCTTAATGTGACACAAATATATTTTTTTCAGATCAGATTTGAGTCCCTTTTCATACGTGGTCTCAGATCGGATACATGTCCGACATGTGGCCATGAGAAATGAATGAGAACTGTCAGATCGGAATTTGTGTGGCTTTTTGCATATGCATATATGCTGAGCCCTGTCATCATCAGCCAGCACGGTTAATGGAACAGAACAGAGAGGAGAGATGACGACAACAAAGTAGATTGTCAGCTGCCACCATCTGCTAATGCAGCTGATCAAGTGTTTGTCGTCCTCTTGATAAAAATGTCATGCATACATTCGCTATACTAATGCGTCCATTTTGGTCTGAATGCCATGCGTTGTCTCACAAATATGATGTTTTTTTTTGTTGTTGTTGTTTTTTGGTGGTGACACTGATGTTGATGTCACTGATGTCGTGCCATAGATTGCCATGCATTCACATTAGAGCTAGATGTAGGCCACTTATAATTATGAATTTGAACCATCAACATAACCAAATCTGATCTGAGCAGAAAATTGGAATTGAACAATGTGGATTGTCTTGTGAACGTGGCCATAGATTTACAGCCAAATTTAAAATAGAAAAAAAAGGTCTTCTCAAATTTTGCCAAAAAATGAGTGGTACATTACTCAAGTGTATGTCTGTGTGTACGGCCAAAAACAGTCTTTAAGTATGAATGTATACACGTGTGTTTTCAACTTGTTGTACTGATTATTCTTTTTGTGTGTCGAGATTTATTAGGCTGAGCTTATAAATAATGAAAGTGATACAGGCTCCTCTCTCGCTCTCTCTCTCTGTTTCTCTCCCTTACCCCAGGGACTCTCTCCTTAAAGGGGTGATTTGCCTGCTGGCGTGCTCTTGTTAAAGGGCTGGCTGACATGCTTTGATGTACTTCTGTGCTCCCTGCAGTCTGATTGGCACATTGGATTAATGTTGTTCCACAGATGAAAGAAACCGTGAGGGAATGATATCAATGTTATGGAATGAAAATAGCAAACATTGAATGTGATTAATGAAATGCTTATGTTTGCAAAGTGGTTTCCATGTTAAGCTCTGGACAGGTGTCATCTCATCTGTTTTTCCTCCCCTTGGTTTGAGCAACCTCACTCGACAGCTAATCACAAATAAGGCTCTCCAGAAGCCTGTTATATTTCTGTTCTTGTCTTTAGCTTTAACTCTTCTCCTCCTCACCCCACGTCTGTCTGTTCATTATGATCAGAGTAATGTGCAGCAGTGAGCCAGGTGCTCAGTGAGCAGCTCGTCCTGTGATGGTCAGAGAGCGCTGAAACCCCAGAGAGCTCCATTGTTTATTCTTGACAATCTTTTACCTTCCACACAAACGCACACATAGCTACACACATTGAATACAAACATTAAAGTACATGTTCTGTGTGTAATGACAATAAAGTTGAATCTAATCTAATCTAAAGTCTAGCTCTGTGCATATGCATCATAATGACCCCCCCCCCCCCCCACTGATGACCTGTGACAAACAGCTCTAATAAACGTGCGTTTCAGCCAATCAAGGGCAGGGATGACTTCCATCATGACAGGACACACCTTAGTGCACGGATAGTTTCTCACTGTCGTTCTTTAGCAGCTCTACCAGATGCTGATCCACTGAGCATCCCTGATGGGTTTGACCCACGAACATTTAACGAAAGAAATTCCAGAGTTGATGCCGGTTCCTCTAACCTGAATGAACTCTGTTCTGACCAGGTTTAATGTTCATGGGGGAGTTTTAATGGTTTTGTTTGAATGGTACCCTCTGCCTTAAAATTGTTTAGTTTTTACTCATCTGAATCATTTCATGTGAAGACACTGAAAAATGCCCATCACATTCCCAATTGCATCTTCAAAATTCTTGTTTTGCGTAACCAAATGTTAAAAACTCACACAATCACAGGTAAAAGCACAAAATACATTTGAAAAACTGGAGTCAGGAAATGTGATATTATGGTCGATAATGACTTAAATGATTATTGTTAGTGGTTACACTCAGTTCTGGGACAACCCTACATGGGTTGGAGAGAAAAAAAAATCTGTGTTATTTTCCATATTCTTGTGTATTTTATCAGATGGTTTAATACTTTTATCTGGCTTAACTAGCCTCAGAAAAATTATGGATTCATTTTGTAATTTCAGCCCATGGAAGTGATCTTTTATTTGAAGATACTAAAACAGCCAAATGTTCAGAAATTGATTTAATTACCAGTCATTGCTTAATTAAACTTGAGGATGTCTTTATGCTGGTACGCAATTGCAGTTTCTGTGAACTTTTTGATTTATTAATATGTGAAGTGAAGAGGACAAATTCAGGAAGGCAACGGAAGTAAAGCTTAAGTCACTGCAGAATACATCAGCTGATGGTTTTGCTAATTACCCTTTGGGCATTCATTGTCCTATTCATTGGCTGTTTTCCCTCATGGGCCCAGCAATTCTCATCCTAGAGGTGAGATGACTCACTGAAATGACTCTGTTAAAGATGCAGGTGCAGAGACCTTTCTTCGTTCTCTGGCACTGTGATGATTCTCCCGTTGGTTATTCTCGAAGGAGGTGAAAGCTCTTTGTGTCACAGCTTGCTATAGCTCTCTTGCTCCCCAGCATGGATCTTAAAATCTCTTGCCGGATGCACAAAAACAAGATTCAGATGGAGTAGCTGTTGCGTGGGAGCAACCCCACCCTCTCGGCTGCAGAAGTCACAGTCTAGTGACTTGACGACCCCTCACTAGTGGGGATTTTGTTGGCTGCAGTGGCCAGGTCCTCTTTTGTGCTGCTGAACAGCCTTCCTGGGTGATGGATCTTCCAGCTGATTTCATCCACTCAGTCCGTGGAAACAGTTCTCACAAGGATGAGCAGAACCCTGACTCACCGAGGGTTTGAGACCCATTGGATTCTCTTATCTGGTTTTGTCAGTCTGTTGAAGCCGTTCCACAGGGTGTGGCCTCTCTTGCATGCTTACAGCCACAAGGAACCACAGGTTAGAGCTTGGTACCAGGTGGGGACCAAAGGTCCCATTAGAGGTTCTGCCCCTTCCTGACACCCCATACTAGATGAAATTACTGCAGTTTAAGTTTAAGTTTTCTTCAGCTGAAGTAGTCCTGACTATAGTCCAAGTATCCCTATGCATTCTCCAGTAAACTATCTTCCTATAATTTCTACTACTAATAGTCAATGAGACCACTGCTACAGAGAAGCATTCTACAAAAATATGTAGGGCATCATTTTATGACAAAATCCATCAATGTAACAACCGTATTTCATGAAAAGTCATAAATTCATAAGGGGCATAGGTTTGAGGTTCATGTGTGACAGTTCCATCAAGGTAGCTGGATATTTTTTGTCTAAAAATGCTGACTGTAGGTGCTAACATTTCAAAAAGGAAAGCTCTCCACTTTGTTTCCTACATTGTTTTCCTCATTTCCCCCCTTCTTCCTTTTCTGCTTCCTTGTTTACTTCACTTTTTCCTTCTTTCCCACTTAAATGAATCCCTGTCCATCTCTCCTTATTTTTATCGTTTGCCGTCTTACTTTCCCCTTTCCTGTCATGTTCCCTTGTTCCTACCTCGTATAATCTCTTTGCTCAAAGCTTTTCATGGTGACTGTGTGTGACTCACCTAAATACCTGGCATCAGTGACTAGCTAACGTTAGGTGTGTGCTCCGATGTATGTGTGTACATGTTAGTACTCACATAATCTGCCTGGGTGAGAGGTAGCACTGTCCTCTGTCATTTCATTGATTTGGACATTTTCTCAATAAACAAACCAAATTGATTTAATGAAGCAGTGGCAGAGCACTCATGCAGTTAAAGGAATAGATTGACATTATAGAAAATACGCTTGTTCGCTTTCTTGCCAGAAGTCGATAACATTGATATTGCTCACACACACTCACACACACACACACACACACACACACACACACACACACACACATGTACATGTACATATACATGTATATGTATGTATACATGTACATATTTACTGTTGTTTCACCTAGAAACTTGACTTAAAGACAGCTAGTAAAGGAAAACAGCTAGTCTTGTGGTGTGTCAATAATAAACAAATCTTTGTACAAACACCTCTAAAACTCACTCATTAATAAGTTTATTTCTTGTTCGTACAAATTACATTTAAAGATTTAAATTTGTTGTTTTAAATGGAGTTATGTGCTGGAGTTCTTCTTGGCCAAGACCAGACACTTCCTGGAGTCTCTGCTGGTTGCCTGGCAACAGTTCCCAGTCAAGAAATAACCTTTCATAGAACCTCATGTAACAAAACAACATGGAATGCGTTTAAGATAGGAGATATGTGTCAATTTGTTAGTTTTTGAGGTGCTGACAGAAAGATTTTGTTGGCCTAGGACAGAGCCAGACTCACTGTCCCCCTGTTTCAGGTGTTTGCACTAAGCTAAGCTAAGCTTAGATAAGGTAACCAAATGCTGCATGTCCTCATATATTTACCACACAGACGAGAGAATCAAAGAGAGTCCCCAAATATAAATGAAAACTAAAATGAGAGATTAACAGAGCTTTCCACTTTCTACACTAACAGGTTACACAGGAACTGGTTTTATATAAACCAGATGGCCAGATGTCATCTGTAATAAGCCTTCATCATCTCAGTCAGCCCTTAAAGCTTTGAAACTCATTATTATGAGTATATTGCAAGGAGGGGTGTCTTAGAACGATCTGCCTTTGACTCTCAGTGTATTTGTAACTTGGCAAGCAACCCAATCACACATGCACACATAATGTCACTGCTGACTGTAGCTCGACTGAATCTGTGCGGGCAGAACATCCTCCTGCCCCAGGAGTGATTTACACTGGAGAGGTGACATCCAAGTCCCTCAGTCCTCAAGCTGTCAGCTTAAACACCACCTGCATAAATGAGAAAACCAGGTGTGACTCTCAGAGGCCATGCTATGACAGTAATTGATTGATGAAGTGCAAGGAAGCAAGGAGCCCAGTACTGCAGGTCCGCAGAGCAAAAGGGCTTTAGCTGAGGACATGAGACTCTAACTTGTAAAATGTCTGTGTTTGCAAAACACCGAAGTGTCAAGTCTGACATAGATATTGTTTTTGCACAGCTAATGTAGATGTTGTGGCTTATCACTATGGCAAGTCTGCATTGCTAGGCATTGACGTGTTGTTGTGGCAGCAGTCGCCTATGTGCTGCCATGTTGTGTCCTTGGGCTTTGTAGTGTGTGTGTGTGTGTGTGTGTGTGTGTGTGTGTGTGTGTGTGTGTGTGTGCGTGTGCGCGTGTGTGTGTGCGTGTGCGTGTTCCATCATATCTTTTCTCCATGTCCTCCAGTCACAATTCACATCTGCCAACCGGGGATAAGGAAAAGGTGGAGGTGAATTGAACAGTGAGAATGAATGAGACAACCAAAGTGTAAGACAGAGTTTGAAGGAGAGACAAAAGAAGAGAGGAGGACAGTGGGGCAACAGTGGGGACAGAGAGCGCAAAAAGTCAAGCATATGAGACATGATGGATGGATGGATGGACCTGTGGATGGATGGATGGATGGATAGATGCAAGATGGTAAATGAATAAGGAAGCAGCAGTGTGTGAAGTGTAAGAAACAAACACAGACAAGCCTCACATTCCTCTCTGCTTTCTTTCTACCATGGTGCTCTGCCTGCTTCATGCTGAAAAGAATTCTGGGTAAACATATCCGAGGACAGTGTAGTCTGTCTCGTTATGTTTTGTTTGCGCAGTGGCAGATTTGTGGCTTAAAGCCCACTATTCTAAAAATGTTCAAAATAAGGCTGCTCATTGAATAAGAATGTCTTGTGCATTATTTTATACACCTTTTCGTACATTTTAGTGTGAAATGTGGGACATAATCATCACCCAGGGGATTTTAACTTGAATTTAGGAAAGGTTTCTGTAGTAATGGGCCTATCAAAGCATCCAGCGTGATTTAAAGAGGTTAGCCTGCATCATGTCTCAATGTAAGTCAAAAAACCCGCATTAACAAAATAAATGCATCTCTTTACACCATCTGCAGCATTTCTAGGTTAGGTTGGACATACATCAAGCCCAGAGGACGGGGGTGTATGAATCCTCCACATCCACACCTGGGGATTATTGTGAATGAACGTCACGCTGTTCACCTTTCAGAGAATATTTTTAGTCACCGTTAGATTTTGTGTTCCCTCTGTCTCTGTAACAAATTCCCTCTAACTTCCACCGCAGCCTGGTCGCTGTGATGGATGATATGCTGAAACCAAGAGGGGTTTGTGAGACAAACGCAATCCATGTGTGTGCACAGTGAGACACAGAACTGTACGCTCAGGTGGGCTCATGTGTGTCTAATTTTTCTCATCTGGATTTGTTGCTCAGTCCAATTAACATACATTTGTTCGTGTATTAAAGCGACAAATGCAGTAGGAGTCGCTTTTTTTCAACGATGAAACCTCTAGAGGACATGAGGACGTAATGACACCTATAGCTGTGTGTCATCACTTTAAAGTATTAGCTATTACTATGAAACACACTGTTGGTTCCCCCAACCCTCACCCCCTCATTCCCACACATACTCATGCTGAAACCGTATAATTTGACCACCTTCCCCCACCCTTTATTATGATAATCAGTCCGTCGATAGTCTATTTTTAGCTCCCCCGCACTGCTTCTCCCTCTTGGTGACTTCCTTTCTAATTATACAAACATGCGTATGAATATATGCGCACATTCTCCATCCCAACTCGTCGGCTGCTGTGAATACGCAGTGAGGTTGACCAACGGCGCTCTTTCCCCTCTCACCGTCTCCTTCTCTGGTTGTGTCTCTTTCTGTTTTTCACTGCTTGCCACTCTTCTAACACTCCATTATTTAGCAAAGATCTTTGTCCTCTTATCGTCTGACACCCAACTGAGTTATTTCAGTCTATCAGCTATTTTAGCTTTTTCTCCAAATGGGATTTCCTTGTCATGTTCCTATGTAGTATCTTTTTCTTTTTTCTTTCCCACACACACACACACTTCCCCCAACTTGGAAATACTCTGTAGAGCTCAGCCGTCATGGTTTGATGCAGAGAATACCTTCACAACGAAAGTGGCAGCTCCAAAGCTTTTCTGTGCTATTATAGATTTAAGTCATTTAAGCCATTAATCTCTTTCGCGCTCATACTCCCGTGTCACCTCTGAGAGGTTTGACTTAACTGGCTGATTGCGATGCAAAGACCATTTTTTGGCTCATAGATGACTTTTTCCTTTATTAACGATTGCACCACATCCAATCAATAGTGAACAGTAGCACTGCTTTTGGCTCAGGGGAAGCGATGCTGCCAGCTCTCAGTGCAGGCTGCAGCCATTTCTTAATTTGAGCACCTGTGCAGCCTGCTTTGTCCAGCTATTTTTTTTAAAGCTCTGTTTAAATATGAGTTATGGATTGTTGTTGTTTTAAAAAAAAATCATGTTTGGACTCTACCTGGGGATGTGAGGATAAGATAAAGGAAGTTGGTATGCAATGGGGGCAGCAGGAGCACGGATTTGGCTGGGTACAGTGTTTGTTTTAATAAAAAGGTTTGCTGCACCTTTATTTAGTGGGTGTTGCTAAGGGAAGGGGAGAAGTAATAGCAGAGAGCGAGAGAGGAAAAACAGGTAATGTGCTAAGCTGCTCTGAGTAGAAATATGTGAAAGGGAAGGAAGAAATGAGAAACAGTTGGACTATCTGGCGATCTCAAGGCCAGATAGTGGATCGATTTTCCCAGCTCAGATCCAACAGGATGGTCCCCCCCCTCTCTCTTTGCTCTGTTGGTTTGTCCAGTGAAGGAAGCTGTGGGAGAGAAGCACTGGCAGTTCATCAGTATTCCAGCAGGCTCTGCCTACTGTGGTGTGGGCAGCAGAATAATTTCATTCTGATCTTATAGATCAATAGCTCTACCCAGAGGAAGGCGACCAGCTCTGCCTGGCTGTCTGAGCTGCTGCGGTATTCAGAGTAGCGCTGCACATTTGATGGATGGCTCTTTTGTTTAACATGCAGTTTAGATCATGCATTGAACCCCGTTGTGTTGATCTGTGAAGCTTCTTCACGTTGGTATTTCCTGAAGTGGATATAAGAGGACAGCCAGTATCTTACAGTACTGTGGAACTTTGTGAGGCTGAATACAATAAAATGACATACTTCCCAGTGGCTGTATTGAATTTCAAGGTATCTCGTGTTGGGTTGCCAGTAAGTAAAATTGTACATATTTGGTGCAGTCATCTGTCTTATGTAATACTATAGTACAACTGCCCTCCAGTACTCCAGACTGTATATTAGTAGTATATGTATACAGTTTACATTGAAATCTGATAGAGATAAGAAGAAAATCATCACAATTGAGAAATATTTTTCCATTATTCACTATTTTTCAACATCAGCAGTGGTAGACATCAATATGAAACCATCCTGTTATCCCACATAACATCACACATAATCATTTCTCTAAGATTTGTTCGACAGCAGTAAAGCAATTGAAACTAAAGCACTCAGAGAGCATATTGTATGCTTCCACCTACGCCGTTATCTGATATCACCTCCGTACTGATTAGGTGTTGCATAGCATTCATCTGCTGATGATGAAGTAAACAGAATGTTTAGTAGATGCACAACAGGAGCAAGGTGCTGACAACAGAGCTCTAATGATTATATTGCACTCTGGGAGAGGTGGAGGATCCTACACTGTACAAGATGACTCCCTACTCTTTATTTGGAAGGGGGGGGGGGGCTTTCCACAAACTTTTTAGAACAGCTTATCAAATTTTCAAACACAGCACACATCTTATACTCTTAGAGTACAAATCTGAGATTCTGGCAAAAGCGCAGCCAGAATGGCTGATCTGGTTGCAGCCACAGCCGGATCAATCTGACTCTCTTTTTACCATGTGAGTCCTGGGAAAAGCTCTTAGAGTGGACTCCCTCTCCACACCCGGGCAATAACTGTTCCCAGGCATGATCAATGAAGAGCAGGAATCAACGCCAGTGGACCTTACTGAGCATAAGCTGAATGTCCACTTGGCAGAGACACAAACACAGCACCTCATTAAACTTGAAACTCCCGTCGCTGCCATCACACAGCCAAGCCTCGGTGCTGCAGCACTGATGGAGATCTCTCGAGCGTTGATGTAGGAAGGCTCTAATTGCTGCATGGTAATGTGGTGCCTCTGCATTCCTGCTGTTTCGACAATAATCCAGTCGGCACAATATTGTGTGCTGTGTAAGGAGGTTTGAGTTATGCTTGGTAAAAGTGCTATATCGATTAGTTTGTTACTAAAACAGCACTGGATTGGCTTATAGGGACTGAATGATGGCAGTTTGCAATTTGAGCAAGCTTTCCCTCCTCTTCTCTGTCTCTCACTGTCACTAATACACAATTGTGTGAATGGATTTGGCTGCCACATGTGATGACTCCTCACTCAGCCTTTTCTGTCCCATTTCCTTTCCCGTCCCACTTCCTCTGATACACTTTGTAGCCTCAAATCTACCGTCTCTTTCTGTCCAGGCCTTTTTTATTTGAGCTCTTTCTGTGCCTTCCTGCCTTTTCTTCTCAAGTGTCCCATTTGGCTCTAATGACCTTTCTCTTTTCCTCTCCCACTCTCCATCGCTCTCTCTGTGCAGGTACGACCAGACAGCCTAAGGAGGGGGAGGTGCCGGGGGTGGACTACAACTTTGTGAGTGTTGAGCGTTTTATGGAACTGGAGCAGAGTGGAGCCCTACTAGAGAGTGGAACCTATGAAGGTGAGTTTTGGGAACGCTGTGGCTCCTGTGCAGAAAACATTTTGTATATAAGAGAGATGATGCTGTTTGGGGAGCAAAGATGGGAACAATTATATCTGTAGACTTAATTTCTGGTTTTCAAATGTAATCTACCCTCTTGTGCTACAGTGTGATATCCTTATGTGGTGGAGCAGGGGTGTCAGGTAGTGATCTTACAAACAGCATAGGTCTTATGCAGTAAGTCATGTATTGCAGTTCCCTCTGGTGGTTTTGGACCGCCTGGTTAACTACTTCATAGTCGGTGACTCTATGTGAGAGAGAGTTGGATGAATGCCATTTCCCAGTCATGTTAATCTGTGCATCTGCTTTGCTGCACTGTCAGGGATGCATCTACAGATGGGGGATTTGCTGGTTCATTTTCCCAATAGCAGTTTTTGTGAGCATGTGTAGCTGAACACGCTCACACTAATGATGTGTGTGAATGCATGTATTTGTTCCTTTTTACATGCTTGCATCATAATTGTGTGTCTTTACAGTGCATTTTCCCCTAACAAAGAGCTTGCTTATGCCCACTGGGGGGCAGCTGTCTCTCTTTGGGTGGCTCCGCTGGAGGTGCTGTAACTCATTTAGTAATGCACATTAAAATGATAGAGGCTGAAATCAGAAATGGAGTATCATTAGGAATTTCTTTAATGTAATTGTTGTTCTTAGTGTGCAAAGCTTGGTGCACATAAGAGCTTAAGTATGTGATGATGTGAGATGAGTCACAGCTGCACATAAAGCTAAGATGCCTTCATGCAAAACCTGGAGCATTCAGGATTGGGGGAGCTTTGCATTGAAGTCCTGGCGTAACTCCGTATATTCTTTTATTCTCTGACTGTAAAGCATCCCTGTAGGTTGTTTTTAAGAGTTTACAGGTGGGTGCTCGCTGCCTATGCAGTGCCATACATGTGTGTTTGTTTGCATGTTTCTGCGTGTGCACATTTTTATATTATATGTGTGTCTTGTCACCATGTGGTAAACCTGTTTGGTGTGCAGCAGGAAGTGGTGACGGTGACAGCGCCTTTCCTATAATATCTATCTGCCTCCTGCTGGGATGAAAGTAAACTGGTATCTCTTTGCTGCTGATCTTCTTTTTGTCCTTTATTACTGCTTTCTTCCCTCTCCTTTGGGTAACTGTTGTTCTCCTCCCATTGCCCCACTCCTGTCTATGTGTTTGGTCTTTGTGAAACCCCCACCCGTGTCCACTTTCAGGGATTATAAAATAGGACATCTTTGCCTCTTACTCACCCTCAATATTTAATCACTAAATATATTGCCCTGGCAGTGAGGGCCTTAAATTTCAAATAGAATTTGAGATTTATTGTGATTTAGAAGCAAATAGCTTGAGGACAGAAATGCTCCCAGTCAATTGTATAAATGACATCATAAAATCTTTACAGTCAAACCAAAAGATAGAAGTATATGTTTGAGATGTTTAGGAAATTTCTATCTCCAGTAAGATACCCTGAGGACATTCATATATTGTGCTTTAGCCATTCTTTGATTTTTCTTTCTGCTGGCAGTATCATTAGTGGGTGTGAAATGTCAGACGCCTGATGCTATTTTTTGTTCTGCATTTATTCTTACCCTTGTGCCTCCAAATAGAGCTGGGTGGAATGACGCAGCTAAGGTTGTGTTTTTACAGATCAAGCGATTCTTGACAGTTTCAGTAATAATCTTATCATGAAATTGCATCTGCTGTTACCTGCTAATGGAAGTCACACAGGTAGCACAGCCTTATGTAGCAGGTGTCCTCAAGATATATCTCATTCCTTCAGTGTCAGAGTCTCTGTCATATTAGTGGGATGTTTACAGGGAGAAATACTGTGTTTGTTTTTGTATTCATTCTGTTCTAAGATAGGTTTATGTGCATCATTAAGCAGAGAAAACACAGTGACGGGTTTGTCAATTTCCAAAAAATCATTTATCCTAAAAAGAGACATTGGCTGTCCTTCAAGACATATTTAATTAGTCCTGTATTTGTATTAAAAATTTATAATAATTATTTTTTAATTTATTATTGTTCATTTCAGGTGAAGTTTTAGTTTAATTTTTAGGAAATGCTAAAATCACCCTCCCCTAACTCAGTTAGAGCAATGTCTGCTGTTAAAGATAAAATTGATCCTACCGCTAACACCTAAATATTCTTTCTCAAAGTTTACTGTCCCACATCTGTACAAAGGAACAATCGTAGTGTTGGAAGAGTCAGCTTAATTAAGAATAACAGACAACTGGTTTGGCCTTCGAGAGCCAGTAAACTAATGAGTCGGCTAATTCAACATAACAGCAGAACAGAAGTTGCATTCAACCCAAGAACTACTACTAAAAGTGTGTTACTTCTCCTCCGTGTGGATCTATCCATTAAAGCAAAACCCGAATCAAACCCTGACCGAATCTAAAAGAACCTACATGACTCAATTAAAATTTGTGCTAATTTGCTGATATGCAGCTGCCATCTTTCACAGAGATTTTGAATCATGTGTACATAGAGTAATAATAAACATATACGCTACATGAGTGTCAGCAACATGTACTGTTCACATGCTAATATGTCCTGTTGGGTCCGCTTACGTTTACGTCTTCTTGAAATGTATGAAAGGGAGACGAGGGTATGCTACAAAATAAGATGATGATTCTCCGTTGGGGATGTCAGGTTTGAAGTTCGTACCCAGTCAGTTCTCTATGTGTCTGTTTTTCTGCACTTATTGAGGAACAGGGCCCAGAAAGCAGTATTTACATAAGATAAGATAAGATATCCCTTTATTAGTCCCACAGTGGGGAAATTTACATGATGATAAATGAACTGTAAAACACGTGAAGTTCCTTTTCAGGAGTTATGATATTGGCTTCTGTATGGGTGTTTGTACTTCTTCACAGAATTGTTACCTCCACTAAGGAGGTTATGGTTTCACCTGCGTCTGTTTGTTGGTTTATTTGTCTGTTAGCAGGATTACACAAAAACGACCCTGCGGATTTTAATGAAACTTGCTGGGAGGAGTGGATCCAGATAAAAGGGAAAATTCAGGACTTTTTTCCGCTTTTGTGAACATAAGACTTTTCTTAATCAGTTTTTGTCAATTACATATAAACTTTTGAACAGATTACCATGAAACTGGGTGGAAGGTTTCGGGCATATACCAAGGTTAATAATTTGAATTTGACTTTTGGGCCTTGGTGGAGTTATGCACTTCTAATATTGTTTTATCTTTTTCTCCTTTTTATTAGAATGTTACTTTGTATTTTGGTTCATTCTTGTTTTTACTTTTGTGCAAGAGTTTAGAAGTAGGTTTGTTCATTATGATTTACAGTGTTGCCATCCCTAAATACTGGAACCTCCATCAGTTCATGTTTTAAGGCAGGCAGGTCTATCTGAAGATCTCTACTGTTTGCCATATAGCCACCTAACCAAGTCCTAGAGGCAATTATCTGTTCCCATAAGGGTAAACTTCCACACTCCCTGCTTGACAGTGCGTTACATCACCTGACATCCCTCTTTAGTCGTACATGTGAGCGCTAACACAAATGACGCAATGCTTCTCTGCCGTCAGATAACTTCTACGGCACACCAAAACCTCCAGCGGAGCCGTCACCAGCAGCGCCTCCTCTGAATGTAAGTGAGGCCCTGCTGCCTGGAGCCCGGCCCAGCGCCCAGGGCAAGAGGAAGAGGAACCAGTCAGTCAGCAACATGGAGCAGCGTGCTAGCCTGGAGCCACCCGAGGAAGAGGAAGAGGAGAGCCCGGTTGTCAACGGCAACGGGGTGGCCATCACACCAGGTACTGTAAGATGTGAGAGAAAAAGATCCGTTTCCAGTTTCGATGTTTTCTGCCACATTTTCCATCTACTTGTGACTGAAATTAGATTCAGACACGGTCTATTTCACAAGTATTGTGACCATAATGAAATTTTATACCATCATATTAAAGTGAGGAGAAAATGTTGTGTGAAGGCCTGCACTGTCCCCTGGGTTATTTATTGCTGTCTCATTGGTATGATGGAGTAAAACTAGGGAAACGAGTCAGTTGTCATAGCAATTGTTACCTTTCCTTCTTATTGTCTCTTAAATCACTAGTGTCTTTTCTCTGTAAGTCCATCTCCATGACTGCAGTTTATACAGCCAGGCCATGCAGTTGGCTACAAATCTGAAAACAAACTATACTCTGACCAGTCATTACAGACATCGGCAGACTCTGTTTGCATGAGTGTGAATTTCATAGTTGATGAATGATGAATATAATTTATTGCGGTTACATACATGTTAAGAAACAAAAACATATTTAAAATTTAAAAAACACAGTAAATAATAATTAAAAAAAGGAATAGGCTGAAGCCCTAGGCTTATTTTTACCTATTCATACCATCCAAAGAATAACCCAAAACATCTGCAACACAAAAGGAAAAGAATACATTATTACATTACACTAATTATACTATACAATACATAATCCTCAAATATTTAACAATCTAATCAATTTACATTATACTCCCCAATCATTTTACATTTCAATAACATTTTTCCTTATATAATAGAATGCACAAGGGCACCTTAATGTCTCCACAATTATCATTGTCTGGAGTCTCATTTTGGGTTCAGCTCCTGTCTCTCTGTCCTCTCATTTTCCAGCCCTCGTGCTGTCTTTGCTCTCCCGCCACTGGCCTTTGTCCTTGTTTCTAATAATACCCCAGTGTTCCCATCTCTCTTCTTCCCCTCTACCATCCTCTTCCTTCTGACCTCTTTTGCGTTTCTCTTCATCTCTGTGGTGCTGTCCCTTCTATCCTCTTCCTCCTCAAATCTGGCTTTTTAGCCTGTATTGTTATTTTTTTTCATCTTATTCTCTCTCCGTCATGTTTGCTCTATTAACAAAAATATAAATCTCTTTAATTAATCCTTGATGTGTTTGCATCAAGTATGAGACATTTTTTGGCTGTTCCCAAAGAAATTGCTTCCCAACTCCACCTGCAAAAGAATGAATTGCAGAACTGGTGAACAGTTGAATGAGATTTGGGTCTATTTATAGAATGTGTGGATAAAGATACTATGGACCCAATGACTGTGACAAAACATTGATTATTCCATGATATTGTTTCCTGTGAATGTGATTTAATTAGCAAATATTTTAATGTGACCCGTGTGGGTTTTTTTGTCTTTCTGAGTTTTCTCTTACTGTTTTTGTTGGACCTATGTTGAAAGTCCCAACAGGAATAGTATATTCTTTGGCATTCCTCTTCTATTGTACGGTCTACATCCGCTACATGCCGCCAACTTTCCCCCTCACTCTGAAAACCTTTCCTTGTATTTCAGTTTCTGACCCCTAAAGTCTGTCTGTTTTTCCATTTCCGACATTCCAATTCATGGCTTTGCAGCGGCTCGGCTCTGACTCATCATGCATGGCATGTGTAGTGTGCATCTAGGTCTGCATGTGTATATGTGAGAATAACTGTGTGTGTACTCCACAGAGTCCAGTGAACATGAGGACAAGAGCACAGATGCCTCTGGGGAGGTTGCTGTTGAAGCGTCCATCCAGGCCCCAGCCTCTGCCGAGCCCCCCACTGAGGGAGACGAGGCCCCAAAATCTCCCTCGGAATCCCCCGCCAAAGTTCCTGATGTAGATGAGGAGGAACTGGGTCCTTTGCCTGACAACTGGGAGATGGCCTACACTGAGAAGGGGGAGGTCTACTTCATTGAGTGAGAAGAAAAGACCTTAAATAAATATGTTTTGTGATTTTTACTTTACAAAGACAAGTTTTTACCCCAAAAGAAGGTGTTACTTAATGGTTGCAGCTGTTATAGCTGTTACAGGGGGTTAGATATTTCATACAATGAAAAACTTCACACTTTCAAACAATAAAAATTTTAAAAACAGGAATTCTGTATGACTGGGTGTGTATGAAGGCCAGTCTAACACTGGCCTTCGTGTTGAATAATTGATGTTAGTGAATGCTGCTAATCAGACACACACAGGACACACACACACATAGAAACTTGTGCCCTCTCCTCTCACCCTTACTAATTAGTGACTGAGGGCTAATCAGTGGTCATTTACTTTACCCCACACACACACACACACACATGCACACACAGGTCATTAGTGTTCATTGCACTCATCTCGTTCTCTTATCCTCTCTGTCAGTCTCTCTTTGTCCTCAGTTTGCCTCTTTCCTCTTCCTTATTGTCTTCATCTGCTTTTTCTTTTTCTTCCTCTCCAGTCACAACACCAAAACTACATCGTGGCTGGATCCTCGGCTCGCTAAGAAAGCAAAGCCACCAGAAGAATGCAGGGAAGACGGTGAGTCTGAACCTGTTTATCGGTTCATTCTGTTATTTTTTAGCTTTAGTTTGTGGTCAGTCAAATTCATCAACAAGTGTTTATGGGCCTCTGTTGTCCCAGCATTTCCTGCTGTTTGTGTAACTATGTTGTCTGTCCCTGACTGTCAGATCCATAGTGTTTACCCTCCTCGACAATGATGTGATTGGCTCTTGGAGTGGTTCTCACCTGTAAAGGAGAGTTTTGAAATCTAGAAAGTTTAAATAATTAAATTATTTATTATTATTATTATTATTATTATTATTAATGTATTTTTTATATTATTTATTATTATTATTATTATTAACAATTAAATATTTGTTGTTGGGAAGTAATTATTTGCGTACAGTTGTCTTGCAAAATGGGCAGAGAGGAATGCAACCATTTCATCCAATATTGTTTTTAATGCTTCATCACCAAATGTGGGAAGTTAAAATTATGACATTGCTAAATAATAATAAATCACCAACACTAACAAAACAAAACCTTGGCAATATCCAAAACCTGTCCATTCTAAGAGGGACAGCTACTGTATTAGCAGGGGGCGTGTAATTTAAAGTCATTACTGACCCCGCCTCTTCTGACTCTTATGAAGAGATGCTTATGCTGAAATATTGTTACACCTGTTGTGTTTAAGAATGACATTAGATATTTATCTCACTGTCAGCATATCTCATAAAAAAATCAACAGTGTATTAGTCTGTTTGTCAATACTTTCATACTTTCCTAACCTGTCTGTAGAGTTAAACTGCAAGACAATTTGTCCTGCTAAATATGTAAATCTTTAAAAATGACTTGCAAGTATGTAATTTAAAAAATGCAATTTAAAACTAATTGACTGCTTGTTTTTAGCAAATGTTACCCAGACATGAGAAAATAGTATAGTATAGTGTGCTTTTGACTATTTTCAACTATGAATTAAGGGGAAAAAAAGATTAGAGACACAAACAAAAAAAAAATGCTATTTTGAATAGCGGAAATTTTTTATATTCTTTATATCCCCCTTGGCATAAAATGTGGGGGGATATAGCTCTGTACACATTTTTTGTCCGCATCATAACTCAAAAACTGCTCAACATCTTTTCATGAAACTTGGCGAACACATCAGGTATAAATGGTGCCTTTTGATATTTGATATTTACATTTTTTTGTTTTGGGAAAAATATACATATATTTATATATACATCCATATGCCAGAGTTGTGCCTTTTGCTGTTTAGAAGTGTTTACAATTTTTATTTTTTGCATTACCATGCCAACAACTTTGATCTATTCTTAAGAAAAGAGTGAGGCTGTATACCAGGAATGATACAAAATATGTTTTTAGCTAATAACAAATTATTATGAATTATATTTTTTGTGTTTCCATGGCGACCATATTGTATCGGACTTGGCTTCAAAAAAAGATCCTGATGGCTCTTGTTATCTTGTTCATCAACTCATGGTCCTTCAGATTTATCTTGTGGTCCTCAAACAGAGTCACACAGAGACGATGTATGACAGACTGAGAGACTCATTTATGTGTTTTTAATTGTTCCTGGACAACAAAGGTAGTCTATGGTGCAGAGGAGTAAGTCAATCAGGATTAGGATACACAGATATTACTTCCTAGTAATTGCTGGGATCAGTTGATTGCTCGTTTTGGTCTTTTTGTTGATTCGTTGATAAGAAAATGCAGTACAGATTGTCTTTTCTTTTAAGTTTTATTCCAGCAGTTTGAATCAAGGGACGTATGTAAAAAAAAATCTGTAAAGTAAATTTCAGAGGTTAAAAAGTAATATCAGTGTCCAGTCCAAGGCTGATATCAGTCATTCAAAGGAAATGTCGTTCCTATGGTGGGTGAGTGTGATCAGATCTATATCAATGAGGTGATCTCTCATCCCTGCCGCTGTTGGTCAGCGACTCGGTGGTGATGTGATTCACCAGAACAAGAATCAAGATCTAAATCGAAACATTCTCTACCTCTTCTCTGTTTTCCATCGCTTCAATTTTCTCTGTCATTCATTCTCCCCTGTGCACGCCTTCATAACTCTATTTCTCCCCTTTCAATCTCTCTCTCTCTTCAGTTTTCCTCCTCTCCACTGCTCCTCTCTCCCACTTTCGTTCTCCATCTCTCTCTCTCTCTTCCTCTGGCCAGTAAAGGACCAAACTGTGACAAGAATTCTAATAACGCCGCTCAGCTCTGCACAAACTCTCTCTACACACACAGACACGCACTGCTGTTGTCAATTCACAAACATGGCCGACATACTTCAGCTTCATCTTGGCAGAGCAAAGATCACTTTCCACCAATGTCAGCTACGCTCAGACGCCAAGTGTCTGTTGTAGCTTTCTGTGATCTTTCTTTTATTTTTTTTAATTTTAACTAATACAACAACAGACTGTACTGTTGGTTCTTCCTTTGTCTGAGGTCATTTTCCTTTTCATTGTGTTCTAACAATGCTAGAGTTATACATTATATATAATATAATATAATACAGGCGAAGAGAGATCCATCTTCATCAGCTCATGACCAATCAAATATGACAAATGACAACATGTGACCCCGATGGACATTTATACCACAAGGGTATAAATGTTTTTCTTGGCTTTCTTTTTACACTACTTTGCCTGAATTAGCCAGTTAGCATTTTGAAACTCTAGATTAGACCCTAGTCTAATCTTCCTGTCTGAAGAAAGTCTGATACGTCCAGGACAACACCTCTACTGTGCAATTGACTCAATATGTCTTCGCAGTGTCCTCAGAGACAGAGGAGGTAGCTACATGAGCCATGTTAGTGAAAGGGGTGAAAATATTTATTTGCTGCTGTTAGTCTCCTCCTCTGCTTTCTTTTTGTCTGCAAATTCTCTGCTGTGTGATTGATTTGGGCA
This sequence comes from Chaunax sp. Z400, assembly GCA_037577475.1. Classification (NCBI taxonomy): domain Eukaryota; kingdom Metazoa; phylum Chordata; class Actinopteri; order Lophiiformes; family Chaunacidae; genus Chaunax; species Chaunax sp. Z400. The sequence continues at coordinate 15,700,287 of CM075186.1, forward strand.
GTTTCTCTTTTTGTCTGCCTGCTTCTCTCCTTGGGGAAGCAGTGGTTTAAGGAAGATAATGCCTAAGCAATCACCACTGGCTGAAGATTTTTAAATCAAAGGCTGTTAGTGTAACGTTTGTGAAGGTCCTGGATGACACATCACATCCTCTCGCAGCACCGTCGAATTGATGCCTTCCAGAAACAGCTTAAGTGGAGGCACATAAAGTTCTTTTTCAGTATTAGCAGCGCATGGATGACAGATTGATATATCCCAGCATGCTGCTCATTAGATTACTCACACTGTTATTGTTTTCTTTTAATGATCGCAGTGTCATGTTTCTCACTCGTATGAGCTGTACTGTTTTCCAATGTTTACACTTTTTTCTGTGCATCAGGTAACATTTTAAAGGCAATTTTGCATTTTTTTTCCTGACATTAATGGACTTGTAGTTTTTGAATAATTAAATATGTATGTAGCTAAGGATGTCACATTCTGCAGTGAGAGTGAATAAAGTATAAATGTTGGGAGGGAACAGCAGAGAGAGGTGGTGCTGCCCTTCTGCCTGAAGGATTTCCCAGACTCTCATCGCCTCAGGCAGGAAGCAGACAGACATTCAGACTTTCATCAGTGAGGTTTTTGCACCTTCCCTCTTCTTATTCCCTGTTTCGTTTCTTCCTTCTCATGCATCTATCCACTTTCCTTGAGCATTTCATATCCACATTATTCTCTTTCCTCCTCACTTACATGCTGCCTTTTGGGTGATTTTGAGGAGAAGCTTGTTTCTGTTGATGTGTTCGTGTAAATGTGCAACTTTTGTGTGCATTGTGTTGTATCTAAATGCTGAAGCTGACTCCAAGAGTTCAAAGGCTTGTCACCATAGATCTGGTTCTCCTACAGTCTTTTTGTCAGGCATGTCTTTTGTTATGTAACATAAGCCTATATCTCTTCACCCACCCAGTAGAGCAAGGAACAGAGCGGGACAAGCTTCAAATCATGCAAAGTGTTGGTTTCAATCCTACCTTTGCTACACATTGAATCCCCATGCCAGTTTCAAAGTGATCTCAGTGCTAATGACAAAAATATGTTGCTCAAACTCATTTAGAGGCAGGAATTCTCACCCAGGCCAATGTCAGCGTCAAGACTCCGTTTGTAACCCACAACAAGAGAAATATAGATAATTAGGAAATGAGAGGAGACAGAGGTTGCAAAAAGAAAATAATATAAATGATGATGTTAGAGGAAGATGATGACGATGAGCAGAGGGATGCCCTGTCAGGGTTTCTTCTTGAAAAGAGCAAGAAAGAGACAAATGGAGATGGAGAGATTTGAAGTATATGTGTCCAGTCAGTGATGGAAGATTACTCCTGAGTTACATCACCGTTATTACAGTCATGTCTGGACCAGGATCATTCACATGTACTCTTTGTTGCTTTCCTCATGCTCCCTAAATCTAGACACAAAGTTGATAGTTTATGTTGATATGGCTGTGCAAAACACAACAGGAAATTTATTGGAAACTATTTTAATAATCTATTAATATTTTTAGGTTATTTCGAAGAAAAGATTTTTTGGGGATTTATTGTAGGTTTATTTTCCATTCTAGCTTTAATGTGGAGCATTTTCAGCCAGAATCATCACCAGAACATTCACTTCTATGAGATAACAAATAATAATGCTACAGACTTGCAACAAAGATCAAATTGCAGTTGAAACTGTGCTGATTCAATTTGGTGTCTCAAAGAAAACCAGTATTGGTGAAATATCTTTTTTTTTATATAACTACAAAACTAATAATGATACTAATGTGATTCCAAATTCTTGAGCCAGGTTTTCATGGTCAATGAGTCATATTATGAGGGTCTTTTAGGTTTAATATTTTCTAATTTTGTATGAGAAATGAATTGACAGATGAATTCATAATGAAATAGTGAATAATTTCCTCACTGTGAGTCAGATAAGTTCATCTTGGCTGGGGCTGCTGGTTGTGCAGGGAGACTATGTGTGAGAGGGGAGATGAGTCATCTGATGCAGAGGAAACACAATTAGACTTCATGTCAAGAGAGACACCAATGCAGATACACATAAACAAGGACCTGAACACACAAGCAAGGCCTTCAGTGCTCATACTAGACGCAGACACATGATGAGGTGTTTGGTTTAGTGTCAGAGAGCATAACGAGTTCACTCATTCACACATGCAAACACAGTTCAGACACACTGCAAATATAGACTCATATGAAGGCTTTAAAACACACACATAAATGCTCTCTCTTTGTCGTTGCATTTCAGCGGCAGGAAATAAAGACAAGACAGAGCCCTCAGCTCAGGCAAGAAAAAAAAAGAGACTTCCACTGGTGGTTTCCATGGAAACTGTCTCTCTTTCACTTTAGGGGGAGGGCAAGCGACTTGTGGATGAGTTAGGCTGACATTTAAGGTGGCTCATGGACAGGGTGGGAGGGAATTTAAGGTGGTTCGATGTTTGAATCCATCTGAAATCTCTGCCTCGATGATGAGAAGGTCGTCTGAGGCAATGGCAGTGCAGCGCAGTGACAGTTTGAGCCAGCAGCAAAGCACAGCAAACGTTATTGTGGTGTGCACCCCTTTCACCTTGAGCTGCACAGTCAGCATGCTCTGCAGCCAGGACACACACTCAAACACACACACACACACACACATGTTCACACACTGATGATTTATTTCAAGATCATAAATCTGTTCATAATTACATTACAGCATGAACGGATGATTCCACAGTATCAGTGTCACGCAGAGCAAATAATTGTAAAAACAATAGAGCTGTGTGTGTGTGTGTGTGTGTGTGTGTGTGTGTGTGTGTGTGTGTGTGTGTGTGTGTGTGTGTGTGTGTGTGTGTGTGTGCGTGTGTGCGTGTGTGCGTGCGTGCGTGCGAATGAGAGGGTCAGTGTTTTGAACAGGGTATTGTTGAAAAGCTTTCGGTACTTTTGTCTGCCTAATTCCAAATAAGCTGGCATGCTGTGTAAAATGTCAATTAAAACAGAATGTAATGATTTGTAAATCCTCTCCAGCCTATATTCAATTGAATTCAGTACAAAGACAATATATTTATTGTTTCACTTCATCAACTTCATTGATTTTTGTAAGTGTATCCTTATTGTATAAATGTAATTCAGGTAAAGACATTTCTTAAGTCAGACTAATATGTGTTGATATTTTGATGCCCCTTAGGTGTGGCCATTGGTTTCTGCATTGCCAGGTGTTTAGTTTTTAACATTTGCTCTCAAACAGTCTTAAATTCTCTTTCCCACCTGACACCAATGCACACCTTTCAATACAAAACCACAATCGGTACACACACGTTATGTTAGTGTATTTTCCTTTCAATCGATATGACACTAGCATTCTTTTACTTTTATCCCCCAATACAGAAAAGATGATGTCCATCCGTCAATCATTTTTGTCCGGAGCATATTGGGTAAACTATACATCTTCACCAAACTTAATGCGTATATATTAACTAAAATAAGTAGTTGGGCCTTTTGATATTTTGGTTTTATTTTAGGGGGTTTCCATAGAAATCTAATTGTTAAGGTGCGTCTTAAAGGTGGTTTTGAATGTTAGCTAAAGCAAGGTCACTACCCTTGTTGTATTTCTCATGCCTTAGTGAAAGCTGAGTGTTAATGCTGAAAACTAAACAATCCTGCCTTTTGCATAGAGTGGCAGAGGGAGCTCTTTATAGTGCATTGTGTATTTTGTGTGTCTGTGCAAAGTTTGTGGAAGTGAAATAAAGGGAAAGGTCATAAAGTACAGGAATTTTAGCAGAGCATGACCCAGTTCTTTTACGATGGGGAGAGGAGAGCTAAATCAGTAGAGAGATGGATGAAGTAAGGAGGGAACAAAGAACCAGAGGAAGGAACAACACATGGAAGCCATCCAAGGCATAACTGAGTGGGTGGGTGAGTGGGTGAAATAAAAATGGAGGCAAGTATGGTGAAGGTACTTGGCCTTAAAGGATTGTGCACACGACAAAAGGAAGAGACTATGAGACAGAGAAGGCAGGATGAGATGTGTCTGATGATTTAAATGTTCTTTTCTGTCCGTCCTTCTTCATATTGTTGTCTGCGTCGGGATTCATGTCACCATGAAGAAGCCACTGCTGCAGATGGAAGTGTTGTCTGTCTGATGAAGGAGCACTCTGGAAGTGTGTAGTTGTGAGCCCTGAGATTCATGTTGTATCACCTCAGTGGTTCAATTTAGTGTCTACAGTACATCTCCTTCTCCTGCTCTCAGCATAAGCTGACTTCATTTCCCTGGTCTGTTTTCTCCTTCCTCTCAGAGCTGCCCTATGGCTGGGAGAAGATAGATGACCCCATCTACGGCAGCTACTATGTAGAGTAAGTCTCCCTGTTGACTTAGTGAACTCAGTGCTCTGTTGTACAATAGGAAAAGCATTTCTATGGTTCACAATGCCCTGTTATTAATTATGAATGACTAAATTCTCATTTCTATCATTCTCATTCTCATTTTTATTATATCTTGCTGCTCATCTCACTGAATTTTTACAGAGAAAAAAGGACTTAAAACTGCTCAAAATTATTCATTGTGTTATAAGTTACACACAAACACTGTATTTGGTATCTAGTTGATGTGTAATTTTGAAGTCCCTTAAATTTTGTTCTGGTGTAACTCAATTTTGGTGTAATTGGAGGTGACAACTAAAGAATTGGGAGTTGGAATTTTAGTTTTATGCTATTTTTTATTTTTTGATGTTTCCATGGAAACATGTTGTTTTAGGTGACACTGAATGGTGGTCATTTTTGTCCAGAACATATCTCACATTACATACATACATGTTAGTTTTACCAACCTTTACAAATGAATTAATGATAATAAGTAGTTGTTTAGTAGATTTTCTTTTACAAATCAGATCTTTTCCATGGAAAAATTATTTTACAGTGACTCCGAGGGTTTGTATTCCTAAATATGTGCATCTCATAACTTTCTTCATTTTACTTGTTTTACATTTTTAAGTACATTTGAAGTTAGGCCATTTCCATGTTAGTTTGCTCACATTCACCTTTAACAAGGGGCATAGGCTTGCCAGCTCAGCACAAATTGAGTTATTCCAGTAGTGTGTGTCCTTGGACACGAACTGTCTAGATAGATTATCAAGATATTCTGGCTATGATGTTAGCAAAACCTGCTTAACATTACATTTAAATATTATATATCCTGGAGAAAAGATTGCTGTTAAATGGCAGGGCCTTATGTTAACCACATGTTCATAAATCTTCACCAGAACTTCAAATGTGTCAGTGATTTAACACACTGAAATGACCACATACACTTTTCCTTCTTAAGTACACTTTACTGAAATACTGTTCAAATGGAGAACTGCATTGTGGGGTATTGCTATATTTGGCTTTAGGCTCTCAGTTACCCCTTTTCAATTATTTGTAACAATGTATTGTATTTTCAGTCACATCAATCGAAGGACTCAGTTTGAGAACCCAGTCCTGGAAGCCAAGAGACGCCTGGAGCAGCAGAGGCAGATGCAGAGCCAGGGACTCTCCACTCTACCACTGCCCACTATATACAGAGGTACACACTGAATACTATTGTATGTGTGGTACTTATATCTAAACATGCTGACATACAGAGTTGCACAAATATGAAAATGCAAGAAATGCAGAAAGGACATGTCTGGAGCACAGCCTTAGTCTTAGTTCTTTCAAGAGTCCCTGATATTCATATGCTGATCTTTTTTTAAATTAAAGTTTTCCTAATCCATTTCATAGAATGGGCAGCTTTATGAGTATTTAATGAGGCAGATGCACAAAGTTGTAATGTATGGGGTCAAGTTGAGAATACTTGCTGTGTGGGGGACAGAGAACATGCTCAGCCTGAGGCCCCTATTGGGCTAATCCAGGCATGCGTATGATGACATTTCCGACCTGTGCATAATGTACTGTTTCATCTGAGTGAGATCTGCATATCTGCAATGAGTCATCTCATTAAGAATTAAGGCAAATGTGTCTTTATTGTGCTTTTCTGTGTTTCTGTGTGTCTTTATTGTGCTTTTCTGTGTTTCTGTGTGAAATGTGCAGTAGGTTTATTCAGTAAAATGTGGAAAGCCAAAAGCACAAGGTCTCTGAATATCAAAGATATCAGAAATATCAACCTTCTCCCCCCCGACAGAGAAGCCATTGTTTACGAGGGACCCAACTCAGCTGAAGGGCACCTTCCTGTCAACAGCCCTGCAGAAGAGCAATATGGGATTTGGCTTCACAATTATAGGAGGCGATGAGCCCGATGAGTTCCTGCAGGTGAAGAGTGTAATACCAGACGGACCCGCCGCTCAGGACGGAAAGATGGACACAGGTATGTTCAAATGCAGAATTTTCACAGCTGGTTGAGAAAATGGATTAGCATTCAAACAAACTACATGCAGTCTCAGTTGATAGTGTTAGACTATGTTTACAGAAATACTTACACAGCCTCAATATTCTGTCACCTCAGCATTATGCTCTGCCAGTGTAGATCAAGTGCAAAGACCTTGGCTCACATTTTTTATTTCATTCAAGCAGGTTTTACCTACCTGTTTGGTCATTTCTATCAACGTTTGTTGTACCTGAAAGGCTAGTAGAGTCCATAGAGTGTTACTGTAGTATCTAATATTGTTGCTGCAGTCTTAATTTTGCCATCAGCAGAACAGAACAGGACATTTGTGTTAGTTTTTAGGCTTTATCTGTCAAAGGTCCCCCACCTCCAAAGTCAGATCCACACATGCTGTCTGTGTTTTGATCTTTGATATGTTGTCTTCAGTCTTCAGTTTAAGTGTTCAAGTTATTTTTTACATCAAAACATAATCTCACTTATTGAGTAGTTATTTGACGCATCATTGTTCCATCAAACAGATATTAAGGTTTAATATCAGATATCTTTTGAGGGCATTGATTGACAAGTGTCCCGCCCAATTGCCAACTGTATTCCAGGATTTTATTGCACCGCCTCAGCTTCACCAAATTAGGATTTTGTGGTCCCAGGGACTGACAAAGAAAGCAGTAATAAACCATTTGTTTTGTAGTCCTGGGTCCTTTTGTCAACCAAAAGAAGTGAGTTTTTCATTCAAATTAAGCACAGCATTAAATACTCTCTCCTTAAACCTTCACCAGGCAATTGATGATCAAATATAGATGGATGTAAATTCAACATATAAAAGGAGACACAACAAAAAATCTCTCTCCATTAATTAATACCTCATTTCTTTTACTCCTTATAGTCCATTTTTGTTGCCTGCAGTTTGTTTTAGGGGTGATGCTTTTGAAGCTTTCACAAATAAACCTCAAGCACAGTTGATTGAATTTTCTCTAATCTGTATAATAAATGATATCAGTGATGTGAACCAGATTTCACTGATACTCCAAAGGCTATTGAAGCACTGCTTAGATATGAATAATTTTCCACATCCATATCATTTAATCATAAAAGGGGAAATCATTGGCCATTGGTGACATATTTGGGCTGCCCTATATTTGTGCCCGTGTTCCAGACAACGACTTCAGTTTCCTCTCAGCACACTCTCTGTCCTTGGTCAGTGCATCGTAACCAGGGGTTATAAACAACTCCAGCACCCTGTCAAACGTACTAATGTCACACCAGTTCATTTTTTTGTGATAAATTGCTGTGTTAATGGTGATGGTGTAATGGTTTCCAAGGCTGACCCTCACTTTGATGATCTGAGTTTGAATCTCGCTTGTGTCTTTTTATGTATTTGATAATTTAGAGAATTTTTGCTACTTTTGGTGTTTAGAGTTATGGTTAGGGGCATTATAATTAATTAAATTACATTTCTACATTATGGCTCCTGCCGCTTCCTAGGTTCCCCCACCTGCTAAATCCCACTTAAACCCCTGATTATAACATTCTGCTTTTACTGGGAATGAGAGGAACTGCTTTGATTGGCCATAACTGACACCAGCCCACAACAGCTACTCATTAGGAGATTCAATTTTGCTTTTACTGCAGGATTGCAGGTGCAGTATCATTACATTAGCACCAGTTGGCAAGGTATTATCAAATAACAATCATACACCAGTATACCAATACCATGACTGTGCTTATGCTTTAATGTGTATGCTGTAATTCATAAAACCAAACATGCTCAAAAGCATTGATCGGTCTCTCATGGCTCACTTAGTGGTTAGAGAGACCATGCGTGTGGAAGGTTACGATTGGATTCTTGCAACAAGCAGCGTCTTTTCATTTGACAGACACCAACTCCCTTCCTGAGCATTTATTGTATATCATTCAGAATGAAAGCATCAATTAACAGACCTGTATGGCCAACAAAGTACCGGCAGAGTGTTCCGTAGGTCGATTCCCATGGTCCTCGGGGTTACCAAGATTGATTTTGTATCTTTTACAGACATAAACCTTACTTTATGCCTAACCTATAGAGCTGATAGCCTCGGAGGGATAGGCTCAGCGTAAAAGCGACCGTGTAAGGCTTTATATGTGTTCTGCCCTGAACCTGTGAGCTGGCCTCATGCCGGGCCCGGCTGGTGCCTGAACTGCTCATTTTGTAGCTGGGAATCCTCCTTCCTACTCTCAGCTCCTGCTCCCTGCTTTTATGTCTCTGCCTATCATTTTCTCTATATCTGGATTCCATCTCTTTTTCTTTCATCTCTATCTCTCTCTTTGTCTCTCCGGCTGTCTTTTATTATGCTTCCTTATCTAACCATGTCATCTGATACTTCTCCTCTGCTTTCAGCCTTAGTATATTTTAATCGCCTTTCTCTTTCTGCCTCTCTGTTTTGTCTCTCTGCATCCCTCTATCCTGGTCTGTCAGCCCTTTCCTCTCTCTTTGTTCTGATTTCTCTCTCTCCAACCTGCTCCTCTCTGCTCTGTGACATTGCCAGAGCGACTAACATACATGCATGTGTACACACATTCACACTCAGGCATGCACGCAGTCACAGAGTCACGCAGAGGCACTCCCCGCCTGAGATTAACTGGCCTATTTGAGCTATTCGGCATTGCTCTTGGGGATTGTGTATATGTGCATGTGACTTGCAAGGTGTGTGTTTATTCATGTGCCCATGCTCATGGGAGCGTGTGCATGTGTGACAGAGAGTGCCTCGGGAAGTGTGAAATAAAGGATTTTAGGCAGCTGCATTTGTCATGGTGCTGTAACTATAAAGCTGAAATCCATAACTTTCCACTTGTTCAACTGTGGCAGGGATCACAGAGCATCTAGTGCTGGATTTGTGAAGCTGTCAGTAAGGAGAACATAAAAATTAGGGTAGTGATTAAATTCAGAATAGGATAAGACAACTTTTCTCACCCACACAGGATCATGAATAGTGATACATCAACAGGTCGTCAGAGTAACCTGTAGAGAGCATCATAATGCATCATGCATGAGTCTGTTACTGCTTGTGATTTTTCAGATGAAGTGTCTCTGTAATGTTTTCAATTGAATTGAATGTCAAAAAGGATTAGGAAACAATCACATTCTGTTTTATTGATATTTTATAGAACGTCCCAATGTTTTTGGAATGGTTGTATTCCAGATTTTTGTGGGTAGTCTCTGTAGATGAAGTGTACACCAGATGCTTGTCATATTCACAGACACAGCAACAAACTGAACATGTCTGTCTCCCACCTCTCCTTTTCACACACATACTTGTAGATTGTGTGCAGTTGCAGTGAATGATATTATATTCCTGTGACACTTGAGAGGGACAGTATTCTTCCTCTGTGTTTCTACAGCATGTCCTTATACCGCTGAGATTTGACATTTATAGCAACAGGCGGTGACATGTTGTATTTTTGTTGACATGTGAACCACTGAGACCAGGTCATGCTGTCTGTGTAACATGTAAACTATGGTTTGAGTGTGACTGAAGCTGCTGTGTCCCTCTTATCTCCCTCCTACCCAGGTGATGTCATTGTCTATATTAATGACATCTGTGTGCTCGGCACCACACATGCTGATGTGGTCAAGCTTTTCCAGTCCGTTCCAATCGGTCAGAGTGTCACCCTCGTGCTCTGTCGAGGCTATCCTCTGCCCTTCGACCCTGAGGACCCAAGTGGTGCAGCAAACACCTCTCTTACACCCATTGGCCTAGAGCACCGCCCCCTGGTGGTGAACGGACGCAGCAGCTATGACCCCTACCTAGAGTATCTATCATTGAGCTCCCAGCTGCCTGCTCAGTCTCTGGCCCAGGCTGGAGCCTCTCACCCTGGGGACACACATCTGGATGGCTCATCCCTGCCACCCACCACACCCGGTTCGGCATCAGCCCTCACACCTCACGACGACAACGTGTCCATGGCCTCCTCGGGGACCGCAGGCACTGCCGGGGCAACAGCACAAGGGTCAGAGCTTCTGACAATCACTATGGTGAAAGGGGCGGAGGGATTTGGGTTCACCATTGCCGACAGTCCCACTGGTCAGCGCGTAAAACAGGTGATGTATTCTGATCATCTCTCTACTCATCTACTTTCAAGAGTGAAATCTCAGTAGTCAGCTAAACTCACTAGTGGAATGTAGTTACACATTAAACTCCAGGCAAAGTTAAAACAGCAGGTCAGGTTAAATTTAATTCATTCAGTGCACCTAAGTAGAATGAATTGATCTCACCTCACTAGTAGATTGTTAGACAAATATTAATTCAGAGGCCAACAGTCGACCTGTGAATTCTTCTTCTTTTTTTTCTTCTTTTTTTTCAGCATTAACAAGAAGAATTAACATACCTCAATATTAAAATAAGCCATTGCCTGGTTTTCACTCAAATCAAAGTTTATCAATTATGGTAGACAGTAGAACTTTTGTGTTAATGAGATGGGAAAATACCACCACATAAATTCACTGTAAGTCATATATTGTCAAAGTGGATGTGTTGTGTTGTTGCGGTACAGGTGCTAGAGCCAGGCTCACAGGGAGCGTCGGGGCTGATAGAGGGAGACCTGATCCTGGAGGTGAACCAGCAGCCAGTGGCTGCAGCTGGACATGGACGAGTTGTGGAAATGCTCAAAGAGTGTCCTGTTGGAGCTGAGGCAACACTCCTCATACAAAGAGCAGGAACAGGTGAGAGACAGACTTTGTTTTTTGCCTCTGACAAAGTTTCCCTTTTTATTATGAGCAGTCATTTTTGTTGACTACAAGGAGATTTGTCAATAATATAAATGGTGCCAAATAAACCAGATGTAGTGGAGATTTATAGTGAATTAATGTTGGTATAAATGTCCTTTTCTTTCTCAAGATGTCACATATCAACTCGTACAGACCTGGTGATTGTCCTTGATCATTTAAGTCAGCAATGGAGGCAGAAATGATTACAGTACAATTAGTGTGGAATCACAAGTGGCAGTTTGGTGATTTTCAAAAGCCAAGACAAATTTTTAGCAAAAATAAAGAAGGATCCAGTGCAAGTGGGACTTCAGATAAAGATACGTTGGCTGCCGATAGAGATGCACAAACATTATGTAGCTGTTGCTCTTCACTCCCAGCTGCGGCTTTGCAAAGGAGGAGTCAAGTAGAGTTGACAGTGAGAGCTGAGAGAGCAAATTATATTTTGATGAGGATTATTTTTAGACCTGTTCTATTTTTGAATACATTCAAATCACATTGCCTGCCTATTTGGAGTTTATTCAAGTCTCGGAAATAGATTTAATTTTTGGAATATTAAAAACGTCGAAAGCTTGAGGAATAATTTTGCCCAGTGCAAAAGTGAGCAAGTGATTTTAAATAATAATAATAATAAAATACATAATAAATAATTGAAATAATAAGTGTTTTTCCTAAGAAGTGTAATAAGTAATTATTATTTCACAGAAAATTTGTTAATATTGGTATGATATATTACATTTTTATGTTCAGGAAATTAGACAAGTGCAAGAGCAAAAAGCTATAGGATAATTTTTTTAAAACCTAGAACATAAGAAACAGAAAAAATGAAATGAACAACAATATGGATTTTTAAGTTTTTGGTATGTGCTAACTCATACAGAGAATAGACAGAAGTAATAAAGATCAAACACAGTGTACACAGATGTCTACAGTAATTTAGTGTTGTGTGTGTCAGACCATGTGTTTAGTTTTTATCATCATCTCAAAAATGTTTTCCGCTTATGCAAAATGAAGCAACAAAACAGGAAAATGTTTTAACATACTGCAAATGAAAAGGTGATCAATTTAAAATGCAGTGGACAGTTGAGATTAGAGGTAGAGGTTTTTCTCTGGGTAGGGATGGTACCAACGCCGATGTGGAGAAGTGATTTCTTTCCCACTGGGGCCACTCATCTTCAAAATGAATGCAGTTATTTTGCTGTAATGTGCTTTGGATGGAAATGACTGGAAAGAGTGTCATCTAGTTGGCAAATAAACTGCATAGGTTGGCATGATGTTTGGTTTTACTCGCTGAAATGATTACGCTTCAATTATACAAACAGCTTTTGACTGCGCTCTGGATTCTGCTGGGTTAAGGTCAAGTGTAACAAAGAGAAATTAGAAAACACTAAAAGAGTGCATTCCTCTGCTAACGCCATTGTTAGTTAAACATGAACAATCTGAAAACAGTCTCCATGCTATGTCAATACAAAATCCTGTAACAATTGTTTATCAGAGGTTCATTACCAATGATTATAAAAACAAACATCATACAGTTAAAAAGACTTGTTCATATGGAATATTATTTACATGATAAACACATACATGTATCTAGACAGAGAAGATGAAGAGCATTTTGAATGAACAGCCCAGTATGCAGCGATGACAACATTGTTGTGTTATTGCACGATCACATAATACGCATTCCCAATTAACAGCCCATTCAGCAGTTAATGACAGCATCTGGGCCTCTGAGTTTGCTCATGTGTCTGCACACTATGTGCGTTTCGTTTTGTATCATCGTGCGGAGATAATCAATTGTTGTATCATTGCACCCAGGGCATTGCACACACTATGGTGATGTCGCCATGATCATTTTACTGGGATCTGCCTATTGCCAAAATGTGTAATAGCACCTGATTGGTGGATCTGGATCTATTTTCTTACCTCTCATAGATAAATAAAATCCATTTGAATGACCCTGAGTCTTCATATTGATGGAACGGCCATGTCTCTAACCCTCTCTGTGACCGTAATGTGATCCAATACATGTTGTTGTGTTGTTTAATCTCTCAGATCTGGATTATGATCTGGATCTGGATCCAATTGTGCATAGTGGTAGAAAATCATAAGTTGTCCATACCTAAGTTTTTTGGTTTTTTTTGACTGGCCTGTTATTGTAATTTTTCATGATATTGGCAAAATGTTAAAAGAAAGTGATTCAGAATCTGCATCCGGATCCGCCTTAGAATTTAATCAACTCTTCTTCGGCCCAAGATCCACCCCTACACAAAATTTCATCAAAATCTGTTGACAGCTTTTCGAGTTATACTGCAGACAAGCCAACAGACAGGCAAACAAACAAACAAGCAAACAAACAAACAAACATGGGTGACCACATAACCTCCTTCAACTCTTGTTGGTGAAGGTAAATAAAAACCACAAAGCTCTAAACAAAAATGCTCTCCTCTGATCTTCAGGAACCTTCAAATCCTCTACTACATCTCTGCACATTTATTTCTGTCTTGGTCGGCCACCCACCATCTTGTCTGTCTGGGAAACTTTCAATGGCACAATGTTTCTTCTTCCACCCACGCTTTGACTGATTTTATTGATGGATGACTGTGTATTAAGACAGAGAATTCAAGTCTAATATCGATCCACAATACCTGTCCCATGTCACATCTCTGTAACAAGTTCTGCTGCTCCACACCACCTCATTTTCCACCCACATTCATCATTTTTACCTTCCTCTTGAAGTGAGAGGAGATGACCACATGCCCTCAGTCTATATAGTAGTAGTAGTATGACTGCAGAAGAGAAGAATTGGAGGGGATTTCATTTTGAAGTGCAGAGTTCTTGACATGGAGTGTGGGCATTTTTCTGCTTCTCCTTTTTACTGCAAGGTTGGCCACCTGCTAGGAAATGAAATTGCACAGTTGAAAGCTTTATTTGTTTTACACATGCTCTTGAACTGATTCTCTAAAAGATGTTCTGGTCACAGGGTCAAAACTTGACTTGGTAATTACCAGCGGCTGCTCCTACCACTGGAGTCTCCGGCCATCTGATGAACACACACATTGATGAAACAGTAAATTACCATTAACAGCATGAATGGAAATCAAGAGAGGCAAAAACTACTGTCATTTGGCCATTGTAACAGGCAAAGTTCAGAAGTTCACTGTCGGCTTTTGATGTGCCACCCAGCAGCTTTGCAGTTCACATTTTTATGCTCATTTAGTCGTTAAGTCTGTCGTTTCTCTAGAGATAAGTTGCCTCGCTTGAAGAGTTAATCTGCATTGTTTCTGAGATGATAACAGAACAATAAAGTGGAATTATAGATACACTCTCCTTTGCATCGCTTCTTTTTCATGGATTGTATTCAGTTAGAAGGGAAAGATTCAGTCTCACATGCATATCAGGTTTAATTAATTAAGGTGTGACAGGAGTTATTATTGTTGACTTGAAAAGCAATCAAAGACATTAGCATAACACATCTGATGTGGGTGCCATGAGGTACTTTACTGATGTAATGCCAGCTCCTAGTGAACTGATTGAGTGCTATATGTTGGTCAATGACTTGATGGTGTTGAAATCAATAGATTCTACTATGTCTGTTATGTGCAGAAATGTTTTTAGCAGGAAAAGAAAAATGCTGTGTGTGTGACTGCACACCGCATGTATAGATGCATCTGTGAGCAGCTGAGATCCGATGCTGTGGTGCTGAGCCTCTGAGCATCTTATGACCATGCAGAGCCAACATCTGCCATCTGGTGGTTAACCTTTGCAAAGACCTACATGCATGTTTCACTGTCAGATATGCCATTTAGAAAGGATGCTGAAATTAAACTCGCAAATGAGATCACCCTACACACATTAGTGCATCATCACAGGGACGTACACACAGCTTGGACTAGATAACCCCCTGAATGCCAAGATGAATGTGCAGCATTACTTCCTCCCCTCCCAAAGATGCCATCTCCTCCTTCAACCTCACCAGTTTCTATCAAACAACTCAAGACAACAGCCCCACAGGGATTATCAGCCTGACACACCAGGAACCTCTCTGACTGCTTGCATCTCTCTCTGATCTACAGGGTGAAAGAAAGGACAAGGTCCTTTACAGTGAGTCAGATGTGCAAAATGTCAGAAATGTTAAAGCGTGTTTGTATTCACAGATGTAGGATGGAATTTAGTTTGCACATGTGATTTCAAATGTGTAACCGAGAGCATTGGAGCTTTGTGTAATACAAATAAGAGTGTGTGTGTGTGTGTGTGTGTGTGTGTGTGTGTGTGTGTGTGTGTGTGTGTGTGTGTGTGTGTGTGTGTGTGTGTGTGTGTGTGTGTGTGTGTGTGTGTGTGTGTGTGTGTGTGTGTGTGTGTGTGCATGTGCGCGCGCGTGTGCGTGTCTTTTGTCTGACTGCTGTAGTGTGGGCACTCTGCCAGAGCTCCACTGAGCTCCGGTCGTGTTCACAGCTCTGTCTCATGACATCAAGGTTTGAAGCGGAGCCAACCACAGACTAGAGACATTTTGCACCACCAATGAGGATGCAGATCATGGCTATAGAAAAAAGGGTGTCAGGCAACACCAATCAGGCTAACGTGAACACCATCCAGAACTCAGCAGGCTAGTCTGTGAGGCCAGACTGCCAGACTGTTTGACCACTGACTTGTGAGAGAGGCCAGATGAAGCCTCTTTACCAGTCATTCATTTGTAATTCATCCACTCATTCTTACACACATATCTGAATTGTCTTTAATTTGAGTGGACAATTGCCATGTAGCTCGTACTGGCTTCATTCAGTGGGCCATGAAGTAATGTTTCTTGGGAATAAGTTATTAGAATCCTTTAAAGGTTTCCCTTAAGGCCCATATTTCCTGCAGAACGTGAGTATTGAACATTGGTATGAGTCTCAAACTCACACTGAGCCTTCCCTCTACTGCAGCCACTGTGCTGAGTTATTTCAGCACTACGGACAGCTCTCCTCAAACCATGTTCATGTCTAAGGCATTCATGAACAAGAGGGTTTTATTATTCTCCTCATTGCCTTGTGTCCTCCTCCATGCTCACAGACAGAGCAGGACATACTGTAGGTTACTTCACCTGCTTTGTCTGTCTGTTAACAGGATTACTCCAAAAGTTATGAATAGATTTGAATGATTTTTTTTTTCTTGGAGACGTACGGTGTGGCCCAAGGGACAATCCGTTAGATTTTTGTAGTGATCAGGATCATAATGTATTGTTCATAATTTGCTGCCTGCTCAAAGTGGTCATCAGAGAGATTAGTGAAGAACAGCTGCACCTGCAGTTTTCCTAGCATGAGAGGGTGCCAGGCTCCTGTGGAGGTGAGCTCCATTACAGATGTTTAGAAAATGAAGGTGTGCCGCAAGGAAACTGGAGTGCGGCCACAAATTGCATTAAGAAGTGAGCTTCACAGGAGAAACTTCATGGGGCAACAGAGCTGCCTTGGAGCTTTATGTTTTCTGAATGCTGTCTAGTTATTTTTTGAAAATGGAAGCACAGAAACTATGCTTGAATTGGGTAAATGGAGGATGTCTGGGGAATAAAAGATAAAAGCATAAGGAATGGCAGAAATGAATTTCAATGTTCATTTGGTCTTCACATGAACTGTCAGTGATCTATTGTGTTTTATTTTCTTCAAATCTCCCCTACTCACTGATTTTGAAGGTTCTGCCATTGTGCTCTGCTGCTAAGTGCTCTGGTAGTTGCAGAGTAATTTCATGAATATATTCCATCCAGTGCTCCTCGACACTTCTCAGGAAATCTCATTAAATACATCAGGATTCTCTTTACAAGCACCCGTGTTCTGTAAGGGATTCATCAGAGATTCTGCAAGAAACCAGTTTGCTTGATGAGTGTGTTTGTGTGTATTCTGTCCACATATGATTCAGATTACATGTTTATTCAAGGCAGCCACTGCATGTTATCACCTCATGTCTAAATGTATGTATTTGGGTCTCTTTAGCATTAATGTACTGTATATCATTGACTCAGTCGAGCCATGGAGGAGCTGTGTTCATGTGATTGCTCCCTGCTTCCTACATGCAGATAAAATATGTCTTACAGAGAAAACTGTGTATGTTGGGGGGGGATGGGGCTTGCGCTTTTGCCTGTAGCTAATGATGTAATTATGTTGAAAACAAATGCAACAACCAAACCTGTTTAGGAAGAATTAAACAGACAGAGTCAAAACAGAGAAATATAAAATCAGCAAACTTTTCACATAATAAGGAAATTTAACACTCATATCCATATTTCATTTACAGAAACCTTTGCACATACAGTAGGTCCAACAATAGGTATTTTTGTCTGTATTTTGTTTTTTCCATTGCCTCATTAAGTGAGTCTGCTGTCTTTTAACTGTGTTTTCTCTTTCTACCTCAGGCCACATCTCACCATGGAAGGCCTCCAAACAGGTACGATGATTGAACCGAATGTGTTTCAGTTTGTGTATATTTGTGTTCAAATGAGGGGGGAAAGGAGAAGAGAAAATTTTGCCTCTCTAAACCGCATTTATTTGCTGAAAGAGAGAAGGATCAATGCTTTAGTCACCAGGGCTCGGCTTTTACTTTATTGTGAAATGAGTCGACCTATCTTGACCTGCTTATTGGGTTTGATCACATCAGATCTCACACCTCACTAGCTGAGGAAAAGCTCTTCACATTCATGCTTAAATGGCACCTGCTACTGCTTGTGCGCTCAGCACTCTTTCATGGCATTAGACTAAATGTTCAGAGATAATGAATCTCATCTCATTTAATTTTGAGTTATGAATATTGATTTAAATTCATTAACATATCTGCCTGTAGCCAAATAGTTACTTTTATTATTGCATAATTGAGTCAGTGAATCAGAAACTGAACATAAGTCGCACACTTAGTTCTAATACATTTTTCAATCATTATTTAAGTCTAATGATAGTCTTCCATCATCTAGGTTACCTGTTCATCGACATTATTCTTCTGCTCGTGGTTAGACTTGAATTTGTTGCTCGATCTCCACTGTCTTTAATTTTTATTAACAACTTCAATAGTGATAATTGGTCACAGTAAACATAAGGCCTTTATTTGTTAAAGTTCCACTATTCCATTATACCTGACTGCAGTGTTTGCATGCAAGCTGGTATAATTAATTTATTGCTTTGACCAGGCTTTTTTTACCAACTTGACTTTGCACATTGACTTTTTAGTAGTCTCCTTTTTAATACACTTTATTTCTACACTTATGTTTACTTATAATTAGTGTTGTATAGTATTTATTTATATAGTTTGTTGCTGTTTTGTTTCCTCCTACTTACTGTATGTGCTTTGGTAACATGTAAACTGTTGTCAGCATTGGATGTCTGTTTGTCATGTGTGGACTGTGTTGTGTATTTTCTTTCTGTGTTATTTTCAATGTGCCCAGACAAATCAGTTTCCCTTAGAGATAATAAAATCCATCAATCAATCAGGGAGAAAAACAGGAAGATGTGCATAGGATCATTGGGGCCATGCAACATAGAGCGATAAAGCAACAAATGAGCTGTAACTCTGAATGACACTGTGCTTCATATTTTAATTCATTCATTTCATTGCACAACAAGTGAAAAGTGGTAGTTCTCCAATGGCATCTGTTATTTTGGTTCATTTTAGGTGCAGCAGAGCAAAAAGCACTGAGTGAAGTGTAATATACATCGGAGTGTCTGTTGATTAATGAGTACACTCAGCCATTCACATCACTAGTCTATTTGGTGGCTGGCCAATCACAGTGATGCATGATGATAACACCTCAACAAATAGAGGATATATCTCTGTGAAATCATATAGACTTTTTTACTCCTTTTTTAAAGAGGCTGTGATGCCCATGATTAATGAGTGCTGTGATGATTCCCTCACAACCATGAAGAATGTGGCTTAAACCGCATCATTGTTGATACTGTTATAAAACATCTGCTGTTTGGGGAGTGCTTATTCATATTTTGAGTGTCATGCCTCAAGTATTTATTTATTTTTTTGCTCTTATTGACACAATTTGTAAAACTAAGAGCCATTTTCTACCAAAATACAAACTACTTGCTTTGTGCTGTCTCATTTAAATGAACCTCACACCTTTTATTGCCACTTCTTCTTCTACACCTGTGCCGCTTACGGTCATCACTGGGCATCAAAGTATTATACAAACATGGAAAGTGAATTTCATGATTAGAAAAATAGATAAAAGTTAGATTAGAAAAAATGATCAGAGTGCTACCTGGACTGGTTACATCACACATCTGTTGTTGCCTCATACTTTGTAGTTGCCTAACCAGTGGGACCCACATGGCAGCCCCCAAGCAAACGTGTCTGGCCCAGTTTTGCCCCCAGGGACGCCCTTCCCAAACCAGCCACAGCACCGTACGTCTGTGCCTGACTCAACCGAGGGATTTGATCTTAACAAACCTGACCCCTACGACCTTTATGAGAAGTCGAGGGCTATCTACGAAAGCCGACGTGAGTACTAAAACTTTGGTTCATGGGATGTTGACCATTACGTTGCTCTAAATTGTCCACGATAAGGTTTCAAATTGAAGAGTCGACCCTCAATGTCTGTATTTGTATCTCAGGTCCAGAGTATGAAGAGGTGGAGGTTCACCTGCTGAGGGAGAAGACTGGGTTCGGCTTCCGCATCCTGGGGGGAGACGAGGCCGTGCAGGCTGTGAGTCCGGACGCCCGTGACAAGGCTCGTATGGGACGGGCTGGACCATAAGCATATTTAACATCATACACTCCATACTTCCTCTGAACTGCACCTAACCTCATCTCAGACTCCATTGAGTTACACACATAACCTCCACACACACTTACACCTATACACTCTCGATGCTCTAACTGCTCAGTACCTCCCATACTGAAGTAACGCCTTGCTAACTTGACCATGTGTAAAACAGCATGCAAACTATGGTGAAGAAAATAATTAGGAGAATAAATGTCGCCATGACCCAAAAATAGTCTACAACCTGGATGAAGCAATTACTGTGTGTGACACCAAAATCCTGCACTATGTCTGTTTCATCTCTTCACTTTCATCTATGCTGCTAATATTGATTGTCTTTGAACAGATTGTCATTGGCGCTATAATAGAGAACACTCCTGCTGAGCGCGATGGGCGGCTTCAACCCGGAGATGAGCTCATTTCTGTGGATAAAAATGTGGTTGCTGGGAAACCTCACAAATACGTAATAGACTTGATGCATGCAGCGGCTCGCAACGGACAAGTCAGCTTGACTGTGAGAAGGAGAGTACTAATGCCTGGTGAGGATGTGTTTTCTTTTTTTGTTCTTTTTTTATTCGGACTTTTCCGAGACTGGAGAACATGTTGCACAATACACTGGCATTAAATCAGGATAGGACACACGTGCTGACAAACTGTGTGCAGGATCAATTTGTACTTTTTACCTTCACATCTTTTAAGTGGGAGTAGATCATATACACATGTAACCGAAGGCTGAAATCTTCAGTCAGATATTGAGTGGGGTTCGAGGGTAGGTAGAACCCTAAATTGCACACACATTAAAATAACGCTGTAATGGTTTGTGATGGATGCTGTCAGCCACATTTTGTAAAAACAATTATGCGCTTTTTACAACCTCGCCTTTGTTCATTTTAAGCACTGCAGATGGTTCTGAGGATTATGTCTTTCTAAATGCAATGCAACTGCAAGGGCATACACATACACAAGTCATACCTATCAAACAGAGATTTCCTGTTGGCGGTAGAGACGTGCAATGCTGCATGCAATCCATGCTAATTCCTTTAATGCTGCATCTGACGCGTTGCAATGAGAGTGAATTGGTCACGTTTTACAGTAACAGAGCTGCTGATTTGACTCATCTCCTCTCTGGCTTCCACTTCTCCAGGTGAACCATTTCCTGTGAACGGCCGCAGCCCCGGCTCTGTGTCGACACAACATAGCTCTCCACGTAGCGATGCAGCCTCGGCTTCGGGTCCTCCACTGGTTGCCGTCCCCACTGCTGCTTCTGTTCCAGAGGGATCCGCCCTGCAGACCAGTGATGTGGTTATTCACCGCAAGGAGAATGAGGGCTTCGGCTTTGTTATCATCAGCTCCCTTAACAGACCAGAGAACGCCACCATCATCAGTGAGTTGCTTCTGTCTGGAGCCCTAAAGGTTGTTAGTTAACTCAAATGGTGATTTGTACATCCTCATGAGAAGGATCCTCAGGGTGGTGACTGTCTTAGAGTGATTGTTTATGAGGTTTTGCTACTGTTTGTCCCCTCAAGAATCAGCCTCAGAAGTTTAACATTCATTATTTCAGTTTTCCTAATAACCTGTGGGATTCATGTTCCTTAACAATTATTTTATTTGAGTGGTGTTTCTTATCAAGTCCAATAGCTTCAGAACCTTCATTAAATTGAGTTAAAAGTGAAATTTACTTAGTTTCATGCCAAGGTAGAATTAAAAGAGTCTTTAAAAAGCTTATCTTTGGCTTTGGTTACTCTAAAGGGAGCTCATATATTTTATTTTTCATTTTTGAGTCATCTTGATCTATATCCTGGACGAATTCCCAGTGTAGTCACGGGAACATCCAGTGCACTCAAGAAATACTATATTTATATATATTTCTCAGAATTTTGTGCCTTAATTCATGACATTCCCTCAAGGTTTCTGTATACACCTAGGAATATGAATACCCCAGAACCGTGTCTGGTATACAGTAGTCATTATTAACAAATGTTTTATATTAAAGGGGAAATCTTCAATTTCCTATCTTTATCTCTGCGAAAAGTATTGTAAAAGCTGAAACTCAAAAACAATTTGTTTGTTCAGATGTTATTGCCATAAAATATTGATAAAGATTTTGTAAATTACATTTCTGATGTAGACAATTATATACATTTTTCTGTGGAGCAATAAGATTAATTATGGCTCAAGCAATGACCAGTGCAAAGATGCTATTTAAATTATTATTATCTATTACTGTGTTATTAAGAAGGAGGCTATGTTTTTGCCAGCATTTGTTTGGTTGTTTGTTTATAGGATTACTGAAAACGTTATAAACAGATTTTAATGACATTTTACAAGATTCTTGCTGCTAACTTAATGAATAATGCCAACAATACTTAGACAAAAATTACAAAGCGACATCCCCATAAGACCTACAACACATTAAAGTATGATCTGGATCCAAGTAATGCTATGGATCTGGTGATACAGAATGTTATAGGGCTCATAAAAAATTCACTACTGTGAGATAACAATTAATAATGCTGCGGACTTGAAACTAAGATCAAATTGTAGCTGAAACTGCGTTGATTCAGTTTAGTGTCAAATTTGACATATTTATAATGTTACTGATCTGGATCCTAAAGGAAACTGCTATAAATTAAACATTGTTCTTGAATAAATATCAAACTAATAATGATACCAATGTGATTCCTGAATTCTAAGGCTAGGTTTTGTTCAAGGATTATGAGCGTCAAACTATCATTGGACTATTGCTTTTAGGTGCAATGACATACAGTAATGGGGAAACTGAGCTGCCTTGGTGGAGGTTTGCGCTCTCTGAGTGCTGCTTAGTTATTTTACAGAATCACATTTTTGAGGGGCTTTGTACACGAGGCAGAAGTGGCAAAACTTCTACGGGTTTTGTCATTGATGTGGCAAAATGCCTCCACAGCCTCCAAGATATAACAAATAGTCTCTTTGTGCCATGATGTAAACTCACACACATTTTTAATTTATGCAATTTTAGTGCATTTTTTGCCATTTACAGACATTGTACCATGACATTGTGAGACATTGTCCTGGTGATGTGGTGAATTCCAATACTTTGAAATGAAGCAGGAAGTTGTTGAGGGGCTGGGGATGCTTGAACACTAACGAAACTTGGCACACTTAAGTGTGCAGAAAAATGATCTCTCATAAAGGCCTCAGGTTTAGGGGTTTCACATACATGGACGAACTTTGGTACATAAAATCTAACAAAAAAACCTTGCTTTATACCATGACCCAAACCCTGCTGGAATTCAGCCATTTTGAATTTATTGTGCAATTTAGGGGCAGTTTTTCCCGTTTACAGGTGTTCTACTTTGTACACCTCCGACGGATTTTAACCAGTCGACTCCAATGAAAAGCTTTTCAACAAGTTTTCGTTGAGTGTGGTCATGGCTGTGCAGAGAATTCCAATGTGTGTAACTTAAATGCACAATATCCAATCTGCCCTGAATTTGTTTGATAAGGATCCTGGCCTGAGGGTGTCCACATGCCAGTTTCCAGTCACAGTCATTGCACCACCTACTGGCAGAAAGTAAGCCCTATAATCATCATTTGATTTCTATTAAATTTTAATTCACACCTGATGTACTGGAAGATAACATATCATTTGTGTGTGTTCTCTACCAACACGTTATAGACATAGGGTGTGACACCAAAATCCTGCACAATGTCCAAAACACATGAAAATACAGAGCCCTATTGAGTGATCTGTGTCTAATGACACGGCTGTGGCTGCTGAATGACCTGATAGTCTTAAGGGTGTGAGAGCCCATTTAATGTTGCTTGCAGCTTTAATTTGAACTGTGATTTTTAAAAAGTGGCTTCAATATTCCTTAATATCAGGCGAGGCTTATTCCAAATGTTATTCTCTCCACTTATCAGTTCTATTTTGACATTTTTCATTAAAATTGCCATTGACAACCACCTTGTTATTGCCTGTTTCCAGCTGTGCCTCATAAAATAGGACGGATCATCGAGGGCAGCCCTGCTGACCGATGTGGGAAACTGAAGGTGGGCGACCGGATCCTGGCTGTGAATGGACAGTCCATCATCAGCATGCCACATGCAGACATTGTCAAGCTCATTAAAGATGCTGGACTAACAGTCACACTGCACATTATACCAGAAGAAGGTAAGTATTTATGATTGACTTGAAATTGAATTATTTAATGAGAGTTTGTTTTGCCTTTGTACTTGATGCGGAAAATTTCCTGAAGTCAGTCTCCTTTGTCTTATATGATTATATGAATATATGGCCCTTGTCAGACCTGGTATTAATATCCATTCTTAGTGATCCGATCACAAGTGGACAGCTCTAAGTACAGGTGTGAATCAATCCAGGATGCAATTGAGGATGCGTTTTAGATCAGATTACTCAGACCAAATTCAGAGGTGGGCCAAACATGGCCACATTATTTTAACAGTGTGTATGATAATGTGTCCTCGGCCACATTGAAGCACCTCCTACTCAGCTGACATCCTCTGTGGAACAACAAGAAGCCACAACAAGAGGCAAAATGTATTACATGCTGTCTGATTTCCATTTTGTTCACTGTAATGTGAATTGCCAAGATAAGCAGCACATGTCTTTTTCTGTTTCAACTAATGTCACCAGCATTAGTACCAGCAATATCCCCAGACTCCCTGAGATGATCACACAATTTTGAAAGTTGTTGAGTCAGCAGAAACTTTAAAGAATTGCTAAACGGCTATTGCAAATTCTAAATCATTCATGCTTACTTGTAAAATCGGCATTAAATGAAATAAATGAAGTTGGTTCTTTCCTTGTGAAAAGTGTCAGATTGTTGCAGCATTACTGTACCAGCCTCTCTACTGCTCTGTGTCTATGATTTCACCATTTACAATCAGTATGCTGTTTAAATTGTCAAATTTTACAAATAAAACAAACAGTAACCAATATAGATTACTTCTTTGCTGCCTGTGAGTAAAGTCCCATGGAGTCCCTAAAAAACACTCAATTTTGTGAGTGGTTGAGTCAGGAGAAACTTTGTGAAGTGATGTAATTCATGAATTCATAATTATTTTATAAATCAAGTTAGATAGTTTGTTATCCTAGTGATATATGTGCTTTATTTGTATCTAGTATGGGGAAGTGAGAACCAAACACAAGTGGTCGCTGGAGACACGTTGTAATGCTAAGTGTGAACTGATGTACTCCGACCTCACCACTACTGACTGGATAGCCCGGGACAGGCACATAACCAAAACCAGATTTGTGCAGCTTTATTTAATGGCATTGAGACCATTCAGAGTCTTCTAATATTGAGCACCAATGCCTTTTCAAGTTCAGTGTTTTTCAGCAATCTTTTGCCTCCTGAGCACATTGTCTCTTTCAATTTGTTCTAAATCAATCTCTTCAGACTGTCTGACTCTTTCTACACATGTGAAATCTTGTCTCACCTTCTGTCCTACACAGGTTCCCATTCTGGCCCCAGCTCAGAGAAGCAGAGCCCCATGACCCAGAAACATAGCCCCCAGACGCAGCCCAGCCCCATAGCCCAGCCAGGACAAGGAGGCACTCAGCCTAGTCAAACGACCCCTCAGACAGGTCAAGTACCTGCCCAGCCTGGCCAGACACCAGCTCAAACTAGCCAAACAGTGACTGGTCCTCCTGCACCAGCAGCGTCCCAGCCCACACCAGCTGGAACCCAGCAGAGTCCAGTCACCCAGCCCCCTGGCCTCCCTCCACAGCTCTACCTACACGATGGCAGGTACAGTAAAGTGTCCCTAAGAGGGATCTTCTTGTTTGGCCTGAGCAGTAGTGCTTTGTTAGATTCCTTAAGTGTAGTGGGCCTTGGTAATTTAATTACTCCAAGTGTGATTGGATGAGGAGGGAGAAGAAGTCTTCAGGGAAAAAAACTATGACTGCTGTCAACTTTTGTCTGGGTCAGACTCAGTCTCAGGCTGGTTTCTACCTTATTGCATAACACCATTTAGCTCTTGTAGTGGCATTGAATAATTTACCTCAAAGTATCTCTTCTATAATGCAAGAGGCCAGCGATCAGGCCCTGTTCCATGTCAAAACTATGAAGGTGTGTATGCATGGATGTGTGTGCGTATGCGTGTGTGTGAGACTCAGATAAAGGCACTGAGAGTAGCACTCCCAGAGATGCGGATTTATGCCCATTTTACAAATGGGAATGTGATAAAAGTTTCAAAAGAGAGAGTGATATATTTAGCCTTTTTATGGCGAGCTTCCTTAGCTGCACGTACACAGCAACCCTTTTCTCTTCAAACACTCTTTTCCTTCACATGGAAACTTTACTTCACCCACAGATCTATACCATTAGGGACGTTGTCCACTGTCACAAGAACAGCCATGTGTGGACATCTGAGGTTGTGTGCACTAGGAGAGCTCCTCCTTTAATGCTCTTTCAAAGAAATGTTCTTTCTGTCTGTCTCCCTGAAACAAACTCTCTTTTTTTTTTTTTTGTTGCTTTTTCTGTCCTCACAGGTCAGAGGTCAAAGCCAGACAGGATGTCAAACCTGACTTCCGTCATCCTCCATTCACTGATTACAGGCAGCCTCCAGTAGACTATCGTCATCCACCAGTTACTGATTATCGGCAGCCTCCAACGCTGGACTACCGACACCCGCCTGGTCTACTGGACTTCAGACAGCACCCTGCAGCTGCACAGTTCCCTCTTGGGATCCCTGCGGACTTCAGACCACAGGTACTGCTCGACCAAGAAGCGTCTAAATATACTGTTGTTTGCAATGGGTTTATTGCATTTTTTTCTCCAATTTTTTTCTGCAGGACTTTGATTACTTCACGGTGGAGCTGGAGAAAAGTGCAAAGGGTTTTGGCTTCAGTATCCGTGGGGGCAGAGAGTACAAGATGGACCTATTTGTGTTGCGCCTTGCTGAGGATGGTCCTGCGATACGTAATGGAAGGATGAGGGTGAGATGACACGGATGGAGAAAAGGTTTTAAAAAATCTATTGGGGAGATGATTTGCAATGCTTGTTATCTTTCTCTCCCTCTGTTGTTGATTCAGATCTTTATTTTACTCTCTGCTTCGTCTTCTTCATCGGGCAGAGTAGTTTAAAGGTTAGGAAAGGGGCAAAGTGAATAAGTATAAGTGGATGTGAACTCAGTGACTGGGTAACCCTCTGTTCACCCTGAGCAGCTCCTGTTGAGGTGCATTTGAACAAGGTACTTAATGGTACTTATTCCCCAGTTTCTCACCAGTGGAAGACCATGGTTGTGTACAAAAGTGAACTCGCCATGGATAAACAGAGGACAAGGTCGTTTTCAGTCAGCCTCTATGTGTGTCTCCTCCAGGTAGGGGATCAGATCATAGAGATTAACGGGGACAGCACTCGGGACATGACTCATGCCCGAGCCATTGAACTCATCAAGGCCGGAGGCAGGCGAGTCAGGCTCCTGCTAAAGCGAGGGACAGGACAGGTGCCAGAATATGGTGGGTTTTCATGGCACAAAGTCTGTGTATGTCCAACTTTATCTACTCTTTCTCTTTGTTTTAGTCTCTGACCTGATCTGTTTTTCACCTTCAAACTAGACATTCATTGTTTAAGGTTCACCATAACATATTAACATGCATTTTACTTCTCACTGCGCAGTCTTTTCTATCATCTGAAATTAAATTTGTCTTCATGTGAAAAACTATATTGATCAAACAGTAGAATAACAAGCTGCTCCTTAGCTCTTCATGTGTTGTAACCCCTCTGCTTTAAGTCTAATGATTGGTATAGGCTTTTACTTGCCTTCCCTCAGGAATGGTACCTTCCAACCTGTCCATGTGCATGAAAGGTGACACACTAAGCTCCCCCTATTTCTTCCTAATGGGCCACTCTAAAGACACGGTTTGTAAAATAAATAAATAAATAAAAAACTGCATGTCTCTCTCTCTATACTGATTCATATATGTGCAGTTTAGGCATGCTTTTCTGTATGCACAATGATGAGTTTATTTATAGGAAAATGGCAGAGGTGTGTGTGTTCATGCATGTGTGTAAAGTGTAAAGGCTTTAAGTGTGTTGTAGTACAAGAGCAATATGGTTTGACCCTTCTGATGAAATTGCATCATCCTGAAGAGGGCTGTGAAGTCGACTGTGTCAATCTACTCAGGATCAGTCTGTCACACAACTGCTAATATATTAGCTGTTTTCAAACACTCAATGAATCCTGTCTTACATCTGTTTTTGGACAGGTTGTGTAGATGAGACTGTAGTATGTTGACATAGAGGCTGCTCTCACACATTTGCATGCTAGTTTGCGTTATATTATTTAGGATTGTGGTGTTAACTCGTTTTTTGTATACATCTATCTTTCTCTATCTCTGTCTTTAACCTATCCTCATCCTTCCTCTCTCTGTAAGCTTGTGCATGCTGGTTTGTGCCACACTTTTATCTCAGCATACCTGAACATGTTTCATTCTCCCTTATCAGACTGTGTCAGCCCCTGGGATTCCCTTTCTACAACCCACTCTGCCCTGCAGGAAGTGACCCTTGAGCCCCACCCAAATCAATTGCTCTCATCCCATCCAGCCTCAGCCCCAGACTCTCCTCATCAGCTTCCTCTAGAGGCCACAGTGTGCTTGGCAGACAAAGCTCCACAGCTGGCAGACAACAGCTCCATTAGAGGGGCTACAGGTGGCAGGTCCACCCAACAGAAATGCATCATTAGGGGGCAGGGAATCCCTCAGGGGACTGGAGAGGTAGAGTGTGAACCAGGTGACAGACAGCCCCGGGCTTTGCCTCCCAAAGCTGTCCTGGGGAGGCCTGTTGAGAGAGGAGAGAGGCAGAGAGAACCTTGCTCCCCCTGCTGCGAGAGAAAGGGCCCTCACACACAGGCAATGAGAACTGTCTGGCCCTGGGACCCATATGTGAGTGTAAATTTGAATGGAGCCTCCCTAGGCAGTGGAGATGGGCACGTCAGCCTCCAGGAGAGGCTGGTGGTCAGAGGTCTGTCCCCCAGAGAAGAAGAAAGGATCAGTGGCCACAGCGGGCTCTGCTGCCCCTCTAAAAACATGGAAGATCCTCCAGCAAGGAGCACAGCAGCCTCCCCTGGGCCCTGGAATGTCCCTGGGTCTGACAAACTCCCTGGCACCCTGAGGTCCTGGACCTCCACAGTAAGCAGGTAGAAAGGATCTTGCTGGTTTGGACCACATCACGCTGTCAAGCTCTTTGGTCAGTTCACCATCGGATGTCAAAGAAAAACACTAAATCTCCCTCGCCCCCTCTTTCTGTACTGTTTTCTTCTCTGTGTACTTCTAGGATCATTTATTTGTTCTTATAAGATAATTATTATACACCCACCACCTTAAAAAATGGAGGAACTTTCACAGCTATTTTAACATATAGTATAAAACTGATGCAGACTACTCAATATGTAGGCGTTATAGACCCACAGATGTTCTGATCACAGATGGAGCAACAATGTTTGATGCTGAGTGCAGCTGTGCTTTCAACATGTACCTTTAACTGCTTGACCGGCTGAGATTGGTTAGTGCAACGTAACCTCAGATGGGAGATAGACATATGTATTTCCAAGAGATTTACTTTTGCTCCATTTTTATTGTGCAGTGGGAGGAATGAGACTACACACCTATCAGAAGAAAGCAGAGACACTGAGACTCCTGGAGGACATGGCACTGTCCCAAGTGACAGCCTGGTTAAGCTGACCTATGTTAGATCTCACATGCCTACCGATATATCATATACTGTAAATGTAAACATGTGAAAAATATGTACATTTGGTAATCTCAGACATACCTGTCAGTGTTTTTTGAGGCAGTGTTGTAGGTAGATACATTGTAAAGAAAAGAGAAAAAAAGACAACAGTATTTTAGGATCACTATAACCACGGCCTCGTCTATAACTACATATCAAAGACTGTGTCAGTCACCAAACCCAGACTGCTGAGGGAGCCAGTGGTCGTTTGCATGGATATAAACCACCATGTCATTACACAGGGACTCATGTCATTTAGAGGTAAAATATAAGAAGGATGTCCTCTGTGGAGCTGACCAACTGGTACTCTTTTTTTTTTCTCCAACAAATTGAACTTTAGAGCAACTGAAAGCAGTTGGCTTAGTAAGAACTCATAATACTGTTCTGAGTTATGTACACACTTAAAAACAATTCAACCATGCAGTCATTGTGCAGAACTATAAGCTGTGTTGTATTCATTTAACAGAAGAAATTTGTCCAGTCTGTATTTCGCAGTTTTTATGCCTTTTACTGTGCTAAGTGTACCACATCACTGTGGGAGAGGGGTATCGGTGGAGGGAAGAGGACGCCGATGGTTATGAAGTGGGGCAGAGTGCCTTACTCAAACTAATGCAGAGCTGTTGCTGTTGATTTGTTTTGGGAACTGAATGCAAAACAGATGTTTGTAACAATGCACACATATCAGCAAACTGTTGAGCTGTGGAGCCTGTTTTTCGTCTTACCCAACACAAAGCAGTATATACAGTTATTTTGATGCACTCTCAGCTGTATAGCTCATCAATGTCAATGATTGCCCTTGTCCCCAAGTGAGAGGGGATCCAATGTAGCCTGTAGCATTACATCATTTTCTTAAGCAGGAGAGTCAAGTGGTGAATGTTTCCAGGCTGAGACATTTCAGCTTTATTTGACTATTCGTATTTGACTACATGAAAACATGTTAAGTTTGCATTGTTGCAGGCAGTACCACTGTTCCCTGAATCTGAACCCAAGGCTTTGTATGATCTAGGAAACATACATGCATTCTAAATGTGTCTGATCACAATGTCTTGATACTGGCAGAGTTGCATCATGCTACTATTAAAGCGAGATAACAGATGAAGTCACTATCCTCCTGCACTTCTCCATTCTGATATCAATTTCTTTCAACACAATATTTGCTCTCATTAAAAATGAATCACCAGAGCTTCTGAGTACCAGAGGCCCAGATGAGGTAAAAAAAATAAAATAATGCAATGCATTGTGATAATTAGACTGAATACAGCATGGAACATCCTAGCCTGTGAACCATTATAGGCCTACTGATACAACTTTTTATTAGCAAGACAATGCACCTGCAGACTGGGACACTGGTAAGACCTTACCCATAAAGCATGATCAAGGTGGATCTTGACCTGCAGTTGTTCCTGAGTAAATGTGGTCTGGATGTTTCTGAGCTGACTGTCGAATACAACGGTGTTCATGTGATAAACAAGTTACCATGTTAGCGACGAGCATGAGAACATGCCGTTAGGCTGTAGAAATGTGTTTGACGTATGTACAAATGTCGAAGTTCAGAAAAGGTAAAGAATATGTCATCCAGCCCTCCATCTCTGTCCAGGCCGTCCCACTGCCTGCTGTGAGTGATTTTGTATACAGAAACTGCTTTATTGGAACCTGTGAAGGATGGCACGCTCATAAATCCCCATTGAGATCAAGTATACCTGTGTAGTGTTAATTGTGTACTATTCACCTTGTACAGCTGTATTCCTACAAATATGGTTTACTGTATCATTGATACTGTAGTTTCAAAGACGTGAACAACTATTTTTATGAAATGCGACAGTACTGATATATTACATTTTGCTAAAAAACAAAAAACTTGTTTACTGAAAGATATTCTGAAATACTGTCAAATAAACTCTTGACATGGTGTAAAATATTTCTTAGAGATTGTTTTACTCAAAAAAAATGTTGAGATACTGTAAATCTATCAATTAATCTGCAATATTTGATTGTTACATTTGTTTACCCCTGCAGAAATAGTACATATTTTCTGGTTCCAGCTCCTTAAATTTAAAGTTTTACTGATTTTCTGTGTATTATATAATTAAGTTTTTTTTCTTAGTTGCAGCCATAGGTGAGACAATACCAGAGTACACTAAACCAGAGACAATGCTAAATATTAATGAATCCATGAGTCAATGGATTTGAAAGTGCATTATGTCAATCATCCTTAATCATTACACATTGTAGAACAATCAATAGATTGCAGTCTTCTTTCACAATTCCCCTTTAAAGGCCACAAACATACACACATCCTTTTGAAGACATTGCATTGACCTCCATTCATTATTGACAGCCTGACCCGTACCCTAACCATAATGTAACCTCAAGTCACACTTTGCCCCTAACCAGGACCTGAGAAATGATGTTTTTGCCGCATAAGGACCAGCGTTTGGTCCCCATGAGGAGACTGGTACAGACAAGGTTAGTGTAACAGAATATTTTCCCAACAGCAAACAAAAACACATGCACACACACACACTAACACACCTTGTTTTTCCTTTATTGAAGGTGATTAGGCCTCTTTTCATCTTGAGGATGAGCAAAATTCTTACAGATTTTCTGAAGTCACCAAATATGAAAACAATCAAAACTGTTGCTCTTACGCATGCTAAAGTTGTGTAAACAATGGTGTAAATAATTCGTGTTTAGCCTGTTAAATCTGCCTGGTATAGTTTTCCATTGAAAGTAACAGGAAAGTGATAATTCATTATAGGTGGATGAACAGTCATTTCTGCATCTTAAATCTGCCTAATGACTTTTTTTATTCATACAAATATTTACTCATTTCTGAGAAGACTAGGGACATATTATTGAATATAACAACTTGTAAACATACTGCCAGTATCTCATTGCTGTCTAGTGGTTTAGGCAAAGATGGTGAGCTGTCAGTGGGCTGTAGCCGAACTGTGGAAACTCATTATTGAGTGAAGTTTTCTGTAGAAACTGGGGGTTCGTGGTTATCCTGCTCATTCAGAGGGGCCTCCTGAGAAATGAGAACAGAAATATGTATAGTATAATATCAGTGTATCTTTAATTAATATTCAAATTACTGGCTTACCTTGAGATGCCTGTAGACCCCCATTTGGAAACGACAGCAAATTACATCGACCAAGAATCCTACCATGCCGTGGAGCATGCCTGCATGTCAGAAAAAGATCCAACTTAAAGTAGATGTTGGTGAGGGTTAGCTGATGCTTTTATGTTGGAGAGGATGTTGAGTCAATGGGAAAAAGGTTGTTTTTTTTAAAAGGTTAAAAGGGGTTAAAAGGTGATCTTACTATTAGCTGGAATAGATGATGATTAGATAGCAGTAAACACCTTAGGTCTTGCTTTTCATGACTAATGAAGTGGGCTTTGGGCATGTACGATGTCTTTAAAGGAGCACACCTGCTCTAATGTCTCAGTTAGCTCATTAACTACATATTGTGTGCATTTTAGATTGTTTATGCCCCTACTTAAGGGTAGGAATCAGAAAGAATATATGTGCTGTGACAATAGACCATTTTATAATGCACTCAACTCTCAGGCAGGATGAAATCAACTTGTAGGACTTTCCTGAAAAAGGTTTTCTATGATATTACAGTTGCACATAGGTCTGTTTTAAAAAAAACAGCTGAGATGTTCAGGTGCTCGTGGTTGGAAGCCCGAACATCCAAGACTAGATGATTGGAAACAGAAATGTGTTGCATTCATGGGCTAAAGAATGAATCTGAATGTACCTACAAAGATTTTTCCAAACAGTTCTTGCATTACCATGCAAGAACATCATTAAATTGACTCGATAAAAAACTTTAAAAAGGGTAAATAAATGTTCACTATGATGAATGATTTATGGGTCTACAAGTTGTTTGTACTACTGTAGTAAAATCAGTTAATTAAAAGCATGCAAAATCTTTTAAAATATACTGAAAAGGGCAGTCAGGGCTAAAATATGATGCATCTGACACTGAAATACATTTCAACTGTTTGTAAGAGAGTTTATCTACCTGTGGTAGAGAAAATGCCTCCGATGATGCCACAGAGTCTGATAAGAAACTGCCAAAGGGGCATGTGCTGCTCGGTGACTTTGACCATCAGTGAGCTGATATCATATTTCATAAAGATCCCTGAGACTCCATGGCTGCCTGCAGCATGGTTTATAACTCGGTCCTGCAGAAAAAGAGGATTATAAAATTATTCATAACCATTCTGATGCATAGTGTACTACACAACTACACAAACTTGTGCAAAGGTTTAACCTACTTGCTCAGTGACTGAGTACTGATGTGTTTCTGCAGAGACTTTGTAGGTGTTCAGTTTGGTGGGTACGATGGTGATGAAGTACTGAAACATGTGGTTAGCTGAGGATAATATCCACAAAATATGTGTCAATTTTTCTGAGAGAATACTTTGAAATGCTTCACAAAAGCAAAGCAGTGTATATCAATGAAAAGGCATGGGTTAAAAAAAGATTCATGTTTGACATCACAGACATACAATCAGTAGAGACTTTCTCTGTGCCGTCCAGGGGGCTGATAATACCAGGAATCACTTCTCCAAAGGACAGGTGGTCAATCCGGTGAGAAAAGTTATAATCTATAATACAATATCAATTGAAAATGATAATAAATAAACAGCACATGAATACGAATGCTTAATTTCATGTGTCAAAACTTAGCTGTGTGAACACCATCGCTAATGTATCTGAGTAGCTGAGCCACTACACATGTATGTGTATATAATACGGTTTTGTCAAAAAGATAATGAACTCACGGTCATGGCTAACTAGTGCAGCTAGATGGGCATGGCCTCTGGGATGTGGGATGGACCTGTGCAGGGATGAAGGGTCAGAGGTCACACATTGATAACATGGTCAGGTCCAATATAAAAGTGTTTAGTCTCTCAAATCATTATGAGTGTTTTTATAGCCATGTAGCTACATACTTTCCAACAGTAATGTGGAAATTTCCTGCCACTTTGTTGACAAACAAATGTCCATGTATCCTGCAAGCACTAAGGGAGGTGGAACGGTCCTCCCTGTGGAGAAAAGGAGCACCACAATATGGAGGGAATTATTTATCACAACATATGAGAGGTGGAACACTTCCTTGTTTATCTTTGGACTCATATCTTAGGCCATCTCTCAACTCCAAACAGAAAAGAGCTTATCTTGAAGATCTTTTACCTCTGAGGCTGAGGAGGAGGAGCTCCTTTGATTGCAGCTTTGAAGAGTACATCTTGGAGAGAGTGTTCCACTTTCAGCCGCTCCTGGATGTGCAGAAGTGTCCTGACAGTGACAGAACAATTAAGGAAACAAAACTTTCGCGAAATGAGACCACAGCCATTGATCTGATGAAACAGCATTTTAAATTTCAGCCTATAATTTATCTTCACAAAAGAATGTTACCATAAACTTTACCCTGCTTGGTAACTACAAATCAGGTAAAAACAGATAACCCCAGTTAATCTAAATACGTTCTATTGGCCTTTAGAGTTTCATAGTTAAATAACGCTGACTGCTCAATGAAAATATCATCATCTTTCCTACCTTTTCTGGTCCTAGTGCTGTGGCTGTTTTTGTGTGTATTCTCCCCTGCCCTGGGAATGCATGCATGCATGTTTCATAAAGGACCCTAAGAAAAGTGAGGATTTAAGTCCAACATCTGACTTGAATGAACCTAACAAATCAATCGGGGCTTAACCAGTTCCATAAAGCTCAACTCTAGCTAGGCCAGACTAATTCTAGACAGGTTCAGCTAATTAAGATAATTGCGAGTGCACGCTTTTTTTGAGCAGTCCGAGAAGTCGAGATCAAATCGATCCACCGTAGCAAACAGCAGTGCTTTAACAAGAGCAGCAATGTTCATGACATTGAACACAGCTGACTGTTAGAAACATATGAAGAGTTTAAACAAATAGTAACCTAAAAAAGGTAATACAGCTGTCACAAACGAGACCAGAGAAGAAGACGGGTGGAAAATTGTTGATCAATTGAATAGGCAAGCAGGAACCAAAGTTAAATGTAATGGGTCATGCGGTGTCTTTGAGATAGCTCAACAGTATATATGCGAGTCCTGTGAATTGAAGGTGAGTCCTCAGCAGCGCTGTGGGTTCAAATCCATCCATTCAAACTGATCTTAAACTATGCTGAACTTGCTTTAAGGAACCGAATCAAGTGAAAAGAAGACAGACTAACCAGAGTAAGCTCGCTTTATGAAACAGGCCCCAGGTTGCATCTCCCGTCCTCTCCAACTTATTATG
This sequence comes from Chaunax sp. Z400, assembly GCA_037577475.1. NCBI lineage: Eukaryota > Metazoa > Chordata > Actinopteri > Lophiiformes > Chaunacidae > Chaunax > Chaunax sp. Z400. The sequence continues at coordinate 15,736,135 of CM075186.1, forward strand.
GAGTTTAACTTGCAGCTGAGGCCACTTTCTTTATCAGGGCAAGGAGCTTAAACGTCCTGATTGCTTCTATTGTGGTGCCAGTGGGGCAGACGGCAGTGCAGTGTAGTGAGAAAACTTTTGTGATTACGATCTACTTTTCATTTGGAAGAAAGGCTGATACTTTTGTTTACTGTTGGCCCAACGCTTAATGTTGTTCATTTGTTTCTACTGCAGACAGACCTCTTTCACTTAAGAAGTCTGTTCCTGTTTTCGCTTGGTTGAACAATTCGTTATGATAATAACCTGCGTTTGTTTCCCTATTTTTATATCCCAGCATAACAAACTCGATGCGTAACTCCCCTCATCCACTGGACATAACAGTAAGGTTCAAACATATGTGTAAAACAACTTGAATCTTACATGTGCCACAATCTTTGCTGTGGAGAGAGCTCAAAGTTGACCTGAAAAATGACAAACAACAATTGTAAGATAAGCAAAAAATTAAGTTTAATTTAGTTGTAAAGTAAATAAAATACAATTTTGTGTATCTATCCTCATATCTTTAAAAACACGCTAACTTTGCTAAACACTGAAGGCACTCTTTACTCACTGGTTCATATTTTAAGGCATCAGAGGCAACAATGGTCTCTGCCAGATCCAGGACATCTGCACCGACATCTGCATTCAAACATAAATGTTAAAAACACCACATGGTACCTTTTTTCATGGCTAATATTATACACAAATTGTACATTTCTGTACTTACATTGACATTTCATGGCCACTGTAATGTCAACATTTATCCTTAGTTTACTGTAAGTGCAGAGCAGATGCAGTTGAGGAAAACGACAAGCCTGAAAACAGATTAAGCACAATAATAAACATCTTTTCGGCTCTGACCTGCTGTAGTCTTTGTCCACCTCATACTCGTACTTCATCCATGTTTGTCTGTACACAAAGAATTCCAGGAAGGCAAGGACAGCCATGAGAGTGAATGCTATCAGAGACACTAAGGAGAATATCAAAATGAGAAACATTAGAGCAACTCCCCCCAGGCAGGAGTATATGTGTAGAATTGAATGCCACATTTGGTTTTGTAGTTTTTGTACCTGTCCCACCACTAGCTGAAGACTCCACGTAGCTCTCAGGAACTTTAGGGAAAGCGTCCATTTCTTTCACCAGAGTCAGAGCCTTCTTCTTGCTCAGTCTCCTCATTTTAGGAGTGATGTAGCTTCAAGTGACTCTCTCATAAAGTGTATGTTTTCGACAAGCTAGTTAACGCAGGTTGTTTCGAGGAACAACCACTGAGCTACGTTTAGCTCAACATGTATGCTTCGTCTCTGTCCCGACAGCTGCTGACAACCAAGCAAATGATTTGACGACAACGTTAGCTCCCTGTTACTGTCGATTTTCTGAAGTACAAAAAAGCTACAAAGACATTTCAATTTTTAAAGGGCTCACGTTTTATTTGAATTCACAAAACTCTGATTGAATGGCTTACTGAACACCTCTGCTTTTCCCTTTTCCTTTTTCTATTTGTACGGGAAGTGTTTACCTTTTTGTTGTAAATAAAGTTTTGAAAAAAAAGGTTTACGTTAGCTAGAAAACTAGCCGGCTAAAAGAAGACTACAGAGACTGTTCAAAAAGGTGAACATATTCTTTTATTTTACCGTCTGCTCAGTCGACAATTAGTGTTTCTTTTCACATTCAAACATAATAAGTAATTACAATAATAAAGAAGTAATTCAAGGGTACGCGTGTTACGGACCAGTTCACGTCATTTGACCCCATTGTCTGAAAAAACTGCTACTACTTCTACTTAGCGCCCTCTGATGGTCGGTTCAGTGCATGTTACTGTCCGTACCTGTCATTTAAAATAATATTCAAAATTATGTAGTAGTATACTACATACAAATAGTTAGGTGCTAGTTTATTTGTTACTACCTCGTGAAAGCTTTTGATGTAGCTAAGATTGGATAACCATCTGTACTAAACAAACGAATCACCAGGGCCCTAGGTTTTCTGTTCGGTTTACTCTTAATGTTACTAGTCAATTACGTTTGCGTTAATCTAATTGTTTGCTCATTTGTTTGGTTATAACCACTAAGGGATTTAATGCCTTAAACTGTTAAGGAGATATTATTCTCATATGGTGCATATTTTATCATAAAACATATATTTTTAAGTACTGGGAAACGCTGAGCAAAAACGAGCTGTCTAGTCCTTGTTAAATACCTGTTCCTCTCCTTGTCTGTTCATTGTGCAGACTAGAGTATGCTGGAATATTCCATTGCCCTATGGATGGATTATCAGATGATAGCCCCTTCAGGCATAAAGTAGGCCTAGTGTTATCCTTTCAACATATTCAGAGATGCCTTATCGCATAGTTTAGCCCATATTCTCAAATAACGTTGCAATTAATCATGTTACCACACAATATCAGAGCAGTTGCCTGCATAGTCCCATTGGTATTTCAACCTTGAATCTACCCTATTTATTGACTTATGGCAGACAATTTGAGAGGGCCCACACCATCCTACACCTTACTGGTCATTTAAGGGTTGTTTAAAAATTGCATCTCAATTTTATTTTCATATTTGAAAAAATTTCAGTTGCATTTTGCTGAATCCCTGACACCTACAGAGAGAGACACATCACCTTTCCTGCAATGGAGGCGGCAAGGGAACAGTGAAGCATCAAGTTAAATGCTGCTGAAAACATTCATGAATAAATTGAAAACACATGTTGAATAACAATGCTGCAGTATAATATTGTAATCATATGACAACAATACTAGTAACTACTCGCATACCCATAAATATTATTATTCAGGTTGAGAACACTAACTTTTTTCTTTCACATAAAATAAATCATGAGACATCTTTAGAGATTTCTTCCTAAAGTCAGCTGTGTATCTCTCCAACAAAAACAATAAATATATGAGCTTTTAATGACATGAGTCAGGGTGTTTGCTAAGGTTCATTGTCAATATTATACATATACAGTACATCTTTAATTAGATACTATACAACTTCAAGTATTATCTGCATTATTTTAGTGCTACAGACATAGCACCAAAAAGCATACTGACAAAAACCCAGCATCGTCATGGACAGTTCATGATCACATCTAACATCGAGGCTGTGATGCTCTTTCCAACACATATCTATTAATAACTTGAAAAGTTAAGAAACAATGCAAAGGCCAACACAAACTTAAATATACAACATGTCCCCACTGCTAGAATAGTTTTAACGTTGAAAGTCCATTTACAAATGTCTTGCTCTAATCTACAGGGACACAGTCAGGACCCTCATCCCGTAGAACAGCTATCTCTAGGACATCGGAGATGGGCGTGTTGGGTGGTTCTTGAGAGAGATCTTCAGAGCATCTGCTCACAGTGGGTGAGATCACATCTGGACTTGTGTCACAGGACTCGGTGCTCTGCTCCGAGGTGCCAGTTGTAGTTGTTGTGGCAACACTGGGGGGAACAGGATCAAACTCATCATCTTCATCCTCCAGGATAGGTGACTCATGGATATCTGCCAGAAAAAAAACAACTTTTTAGACAATGGGCCAATATGGGGAAGTTGACTGTTTTTAATATAATGAATGGAAAGAAATTGCTAACTCACTGCTGAAAGCTTCTGGGTACTGCTTGGAAATCTTCCCTTTTAGCATCCTGGATAAGCAAGGGAAACCATTATCGGAGGTTGAGCGTGTGAGTGTGTATTTGCAGTGGGGGAGTGGTAATTTACCTGATCCTTCTGAAGATGCCGTCCAGATCTTTCTTCATCTCCACAAGGGTGCGAGTGTGGAGCAGGAAGCGCTCGTTCATCTGCTGCAGTCGTACATTAGACAACCCGTTGAAGTTGATCAGCATTTCATTGGTTTTCTCAAAGCGATCAAGCCTGTTTTCATAACAATTCACAAAGCAACAATTATCTTTTCAAAGAACGAGGCAGCTGTCTGCATGACTGTCAATCGATGCAAGTGAATTGAACTAAACCAAACAGCACACTCAATTTATATTGACTAATCACACCGTGACACTCACATGTGTCTCTGAGCCTGGATGATGGCGTTTACATCCTCAGAGTTGACCATGCTCAGCATCCTGTTACAGAACACGCCAGATGCAGTAGGCTCTACCATTATGTACATCAAGACGAATAAAAGCTGCCAATAAAAAAAAAAACTTTGTTTAGAACATTACTCAGTAGTATCCTCGACATCGTAAGCATTGACGCCACGAGTCCAAAAACAAAGCTACATTTTAAGCTAACGGACAAAGTCAGATATTCAATGCCGAAAAAGACAGCTAGATTCACGTTTCAACTTTAACAGGGGGAGTCAACTCCAACTATTACGATTTTCAGTGATATTTTATTCGCGACGTGTTTATTAACTTCACTGACAATTTAGTAGAGCTCCCTGTTAGCAAGCTGGACGAACCATTTATTACAGTTAGCTCGCGAGCTAACTGACATGAAAAGCATAAAATTTAATTATTTAGCTACCTCATCACCCGCTGTTGTTGTTTGCGTCGACCTATGGCTGTTTGAATGCCAGATTTAAAACGACATCTGCATCATACAGGTGCAGGGGACAGCTGATGGTGAAACAAAAACAAAACACTTCCGGGTTTTTTTACTTCCCGTCATAAGACCCCCCTTTCCCGGCGCTTGTTTACGTTCCTTCCATTTTAAAAAAATAAAATAAAATGTACATTATAAACTAATCCAACTAAATTATTATTTATTTATTATTATTTATAATCTGTTTTTCAGATGCAATAACAAAAGACAACGAAATTGTGGGACATTTTAAAACTATACATAAATAATGTAAATGTCACGCACACACACACTACTCTCACATCACACCAAAGATCATACCCGTCTAAACTCTACTTCCAAAAAAACCCAAAAAACTTCCTGACTTTAAACAGAAAATTAGATGCCCAATTCAAATTCAAAATTGAGGGGTTTTTTTTTTTGGTCAAAGTTTAGACAAAATGCCTGTAAAGAAAATGTATATTATCAACCATGTCTCTTTACTAGCTAAATTCCACATCCATACCAGTAAATCTTTTAAACAAAACCCAACTTTGCAGTCTTCCTGTGTTACCTGAAGCACTACCTTCACACTGAATTTCTGCACAAATTGAAAAGCTATAAAGACTAAAGCCTTATGTGAAGAATTTGATTTACAATGTAATTTATTTTTATTTTATTTATTTATTTTTGTTAATGCTATGTATGTTTATGTACATGGACTCCAGCCTCGATTGTGATATTCCCTGAGCTGTTGTACAAATTGTTTGTTAATAAAGTTTGATAATAAAAATATAAAATAAACTCCACTTCCTGACTCTTACCACATCATCAGATATCCATTAATCGTTGTAACTGCTTTATACTGTTGTCTGTATGTCTGTCCTTTAAAAAAAAAAAAAAATTCCAATACCCTTGTTCTTTCCTCATTCCTTCTCAAATTTCAAATGTTCAAAATCTGGTTCCTTGGATGTTTTATACGTCAAACTCAGGTTTCCTACTTTTTCTTTCTCACACACTTACCAAGGAATTTCTCTGACAGATGGCAGATACCATCAAAAGCATGGTAAGAAAAAATAGTGCTACCCTGACAATTTATCAATTATAAACATACATATACATTTCTTTGCTTTGGTCTCAAGCAAAGCAATTCACTGATTGTAGAGTACAAAAGTAAACTAAGTATACTGTGAGACAAATGTGAACATGTCAATTTTCCTTTTTTACATCTAATGTATACAGTTAGTCTTATGACTAGGAAAACTATGATGTAGACAATCTCTCCTGAAAACAAAAAACAAAAAACAAAAGAGGAAATACTCTGATCAGAATGAATGTGCAGTAAATTGTCTCTGAAATGTTATAAATTTGCTTTTATCCTACCCTAAGTATATATTCCTTTATCATTCTTACATTATACATTAAACTAAGTCTTTCCAAGAGAATAAAATCATTCTACATCTATTATTACTATTAAATTACTTCAGATCATCCTGCTTAGTTCATTTCATCCACCTACCCACTTCATACCAATAAATTCACTCAATGCTTCATACTTTCAGAAAACTCACAAAATTACTTTTATTAAGGGACAAGTAAAAAAAGTACATGATGTATAAAAAATACAAAACTGCTTTGTCTAACTTATAAGCTAAGTAAATGCATAGCAACAGTACATGCAAGTCTACAGTTAGGAAATCCTACTATTCTGTGACATTTTTAAGCTACTGGCTAAAAGGGAAAAGCACAGTTTGGTTGCAATCTATTATTCGTTTCAGTCTACATAATACAAATCCAAAGTGATGGTACAGAATAAGTTAGCTTGCACGCAACTCAACTGATGAGTAAATAAATACTTAACATTTCACAAATATTGACTTCCAGTAATTCAATGCAAAGTCCTGTGTGAGAATAACATTCAATTTCTGATGAACAAAACCTGACTACATACAAGCTGAAAATGAAGAGAATTCATAGTTTTAAATTTCTAATTGGGGATGCAGTGATACAAATAAATATGAAATAAATAAATAATGAAACCCACATAGGAGCCATATGGACCACCCAGCCCCTTATGTACATAACACACCCTCTGCTCCCAACTACAACATCACATGTATGAAATTTCATATTAGTGTTCTTTTTGAATAGCATAAACATATATACACAAATGACCTCGGACATGCACAAGTGTCCAAAAAACCTGCATTGATCTGACATTGGGTGAATTTCAATATGCTTTGGCTTTAATTTGGTAAATAAAGTAATATTAGGCTATATATCACAACCCACTTGTGGTATATAAGAGGCAATGGCATAAAATTTCAGCTTACAGTCTTCTATTGTATATTGACCAGGAATGACAAAAATCACTGATATTGGATATTGCTTGATTGAATGACTATAGACCCAGTGTGTTTTGTTGTAGTATTGTGGTGTATTACTATGCAAAGACACTTCTGTTTTTCCTTTTTCTTTTTTACATATAAAAATAAGTTAAAAATTCAGAGGAATGGATAAAAATAAAAAATAAAAGTAAGATTTACAGTTTTTATAAGGCCATGCAATTTTAGTAGACTCATGCATCAGATCATTAGGTCTTTTGGATGAGTGGGCTTACCATTCATGCAAAATGCACTATGTATCGCTGAGGCCACAATAAATATAGCTTCCGTCCCTTTCTGTTCCTTAATACCAATCCAGAATTAACACTAGCACTGTCCATAACGCGTCATTAAGGCTGGTGTATTTGCTGTTCAAGCTGTGAATAGGCCTTACCTAAGTGAGACCCATATAAGAATTTGAATACAGAGACACTAATCCAGTCTACAAACACAAAATCTTGTGACAAAAGTGGATGTCAATTTTTATAGACGGAAACACAAGGGCTATTGTACAGGTAATGAGAAGTTTCATTCATTCCAAAATGAGAAATCCACCATTTCAAAAAAGAGATATCTACTCTTTGCAAAGACAGCAATGGCATTATATTAGGTATCTTAATATATATGCTTATGAAATATCCACAATTTAGAATGAGTTGAATTAGCTGAAATATTGAGTGATGAATTTCAAGTTTTTCTGTAAGTCAGTTGATCTATTGCATTTTGGAATAGATTTTTTTTAAATGCACCAGTAAACTAGAGTTCCAGCATACACATTACAGATGATGGTCCATCATCAGGATCGTAAGAATATTAAATACAAAATAAGAGACAAAGAGGAAACCTAAGAGTCCATAAATTACAGTTTAAAAATAAACAAACGTCCAACATTGTTATTGTGAAGACCAAAAGATTTACAGCTGCTTTATCATTGAAGGCAATCTGAGGCAACTTCTTTCTGTAAGTGCTTGAAAAAAAAAAAAAAACGCACCCCAAGATTTCTTCAGAGAAGTGTGTGTGTGTGTGTGTGTGTGTGTGTGTTTGTGTGTGTGGTGGGGGGGTTTACTTCACCACTCTTCCTCCACCACCATCCCGCTCCTGGCTGGAGATGTTGTCATGGTAACACAAAGCTGAGCAGGCTCTGCATTTTCCTGACATGTTTGTGCTGCCTTCACTTCCTCCGTCATGTGGGATTTCTGCCCGCTGACATCAACACCCTCCTGGCACTCCTCTACCTCCACTTCTTCCTCCTCATCCTCCTCCTCCTCCTCCTCTTCCTCCTCCTCTTGTTGCTGCTGCTGTTGCCGTTGCTTGTTGCGGCAGCATGGTTTGAACAAATGGGGGTCGATGAGAACCTCCCCAAAGCGCCCTTTGTAGATTATTCCACAGCACACCTTTTGCCTGGGCAAATCATGACATATTGGATCTTTTCAAGCAATACCAAAATATTTACAGGCCTTAACATGTGTTGTGCATGCATTAGACTAATTATAGGACTGCATACAAATGCAATGATGCGTAACTAATGTGTAACTAATGAGTATTATAGGTGACTAGGAGAGCAAAATTATAGGGTAAAAACTGTAGGCTTTCATCATTATTGAAAAGGCAAATTGTCTGTCACAGATTATTGTAAGGCATTAAAAGTGCCTGAAATGTGATTCTTTAATCATTTAAATCTTACATATACAAAGAGGAGATAATGTTTGCTGTGATGGATCAACATACATTTTATGTCTCTCCAAGCATTTTACACAAAACCATTAGCTGTCATGGAGCAGTAATGCAATGTAAATTAGATTTTTAGTAAAAAGATGAAATGTGCAAAGAAAAGGAAACTATGAACTAGTAAGATAAAAGGGGAGCAGATGGACTGACCATCAAGCACAGTCTGTATATGCCTAATATACAGTCTAATTGGGTAGAAAAAGTAAAAACACCTTGTGGGTGGATCATTGGTGTTTAGGGGCTTTATGAAGCTATAATACTCTAAAATATATATATATATACGTATATATATATATATATACGTATATATATATATATATATATATATATATATATATATATATATATACGTGTATATATATTAGAGTATTATAGCTTCAGATATATACTGTATATTGTGTCAAAAACATGATGAAATGTGCTGTTGTAAATCCTACATAATGAGTCAACACATCATAAGGGTGTTGGTGCTCGTACCTCTTCCAGTAAGTTAAGTCCAGAAAAGAGAAAACGGGGGAACGGCTGGATCCTGGGCTGAGCTCAGTGTCTGAGCCGTCGTCTGAGAGGTTGCTGTAGCTGGGAGACTGAGCCGGAGAGGCACTGGAGGTGGTGCTGTGGGCATCTGAATCTGGTGGGCAGAACAAAGCACATATTGAAAGGATGATTAAATGGGACTAATGTACTTATTAAGGAACAAATGAGCGAGTGTCATTAAACATGTAACTGAACGCCAAAAGCAGAACTCACTGTTTCTTTTAAGCTCTTTCTGCAGTCTGCTGATCTGGCTCGGCCGTGCTTTCTTGGAGATAGACTTTATCTTCTTGGGCCTGGAAGTTATCTTTAGGCTGGGACCTCCTCTGGCATCAACAACCTGTATGGAGGAGAGGAGAAATTACTACTGAATGAGAACACCTATTTTATCATAGCAAAGTCAGAGCTAAACCAGCAGGGCAATCCAATCTCACATGGTTCCAGTTCTTCTTGGTTCCCACAGGTAGCTTTTTCCATCGCTTCACCAGGAGCACACAGGCATTGCAGATTTCTCCAGATCGCGCTTCACTCAGTCTGCAAGACAATCACAGTTTGTGAACATGTAAGTGTTGGTGAAAAAATGACAGAGAAAACCCATGTGTTCAGCTGTGACTCTTACCCAAAGCAGCTCCTGAAGTCTTTCTCATACCGCTTGCTGTCTGTGAAACGAGAGCTTGAAGATTTTGCCCGGCAGATGCAACAGCCGTCCAAACACCTGTACATTTTTGGCTTATGAAAGCCAAACATCTGCGGAGAAATTTCATTTCACAATTATTAACATGATAAGTTCTCATCAGTTTGCATAATGTGTTAACTGCAGCACATTTCTGCAGTACAGTACTGTAGCCACACATTTGTGGCTCAGACATATTATTTTAGTAGGCCTACCATTTCAGTAGTAATAAAAAAAATATCTGGTGCTTTGTGACGATCATAGAGCCCCGAAATATTGAGGGAAAGCGATTTTGTTGGAGCATCCCTCGACTTTGACCCACATAAGGGAAGTAGGTCAACAGTCAGACATCGTGTCAGACAGATCATGTCACCATGCTGCGCTCACAGGATGCACGCTTCATTTTGGCATCTCAAAATATAAGCACGCACATAGCCCGATCCTCCAGGCTGCAGATGTTATGGTTAAAAACTAACTACAAAATGCATGGACAGAAAAATGCAAACATAGAAATGGGTCTGGGGAAAATCACTGGAAAAAATAAGCGCCCCGATTATGGAGAGGAATTATGGTTTATGTTGCTAGGCAAAAATGTAATTTCCACAGCACATGTAGACATGAACTGCGGCAAAACTGCGAGCCGCGCCCCCCAGACCGGATTTTTTTCTTGCCATCAGTCCTCGGGGTCCTCTGACAGTGCGGTGCCACAGAGAGCAAACAGAGATCTGGAATAATGAAAGACCTCTCACTCTGATTGTTACATCAGAAATCAGAATCAGAAATGTTCTTTATTGCCAAGTGAGTTTACACCAACAAGGAATTAGTCGTCGTACCCTGATACATATAACATGCAGGTCGACAAAAGTCTAAGCATAAATATAAAATAGAAACATTTACAATTAATTAACAGTGAATGTGTTTTGTTTTTTTAAATTAAGGGACAGTGCGATTTGTGTATAGGCCTAATTTTGTAATTTTGAAATGCATATTTTGTTACTTTTGCATACTGGTATAGACAGTTTATTACATGTAGATAAATGTAGTTAAAATCAGCTCTGAAAGTGCTTTACTGATATTAAATATCTGTTTTACCAGAGAGTAAGCATAGACTTGAACAAATTAAAATAAACAGATATGAAGAGAATAATGTTTGAAAATGAAAAAAAACAGTTGTCACATGGTAAGTATATAGCATAAATTTAAGTGTGTCAATTACATGACGATAACTTTCTAACAACTCGGTTCTCCTTAGCGTGTCTCATCTGTACACTGCAGACGATCTCTGCAGCAGAATACAGTACGTGACGCAACGCAACATGGCAACACACTTCAAAGGCGGAGGCAGTGTGGAGAAGGGGGTGTGATGCGATTTTCCGCAAAAACTGTAATATTAAATGTAAACAGAGAAATTCTTCTTAAAGCGGTTAGGACATGCAAGAACAACACCTCAGGTTTCAAAATAAAAGAAGACACCGAGAAATGAACTGGTTTTTATCGAGAGAAAAGTGCAAGTCGCCAATTTCACCGCCCACTCCAGCGAGGAAGCATGGCATGCCACACGACCTGCTTCATGCGCACCCATTTTATAATGACCGTCCTCTGCTCGACGATGCCCGACTTTCTCTCCAAACACTAACTTCATACAGTGAGATTAACTAATTCAGACACCTTTCGAAAGCAAAAAATAACCTGATTTCAGTAGGAATGGCGATCCGCTCTCAGATAATGGTGTAATTTGATCTTTACTCTTTGTTATTCCAAAACCGCGTCACTGCAACAGTCCTTCAACTACATGTGCACGAAGTTCAAAACGGCCGCGGTCTGAAAGTCGGTGTTTGTTCTGTTTTCTGATACAAAACAACATTTTGGTCAGTTTGAATTTCATAAGGCGTTCATACATAGTGTTTTGCAGTAGCTGTTTGTTGACAGAAGCGGCCGCGTGCTGAGACGCATCTGTGGTCTTGGTGGGCGTGAGAGATTCAACTTGGCTTATTAAGCAGGCATAAATGAGTAGTAGACTGCAGGGCACTACAGCCACAATGTGGGCATTAATGCTATTCAGAATAGTAGCTTTTCGACCGGAACGCTCACAATATTTGACTTTAGAAACATTTCGGGAGCGACAGTTGAAGTGATTTCCTCCGACAAATGCACTGAAACAAACAACGATAACAACAGCTGTTCATCCTGCTCGAATGCGAAGCCCATTATTCACGTTGTTCACTTCTATCTCGCCTTCCCTCCACTTTATCCTGTTACTTTAAGTGTTTATAAATGCGACCGACATATCAAGTTGAGCACTCACACGGTCTCGCGGCAGGCCTAAAAAGAGCAATTGTTCTGAGATAACTCGAAGCTTGTTTTGAATTTCACATCTGAAAAGCACAGCTAAGACTTTTAAACCCCTCAAAGCATCAAGGTCCCGATACAAAAACGTAAAAAGCGGCTGCATTCATTACCTTGTCGCAAGTTGCGTGAAGCTGATACAAAGTAATAATCCTCAAAGCGCGTTGTTACGATGTGACTATTATGAACATCAACCCGCATCAGTAACCCGCTCCCTTGTTGATGTCTGCGCCCGTGGACGGGACTGGATAGTTGTGGACATAGTGCGCATGCGTTGTATCCACACCTCCATTTCAGAGTAGGGCAGAAGGTTTTTTTCATTTTCTTCAATCAAAGTATTTACATAAACGACGTATGACGTATCCGTGCGTCTGCATTCTACTGGCCTTATAAGGAAGGGAACATTGCGCGGGAACAGGGGGCTCGGCCCCGGTTGCTATGGCACATTGGAGAGTGTAAGCAAAGGGGCGGGGCCTGTTGTTTCACTACTGAACGCCAGATGGCCTGTCTGGAGGCCTATGGCTTTTAGGAGGCTCGGCGGCGTCGAGCAAGGACATGCGCTTTGTTGATTTTAGTTGCGTGACAAGTGACCAGATTAGTGGTAGATGAAAGGTGGGTGAAATATGGCCTCCATCCAGTGATCAGATCGGCCAAACAACCTTTTTTTTTTCTCAGACAGTCAATCAGTCATTCTGCTGGCACGCTGCAGAATGCAACTTTTACCATGACGTATAGACTGCTGTTAGGCAATACAATTTGGAAGAGTTTCATGCAAAATGGAAGTAACCTCACTTACTACTTAATCCATTAGAAGTCTGGAATTGATACTCCCATTATTTCTACCACTTGTAATTACAAACACCATAATGACATCCAAGACACCTAAGAGTTTGCTTCAAAAAATTACTCCCTGTGCAATAAAGTAAAAACTCAGTAAAAGCAGTATTTATGAATGATGTGAAATGATGATTATAGATATGTAAAATGAAAGTACCAAAATAAATGTTAGTTCAGCCGGGAAGCTGGTAATGTTAACATTTTCATTCTCTCATAGGACAGAATGAGAAAATTTTAAATATTGAGAAAATGTGTTCCATTCAAAGGGTGAAGCACACACATACCCACACATTGACGTAACACATTCTTATGCTCCATCCCCTTTGTGGTAGGGAATATAAGCTTCTCTCAGAGGGTACAGCCAAATATAGTGTATATCCAATATGCAATAGTTGGTATTAGTTTGCATTTGCAATAAGACTCAAAAGTCTTTGTTAACATCAGATGCCATTAGTCTTATAAGTGTACAGTGAACTGAAAATAGTTTTGCTGAGCAATAATCTATCCTTTCAGACAGAATGGCAGAAACAACAATATTCAAACAAGCCAGTTATTTCAATATTAACTTTAATCTTTGACAGACAACATTTCATAAATAACAGTTCATTATTGCTCTCTCTAATCTGTATTTAAATGATAATAGAGACTTGGTCATTGTAGGTTACATAGTGCTTGCAGGACAGTGCAGGAGACAGCAATTTCATAATTCTTTAACTGGTAAATTAAATGCAACATTAACATAATCCCAAGCATTTATATGAACATGTGCTCCATCCATTGTCTGAAGACAACTAAACAGTTTAGAAACAAACACCATGAATTTTATCCACATGATTAGTAGAATGTGTCCATAGTGGAATCTATTGTTCTACACAGACACAAACAAGATGCTTTTATACAGGAAAATATGCCACAAATTCATTACACCATAACAAATGGGCACAATTCTATTAAAGGTCTAATGAGCCAAATATTTACAATGAAGGAGAGGAAAAAGCATTTCTGAATTGACACGGGTAGGACACAAATTTGGTTTCAGCGTTTCACCAACACAATATTATATCTCTGCAGTATGTGACCCCAAATTGAATAGACAGAGAGAAACAGTAAACAAGATGTTACACAGTATAACAAAACCATGATAATATAACATTTAACATACAGAATGGGAGCAGTATCTTCTCAAGTATTATATTTACTAAGATATCCAATGAATGAAGTCAAGAAAAATCTTTATATCATAAGGCCTGAGATTTCAGATCACAACACATTAAGACATAAAACAAACAAACCGATTTTGGCCATGCATGTGCTTAGTTTAAAATCCAAGTGCAAGCAATACAGCAGTAGAAGAAGAGTTATAATTGTCCTACACTCAGGAACAGCAAATGATGAGAGCTGTCAAAATTTCTACTCTGAATGTGAGATTATGAATGACTCCATTTCTCCTTGGGGAAACAGAACTTCACAGTGTAAATACGTGTAGGAAAAATCGGACTATTTCCTGAAGCAAATACAGTATATAAGACCTTTACATCAGTGAGCAAGGTAACATGTTTGGAGCTTGAGTTGCTGGTGACTTTATCAAGTCCACTGTCCTATATTTATGATAAAGTCACATTTCTCAAGTGTCTGAGAAAAATTCTTTTTCCCACAGATGGAACGATGAATATTTGAGCACATCAGCATTTCTGCAGTGGCTGAAGTCTGTTAGGGTCAGAGGTGAACTCCTTTAATCAGTGCAGTCTCCAGGGAGATGGTAAACCCATTGAGTGTGTGTAGGATGCGGCAGAGGGAGTGTACAGCAGCACGGTCCCGCAGCAGAGCACCATCCTCATATGACCGTGCCGTCAGGGGTAACTCTGTCAGCAAGGTGAGCCACTGAGAGAGAAGCCGGTCCCTGCCAAGAGGAACAGGTCATTAGTTAACAGCTTTTAGCCATGAGAACATAAGGTGCTTTAAGATTATTCAATATTAGTAAAGTATTGACACAAGAGCTCATATCTTTGAATGACCAAGTTATAAGCAATACACCCCAGATATATTAATATATTTTTTAAAAACAACTAGTCAAAAACATGTGACAAGAGAAAACAAGGATGGTGTCAGCTGAGGTCACAATTATCTAAGTGAAGTTCTCTTTTCTTACCTGAAATAAATTGAGGTAAAAGTAAAGAACATTGTATTTCCATTGTTTTGTAAATTAATTTGTGACAAAGAAAGGTGTCAGCTACATGTTCAGTGTGATTTTGAGACTTTTAAAGAATGATTTTTTTCATCTCGTTTTCATCTCATGTCCAACCATTAGAAGGCGAAGATTGACCCATTCCCTCCCTGCACTGCATGCTATGTATGTGGTTCAGTGTTAGGGTCTCATCATGCTGCAGGCTACATCCTCAGGAAGGAAACTATATCACCTGTGCCCAAAAGGATATAATATGATCAGGCTTTAAAAATCCCAGATTTCCATTTGAACACTCATAAATCTGTGTCTTGGATTTATTACACTGGATTAATTACATAAGTAGCAGTCAAATTATAATCATGTTTGTATAAGCAATAACTGTTAGTGCATCTTTTTGTTTATCTTTTATAATTACCAATTTTTCACCGACACCTCCTATTACACCTCCTGCCTTATAAGGATTTTTCCTTTCAAATTCAAAGATTTTTCCTTTGTGCTACGGTGTTTTGGATGAATTTATCTGGTCCTCTTTGGGTTAATCTTTGCTTTAGAATTTAAACTGTAATTTTTAAAATTATTACCACTCACCTTATTCCCAAGCAGACAAACAGCTGGAACTTGCCCTCTTTTCCAATGTTTCGTGGTGAGTCATCGATGGCGTAGAAGTAGTTACACAGCGAGTCACAGGGTGAACCCTTCGTCAGCGTTGATCCATGCAGATCACCCATCTGATAAGCTGTCTCCATGGAAACCACTGCCTTCTCTATGGGACAGAGTTGGTCATATGTCAGTTCATCACTTATTGAAACACAGACAATATGAGAAAATAATACTGTGGAAGACATTGGAGGGAGTGAAAAACATATCAATCATGCTTTGTTTCATGTAATTTGATATGTGAAATTCATATTCACTGCCACTAGATGGAGACAGGAAACACGTCAGTGAGGAATAAAACATCACTTATTATGGAGTCGAGATCACAGTGCTTACCCACAAAGTCCCAAACAAAGACATTCCTCTGAAAAAGACGGTTAGATTTGAACCCCTGCAGAAGGAACTTCTCCAAGGAAGTCACCAGACCTCCTTCACCACATAACAGGACTGTCAGGTTTCCCCTCTGGGATGAGAGAAATTGGAACGGAGTTAATAGAGGTACTGTAAGCAAGAAGCTCAGCTTTCAACTTCAGCAAATCCTCTCATACAAGTTATATAGGGCACTGTAATTTTTTCAGAATCCTCTGCAAGAGAGAAAAATTAAAATTAAATTATTAAAATGAAGCACACAAGTATAAACTGAAGTGATCCATCAAGTCTATTCAGTGTTTTCAACTTGTTGTTGAGATAACAGAGGCTAGTCTGATGTACAAATGAGACAAATGGGGCACAGGCTGCAGAAGCAAGGGTAATGAACCATGCTGGAGACAAACAATATTCATTAGCATTTTTCACCATTTTAACTTAGCGAGACGACAGGTTGAATGAATGTAGGGGCTGAATCAATGGGACACACTATTGCAGTCACATACCTCTTGTTCGGGTTTGTGGAAGTGTTTAACAAGGTTATTTGCTGCCTCCCTCAAGTCCTCTTGTACCTCAACCGGCAGCATTCCTGACGAGATAAATCAAGAACACTTAAAAATAGAAGCATGAGGACAACTTATGACAAACATAAGGGGAAGTGGACTGGGGCTAAAAAGAAAGACGATACAGTGAGAATAATGTGTTATTGTGGTGAGCAGGCTAACAAGTAGGTCGGCTATTGTACAAAAGAATGCCCCCTGTCAGTACGTACTGCTGCGGATGCCAAACGATCCCAGCACTGTCCGTACACTCTGGGAAGGAGAGGCCAGCTCCGGAGGCGTCCCTGTCCACCTTCCAGAATCTTCCTCTCCACCAGGTGACACCAGCTGACCAATGAGAACTCTTTCCAAGCTGCCATCACCCACACCTTTCCCCAGCCATCGGCCACATGGGAACCTGAAGGTTTGATCAAATCTATCCTTAACACATGCGATTTATTCTACAAGCACATGACACAGGTAAATGCTTTTTGTTCTAATCAGCTCATCGTTGTAGTGTGGTGAGTGTGTTATTTCTTTCTGAATAACTTCAAGAACAACAGTGGTCCTTTTCCAAGGCAATGCATATGTCTTTGGACTATTTTGGTCTCTAGTAGGTAGCAACAACTGTCAATTCATAGCAATTGGTGTTAAATAAACTTGCAGAAACCTCAAATATGCTCCAGATAATTAATCCATCACTCATCTTCTATGTCCACATTACATTATTATAATGTGATGAAGTTCCTTTTCTCTAAGGAAACTCAGCCATCCAATATTTGACAGTCAGGATCATTTAGATGTCATCATATCAAGCAGACAATAAGGTCAGAGTAAGACTCTTACTTGTAGGTGTGTCCAGTGATCTCATTATAGACCATCACACAGTCTATCAGACACTTGGCCAGTAAGCCAGAGTTCTCCTGTCCCAACTCCAGAGTGCTCAGCCGGCCCAGGTTCTTGCACTAAAATGAGAAAATCATAAATCACAGTTTCAGTGAAGCTCTGAATGTCTCTCTCTCTCTCTCTCTAGGACATGATGTTAAACTTACTGCTGAGGAGTGTGTACAAACCTGGAAAAAAATCTCTTGTGTATTCTTCGGTATCTGTCTAAGTCCTGAATCACCCAGTTCTCCTGATACACACACCCAGGGGTTGACTGTTGCCATTGCAATGCTCAGCTTCTTCATGGGTATTATAACTACACGGTATAGAATACCTGGACAGATACAAGACATGAGGCTTTATCCATTCAGACAATCTCCTTCACAAAACGTCTCTCAATACCCAGAGTAAACAGGATTTTCACAGCAAAAGGACAATGTTAATGTCCATTAGTTGGGGGCTGTGTGAATCCAAGGGATACTGGGTGTAATTCAAATGTATGAGGCCAGTGGGTGGTGATGGGGCTTGTAAAAACCAAACACAGCCCAAAGAAAACATTCAGTGTTCTTGAAAGCTATAATAACCCGGTGGTAAATTCTGGCATTTTCTTGTTAAAGTTTACAGGACTTACTGATGGAAGTGAAGACCTGTGTGAAGCAGAGGTAGTCCACGGTGTTGAGGGAGAGCAGGTGGAACAAAAACTGCTCCCTTTCCTCCTCACAGAGCAGGAATGCATGAGGTTTATACAGCTGCCTGTGAGGGGAAAAAGGTAAAGAGCAAGAAAGTCAGAATTGTTCAATTTAAGTGGAATCCAGAAATATTTGATTTGCGTCTGCTTGTCTTTGGGTCAATTTTGAGTGAATTGTGACCTGAGCAGCTCCTGGTTTGTAACCAGCTCTTTCAGATGTTGGGATAGCATTTTCTTCTCCAGAGCCAGGTGGATCCAGGCCCGAGCATGACCCACCTCAGACAGACCCTCACTCATAGTCTGGATAGACCTGGAACAACAACAAATAAATTAAATTAAATAATAAAATAACAAATAGACTGGTATGAGCAGTGGAAAATCAAGCTCCTCTCATGATGTGATGAAAACAGAACAAAACGCTTGGGATGAAATGTGTATGTAAAGCAACAAAGATATTTTTCATCATGTTTGCACTCATTACCTCATATCTTGTATTAACGACCCTCTCAGAACCAGAGTGCCATCACCAAGCGTTCTCCGGTCCGAACCGTTAGACCCTGAAAAGACAGCGAGTTAAACACAGGGGATCACTTGACTCGTAGCTCAGTGATTTACAGAAGAAAAACCTGAACAGTCGGGTTGGGCTCTGACCTGGAGACTCAGCTGGTGTCTCTGTCTTTCCCTGGGCTGCCTGGTAATGAAGCAGATGGGACCAAAGAGCAGACTTCCCCTGTTCAGAAAAAACACCCCTGTCAATATTCAGCCTGTTCATACAGTCATCTCTGTGTCTGAGTGCATGATGTGAATTCATTTACAGAAGAAAACACAGTTCCATATGTTTTTATAGGTCATCTGAGCTAGTGATATGTAATGTGTCTGTGCCTGACCTGTTTCAGCTGCAGACCATGGCCCCAGGTTCTCTCCAGTAGGTCACACAGACCGTGGATGAGTGTGTTCTCCAGCAGGCCCGTGATGTTGGCTTCTCCTTGACCCAGTTCCACACTCTCCTTCCCCATCCTCTCCATCAACATCCGTTTGGTCTAAAAAAAAAATTAAAAAAAGCCAGAGAACATTTTGTAGCCTCAACCCTGAACAAGGATTTAAGAAATCAGCATTCGGCCTCCGTTAGAGGTCTCACCTTCAGACGACACTCGCTCAGCAGCCCGTCAACAAACTCTCTGTGGGTCTGAGTGACAGCTTGAGGCGATGGGTCGAGCAGCTTGGACTGGCAGAGGATCTTCCGCGCAAATGTGTGCTTCTGTTAAGTAAAGAAAAGGTAATAAACCAGACGCAGACTTCCTAAGGCCTGTGTGTTTGTCCGTGTGTGTGTGTGTGTGTGTGTCCGAACACATGAACGTACCTGTCTCTGTTCAATGTCCACTCCTGAGTGTTCAGGCACCGTTGATCTCTTGGGTTCGGCCCTGCGTGACGCTGTAACACGATTGGACCACCTGTTCACCCAGATAACACAGCAAAATAAAACTCATGATGTCAAATGTGTCCAACTGTGTTTCTGCATTTGAAGCACATGTGTATATTTTGGTAAGTAACAAAGCAGACACTGGCAGCTATTGATACACTGATGCAGTGGTTCTTTTCCTTTAGTGTCTGATGTAGACCGACAGCCTCATCAAATGAGCTCACATATCACGTCATCCACACAGCTGTCATGTTCCAATATGTCTTTATTTTACTTGATTTTAAAGTGGCTGTTTGTAATTTACCTTAGCTAATAGCTAACAAGTTTAAATGCTAAACACTTTCAACCATTATCAATAACTTTAAGCTATTTCAACACATTTATTCATTAATTTTAGCTAGCTGCTTCAACTAACGTATCTCTTATCAATTACTTTTATCTAATTAATCTGTCTCTAAATTAATTTCACAAACTGTAACTACTATATATTGCGAGTATAAAGTTACAATAGATTAGCACAATACCAATTTGAAATCCTATTGGGATGTCCATTCTCTTCCTAAAGAATGTGGATATATTGGGTGAGTCATGAATGTTTTTTTACAATTAGTTGAGCTACTCCTTGTAGGACAACTACAAAGCTACTGGCTTACAAATACCCGTGGTTGGGGACCACTGTTCTAATCTATTCTCATTGAATAACAGCAGAAAAGAAAGGCTCACTTCTTGGTGTTTTGTCCATGTGCAAGTACATCAGCCTGCAGTTTAGGGAAGTAGCCCTGCTGGTGACGACCCTGGCCAATCCTCATGTCCAGCAGGTGGGGGTGTATGGCTGTGTGGTCAGCCTTCAGCAGTCTGCACTCAATGGCCTGAGCTGCAAAGAAAAACACAGCAGTGCTTTAAGGAGCATCCTGGAAAGATGGTCTTATCATTAAACTGGTCTGTCTATGCTGTGGGACACAAATGTTTCAGAAGTTGGTGCAACATGACCAAAAACAAACAGTATTTCCTTTTGCTCCTAAGGTAAAACACCTAAAAACAGAAGGAGTCACTCTGCAGCATCAGACCAACAGTTGCTCTGGCTGGTGGGTGACGCACTGTGAGTTGGGCAGTGCTTCTTTTTTTTTGCTCTTCCATCTTGAAAGAGTATGGGGGTCATCTGGTAACAAGTGATCTTCTATTACAGTTAAACAATGCACTAAAATATGCTTCTGAAAACCTTTTGTGTGAGAAATAGGCAGTTCAGTAACATAATCTTGGTTCTTATTTGATCAGCGCTGCCTCGTTACAGTTTGATCAGAGTTTTGGTGAGGCGCTCCTTTCTCGACCTCTCTCTCTATCCGACTTCTATACTCTGCGTCTGTGGAGGCAGACATACAACAAGGGAGAGGTACAATGTGGAGATCACATAAGAGCCCTAGAACCGGCCTTTGTCCTCCAGATGACAACACAAATGAGTGGGGGCTTTGGGTGAAGGCTAATGGGAGAGAAGTTCAACATTGTTCATTTGCACATACTACCTACATTGTAATGCTGCTAAATGATTGTAAAGATCAAAACTATTATTGATAAGATGAGTCAATACGAGTGACGATGAAGACAGTTCCAGACAGGACTTGTCAATTCCATTTAATGTCATCTCTTACATGAACAATTTATATTCAAGTTGGTTAAGCGCTACTGAATTTGTTTAGTGGCATGGAGACTCCCAGGAAGACTGGAACATACCATGTACAACAGCACAGAGTGATATCATGTACCTGACCTTGTGTTACATGAAGAGAGATGGAGGGAGCAAAAACTCTGTAACAGAGTTTAAATGTGAACAACGGCAAAGACAGACTGAGAAACAAACTGTATATTTTCTGCAGAGACTTGCAGGTTTGACACAAAGCTCCATCCTCTGCTTATATCGTATAAAGCTCATCCTCTACCATAATTTTAGTGCAGCCCTCTCTAATACTACTTATCTTTCCTCCCTCTTATCAGATTATATCCCATCTCTTTAGTTGTTCAAAAGGGATGAGATATGATTTATATTTGTATTTAAGAAGTGCTTCCATTGTTGAATAGCTAAATGTACAGGTATACACATCCCCTGAAACAGAGTTTCAACAATATAATATATTACAAAGAGAGAATAAATGGTGGTTATAAAAAAAAAGCTACATAATCAACACACTGTACAGTATAAACCCAAGCAGATGGACAGATGGTAACAGATTTGCAGATTCTCTCTTCAAAATCTGGCATCCACTTCAATCACATCATTCTGCTCAATCCACCAACTGGGGCTTCCATTTATTGTCTGGCTATGTACCATCAAACTGCTCAAAATAAACTGGTGAATCAACCTCATGTTACTTGTGGTCTGCTGTAAGTTGTCATTAAAATGTACAGCTTCTGGAAATGACTGTATAAAATAAGTTAAGCAAACATAAAGTGCCGGCGTCCTTTCAATTGCATAGATGTCATTGCTTGTTTTCGGGAGCTGTAAACCTTTCAGTCATCTCTGCACATGGACATCATTGTCAAATCTACTTGAAAAAATGAAATGAAGCCAAGTCTTGTTACTGGTGAGAAAAACAACATTGATTCATGATAAATTAGCTGTAACATCTGAGCCAGATTTCTGTTTTTGATATTTTGCCTTGTTTTCCATGATGTGGGAACAAAGTTTCCATTTTGTGACATTTCTTGCAATAACATCTATTTCATAGTGCTTATAAGTATTTCTTTCTCTTTTGTTCATGAAGACCTTCACAGTACCTGACTCATACAGCGTGGTGCATTTCCTGTAGCAACAGTTACGGGAGTCCTCTTCATCTGTGTTATACAGTCGTTCTCTCTCCAGACGGCTGTCAAACAGCTGCTGCAACGGATCCCTATCCACCCAACGAGATATCACCTTCCCATCCACAAAAGAAGAAAACATGGATGTCTCCAGGAACCGGGACAAGAAGTGTAAGTGTGTCGCAGGCTGAACTGAGAGGAAGGAACCCTGCAATATTGAAAAGCACAAACACTTATGAAATATTTCTATCATAATCGAAATTATTCAAAGAGCACAGAAAAGAAATCTTAACATAATCATTGGCATAAATACTGTAGTTTTATTAGATCTGTCAGTCGATCTTTGTGCACAGACATCTGCTGAATTACCTTGTCAAAGCTGCATATCCCCTCTCGGTTGCTCAACCAGGAGTCGAAATCTAAAGCACTGTGGATGACGAAGTCCTCATACCTGCCAAACATGGCAGCAAACCGTGCAGCAAACACCTCCCTCAGCTGAATGTTCAGTTTCGCAGCCTTCAGCTTTTCCTCCTCCTCCTCAAACACGTGTTCCAAAGTCTTCCCTCCATCTGACATTTTTTCTCCTCCGCACCTCTGCGCCAGAGCCTGCAGCCTCTCCAGCACCGCCAGCTCCTCGCCTCCGAGGTTCCCGTTTCTACTATCCTCCATCAGATCCTCCAGCACCAGGCTACTCAGTTTAGGGGAAGAGGTGGCAGGCTTAGTGGTCATACCACCCTGTGAAGGGAGCCCATAACGCAGCAGTACCTCACTTAGTTCCTGGATTAGCTCGATCTGGTCTGGAAACATGGGAAGGTCCTCGGGGGTCTCGACACAGTGGTTGTCAATGTCCACAAAGCACAGGTTGGCCTGTTCAGATGAAAAAAAAAGTTAAAAATATGGAAAGCCTTTTCAACTCGCTCCTCCATCAGCTAATCATAACATGTCACAATGTAAAGACAATTCTGGCTCAGTTTTTACATTCAGTTCAATTACATTCTATTAATAGATTCTCGGCATTTCACCATGATGTGCCCTAAGCATAGCATGATCACCATTACCACTGGAACAGGGGAAATTTAGGAAATTTCAGGCTTTCGCACTGACAAACAAACGAGAAAAGACTGAGCTCATGCTGCTGCGGTAAAGCTTCCGTAACGAATCACAGACCTTTGTGAGAACGATTTATAAATATTGCTTCTGTAAGCAGCGGTGGAGCACAGTGCAGTCAGCAGCAACATGACCTTCAACAGTGGCCTCTGTTTATAGCCTCAGGGGAAGTTGGGAGATGTAATGTAGAATGGACAGCTGCAGACATTCTCTTACTCTGTGCAACTTCATCCTCAGAGTATATGTCTTCCATCTTAGTCTTTTCATGATGTCTATTCAGATATCTGGAAAGATCATATGTTTTGAGGATTGTCCTAAATATTAATGTATCATCAAAATACTTCCAACTTCCTTGCAGATTGACACCCATTCATCAAATTTCCCAACTCAAGAAATATCTGGTGATCCATATCTTTCAATATTATGAAGTGATTCCCATTATTCTCTTATGCTCTGCACTTTTGCTTCCATCCCCCCAAGCTGTCTTTCTTTCTGGGGCAGAGTGACTTCAAAAAGATGTTGGTGAGATATTCATGTAGCATAAAGTGATCTCAAATGCAGAATTAGATTTGTGGAGAGGAACTGTATCGTCTCAGTTCAACAGGCCGGAAGCAGAGGGAAAATTGTCATGTATGCAGCACAGAGGAGATGAGCAAATGCCTGAAAAATGTTCACTTTTAAAAAAACATATTCAAATCGTTGTCCAGGAATGTTTATTGAAACGTCTGCATCCTGAAATTCTGACTGACATGCTTACACAGGAAACTGCAGATGCATTTACACATAAGACCCTTGTTTATTTCTGCACCTCATGTGGAAAGTGGAGGGAGGATCGCTGAGCTCCGACTCTCCACTGGATGCCCATCAGGAATGGCACAGGGGCATCCAGGAGGTGATGTAGCGGTGCAGAAACAATAGGCAGGTAGATGTGTTGCCACTGGAATGGGAATAGCAAGGTAGTGATGCCCTCTGCCACTGTCATCAAACGCTGGTAGTCTGAAGAGATGAGATGGGTCATTAGCAAAGATTATTCACCTGTAAGAACCAACAGAAGAACTCATCTTCATGGGATGAAGTCCATCCCTTTAAACAATATTTTGAAGTTGTTTACATTCCTCCCAATCAAGGACTGAGGGTTTTCCATATGCATTATTTAAAACATCTATTTCCTTGTAAACTGTAAAATGTAAGATTGAATTTAATCAGAAATACTGAGTTGACTTAACTCAGTTTTTATCAACTTGTTAATAACACTCTTTTTACTTTGGCATCAAGAAAACTGTCAAACTCAGTTTACTTGAGTTTGGTTCATTTAAACAAACCAAGTGCTGGGAACTTTTGCTTTTTTTCAGTACTTAGTTACATCCCACAATGTATATTACTCTTGTACTTAAGTATCCCACTAATTAGAGCTACCTTACTTGAATAACCTGTTTTCTGTTCATACCACTTTCTACTTGTACTCCACTACTTTTCATGGGAAACAGCCCCAGGTATCAGGTATTCTACTCAGCTTCTAAAGGCTTTAATTCACATTCCGCTCTGTTACATGGAATGCTCTTAACAGTTGTGTCAATAGCACACACCAGAATAGATTCACATACTTGATTATTGTTCTGCAGCTTTCCTGTTCAGTGTTGGGTAGCTGACGTCTTTTGCCCTTATGAAAATAAATGTTTAATGACAGCTGAAACAACTGTGGTTTTGCACAATGGCTTAATAGATACTGTAGCGTGTTGGGGATAGGCAGGTGGAGTTTCCCAGCATACCTTGAGACAATGTGTTTGATGCCATAAACCCAAGTAACCTGTGTTTAAATGTGTTCTGAATAATTATCAGTTAAGCAGTATCGCATCATGAGTTCAGTCTTTCACACAGTTAGCGACGTCCCACCTGGGTGATGCAAGAGGGTGATGTATTGTAATAACAAGCACTCCAGAGCAAAAAGCAAATCATTTTGTCAAATTCATGCAATAAGAAATTTCAGCGTGCTACAATACTTTTACACAGTGTGCTAACTGTAAATCACCTATCGTGAGAACCGTTCATCTGATCTACTTCAAACTTGGCACATGAGTTGCTGGGAGCCCAAAGAAATGCAGTCCAAAACACCACATCCAGGGGTTAAAGCATGATTCCTCTGGAGAACAAGCTGCTGCTAAATATCCTCGGCCTCGATCATCTTAAGTGAAGGAGAATTTTAGACAGAGACCAAACGATGTGGTGCTCTGTAAGCTCTGCAAACTGGACATGTCTTATTACAGCAGGACAACTGCTCTGTGCAGCACTTCGGTGAAAACACCGAAGCGCAGACAGCAGAAAGACCACACAGCACCATAAATCCAGTTTACTGTTTTAACTTATTCATTTTAATTTTCTAAATGTTTGTTTATCACCAGTAATTTTTGCCCCACTGCTGTTATCTAAACGATCTTGCCCACAAAGTGTGGGAGTATTTTAAACAGACACCCAAGATTGTGGATTTTCCATTTTGTGTTCAGTTTAACGGTCGTCCATGCATAAGGAAATTGCTTAAACTGCGTAAAGGCTGTCCTACAATTATGCAAGCGTTTTTTTGTCAGTCATTTTAACGGCATTCTCTAGGGAATAAAACCAGAATACGTTTTAAGTCAAATGCTGAAGTGAAAATAGTGATTCTCCACTTCAGGTCTCTGCGGGCTGAGTTTGCCTTGTCCTCTCCTTACTTGCAGCGGCTCATTGACTGCATGTCACTATTGCAGCTGGATGTTGAATATAACATCACTGTCGTGTGTTGAGACATGTTTAGAACAGGCACTGCACTATTATAGAAGAAAGACTCACAAAGTAAGAGGAAAATATCAACTGTTTCGACCAACAATGGGTCTTCCTCAGGGTGGGACTGAAAAGGACTCTTTCTTCCATCATTCAAATGGAGTCAGTCTTGTTGCTCCAGCTGTGGCATTTATACAGATTCATTTTCTCCCCAATCTTTGTGCCTTTTTATAGGGGTGGGTTAGTTTAACAGTGGTCATTTCAGATTAGTTGGATAAAGGTACTGAGTGTCATCTCAAATACTCTAATAACTGAATAGTATTACTGACCTTGGGAGCAAAGCAGGACTTGTGTCTCCAGAAGTGCACAGGTAAGTAACTGTACCATGTTGTCTACACCAAGCAGGGAGAACGCCTCTCCAAGAGGATACTCCCCCATTGGAAGCTCACCCGGCCCAGGCCGCTGGCACACGATGGGCCCCTGCACACCGTGGAACCTTAATGACCTCCCAGGAGGAGGCAGGGGCACCTCGTATAGGATATTATGGACGTAGCTCTCCAGAGGAAGGGGTGGGGCGGTGTGTGACATCACAGCCTGGTGCAGCTGAGACAGAAACTGCCGAGCAGCTTGAAGGAAGGGAAGCGGCGTGAGGAGGCAGATGGCTTTGGACACGTACAGAGTGTCCCTCGTTGGATCAAAAGAGCCTACACAGCCGAGGCAGGTAGACACCCCGGCGAGAGATTCTGCGTCTGACTCATCCAAGCTACTTGCAAGTGAGTCCATGCTGGAGGTTGAGGGTGAAGAAGCAGATGAAGAGGAGGAAGAGGGAGAAGAGGCAGAGGAAGCTGAATGTTGCTCCACATGGTGCATCTGGTAGAGAGTCTGCATGGCAGTGATGATCTGAGCACTGGTCACCTCCTCGTAGAAAGTGTGGACAAATCCATAGGAGCATGTGCCATCGTCAAAAGACATTGTGAATGAGTGAAACTGAGGATCAAGCCGATCTGCCTGTGTGCGGAAGGAGAGTCCTCTCGGCATACAGAGCTGAGGACAAAGTGTGAGGAATGAAGAGGAAGAAAAGGCATAAAAGAGGGTTTAGAATAACGTGGCAACAATAAGAATAAGAATAAGAACATTTCATTTATTTAATATATATCATTTAAAGAGCAACTTTCTTACAGCAGATGTAACTCAAAGTTCTTAACAATAAAAAAGAAAAAACACATTAAAACATGAAACAATAAAATGAGACAATAAAAAGACACAATGAAATATATAATAGAAAGTAAAAAACAGAAACCAGTAAGATGTTTAATGTTAATTAAAAGCCAAAGTAAATAAATAGATTTTCAGTCATGTTCATAGAGCCTCCATCTCTTAAAGCTCTTGGTAGAGTGTTCCATAGTTTAAGTGCGTAGTTTAAAAAAAAGCTGAGCTGCCTATTTTCTTGTATATATAATTAGAAGATCTAAGAGCACATGAAGGATTTTAAAGCAACAGGTAATCTGAGTATATAAACGTAATCTTTATTTACTCATACTGGTCAAGAAAATGGGGTATTTTTCAAACCATATCATTATTTTCTAAATTGACACTAAACTAAAGCTTTCTTGCACAATTTAAATACTGTACACCCATAATAGCCATTATAGAATATGCCATTCCAAAGACCTGTGCTGTCATTTATCTAGGGAACACTGAGAAGACTGTACAAGAAGAGATATTTGATTTCAGACAGCTGGAAAAATTAAGCTTGTAGGCAACAAAAAACTGAGACAAGAAAGTGGTGTAAATCTGATCCTTTGGCTTGATATTGTTCTGTAAATTTATTCAGTGCAAAAACTGAGGTATTTTCAATGAGTTAAAGGAAATATTTTTGACAGAAATTGAGAAAAGTGCATCAGTTTTAAGAAAGAAGATGTTGAATATGTAGTTTAATGTTAAATATGGAATAACTGGCAAGTATTTGTTCCCCGTTTGGTTGGATTTGTACTACTGGGCCAGGTGGATGTTTCCATGTCTGAAAACCTATTAAAAGGTACATTAAATAGCACTATTCATATTACTGAAACCATAAAAGAGTACATAGAATACTGTGGTGTGTACAGGGAAGCTGTTCACAAGATGTTTTGCAAAAAAGGCAATTGTTAGAACAAAATACTTCCATTTGACTGCCAATGATTCGTTTGAGGCTTTTGCTTTCAACATCCTGACCTGGTTTTGCAACAGAAAACATAAAAAATGTTCTATGTATTTAGAAAAAAAAAGAAAGTGTGTATTCTATGAGAGGCTGTAGATAGGTACAGATAAATGTCTATTAAGGGTCTTTTTTCCAGGTGTTTTTATCTCCTCTTTTGTCATTTGTCAGAATATTCACATATACTGATTAGAGGAGCTGCAAAACATTAGTCCTACAGACAAGGTGCATCTTGTCCTTGCTTATCATTGAATAACACTGGAGAAGAACACTTTGAGGAACCAAGAACTCACCATGTTGACAGCATCTTTACTGAAGGGGTTCCTGTCTGTGCTCTCCGGATAGTGCACCAGAACCTTTGACTTGAAGGAGCGTCGAATGGGGCTCTGCTCAAAGGCCTCACCTGAAAGACAGACAGGCGAGCAGAAAAAAAGAGAAGTTACGGCATTATCACATTAGTAAATACTGATCATTGACCTTCATCTCTGCTGAGACAGAATTCATTATAAGACGAAAAAGACAGAACAGAAGATGCAAAAAAACAAAAAACACAGCAGCTTTGAGTAATGAAAAAGCTCGGACAGGACATCGTCTGACAGGCTGAAAAAAGAGACATTCTGCAGCAAAGAGGGAACAATCCTTCCAAGGGTTATATAATTCATTAGCATAGAGATAGACTGGGAAAGCGGTGAAACACCCATCATCCCTGACAATCTGCAGTGGGAAATTCTTGCAGGGAGCGTGCACAGGATGAAAACATGCTGCTTTTACATATATCAAGACCGCTCCAGCTCAGGGTGAAGGATTAAACATTTCTATAAAACAGCTATGTCTATATGAAAGGATTCAATTTTGAGAGCGTGCAAGAAAACTCAACTATATATTCCTACATTCACAATGCACGGATTATATGCATTGCCATGTCTGTCTCAAGTTTCTCCCCTCTTCACTCTCTGCACCTTGTGTCAGCATCTAGCTCCGGTTACATACAGTCAGTGTGGGCATTAGAGGATGAAGAGGAGCTACAGAAAAAGAGATAGAAGCTAACAGTGTGTGTGATTCAGTGTGTGTGTTAGTAGTGGATGAGACCCTTTCATTATTCATGGACATTCTGAGGGGATGCCCTTGAATGGTCCTCTTCCCCATTTCACGACTCCACCATAAATTCTCAGACTTCTTGTTCAGCTGTAACTGAAAAACACTGCTACTAGAAAAACTGCCAGTTTTGACGCACTCATTCAGCATTCAGGAACATCCGCCTCACCTGCCCACGAGATGACGTACGGCACACGAAGAGAGGAAAATGCTCTGCAGGCGCAGAGAAAAAGGAGCAGCACTTCAAGGTAAACTGAGTCAGACTGGTAGGTGGGAGACGGAGGCTAATGTATCACAGCGACAAGGGGGGGTGTAAGTGTTCTTTGCCATGGATGACATTTTTGAGGCACAACTGAAGCCTCACAATAGAACACTGTGGCGTCTGAGATCGCTATCAAGAGAAAGCTCGTCAGCAGTTACGTCACACGGTTTCATCAGCTGACCCAATATAACCCACACTCTTCCTATGAGATCCCACCAAGCAGGCTTTCTGTTTCTCAGAGTTAACAGACCAGACGGAGAGGAAGATTTGTTTAAGTGTTTCAATGAAAGCTTAAGTGGCTGTTTCAGTTCGATTACAGGCTGTAATTAGCATGTTTCCTCCTCTCACACCATTAACATACACACGGTAGAAAATGTGTGTGAGCTAATGAAGTGCAGGATGCTGACACTAATTATTTTCAGAATTTTTTTTTTCTCGATTCACTGATTAATTAAACCCATGAAAGGTTGCATCACTGTCACCATAATATCAATACCGTCAATGATTTTCGAGGATAAATAAATGTTGCATGGTTCCACGTTTTGGACTTTCACCATAAAGATGTATGACCGCCACTGGACCCCTTTCCTAAAAGAGACAGACTTAATCAGGGATGAGCAGTCATAAAGGTAAACATCTGTTATATTCAACTAATTAATTCCCCCCACCGTTCAATTCATCACATCATTACATCAATAGATAAGGACAAGTAAAAAAAAAAGTGAAAGGGGTTGAAATGAAAAATATCAGCTGGCATTGACTGTTGAGGAGTTTTCCCTTTTTGTCTCAAACTGTTTACATGACGTCATCCTTGCATTACAGATTTGTCCGTCCACTCATTTAACAAAATGACAAATGTTGCTTTTCAACGTAGTCTGAGACCCAGACATGGTGCCGGGTTTTTCATATGCTTAAAACGAAAGATAAAAGTGTTGAGTGTCCACACATAAATCAGTCAGACTAGCATTTCTGCTTACAAACAGCATGTTTGTAAAGAAGACAAACACACACATCTTTGTGCAATCAGTTCAACATCATAAAGCAGCTCTCAAATGTTCGGTCAGCGAGTTCTTGCCCTCCACTGATGTCATCCCCCGGTGACAGATATCAAGCCGGAAGGGGCGCTGAAACCTCGGCCATTCATCGTGCCAACAGGCAACATCACGTGAAATTTGATTAAGCTGTAGAAAGCACAGTGGCGTCTATTGAGAGGCCAACAAGAGCAGATTGTTTCTCTGTTGGCATTACAAATTGCAGACACACAAAAAGAGATACTGTGTGACGTCACCTCACACTTACAAGGCTGGTGCACATGAAGCAAACATCTCTTGCTTGACTGCAGCTTAGAGAATATGTCAAGAGACACTGATCCCTTGAAAGGAGTGGAGCCCCCTGATGCAGTGGGTCTGGGATGACCTGCAGTTACATAAACAGATTGGTGGAGCTCAGATATGCTAACCAGCAGCGCTGTCACTCGCCACAGGGGGCCAGATGGTTAATAAGAAAACTAAATAATCTGCACCAGAGCTACGGCATAAATCAGATCTTAACAATACTATATTAATTACTATATATGTAATATTAAAAATGCACTTGAATTTTTAAAGGGGAAAAAAAGGGCAACGTTAAGCATGTCTGATTACAGCCATCTTTCCCATGAAGATCTGCATTAGCTATACATATCTGCTGCAAAGAAACCAGAAAGAGCTTCACCACTGAATCCTGGATGGGACCACTGAAGGTACACCTCAGCCTTCACCACCTCAGGCTGGTGAACAAAGGACAGAGGTGTTTTTCTTGGTATAACAAAGGGCTGGTCTTGGTTTGAGAGCTGGAGGATAGATTAGCGCTGATTTTTTATAATCAGTCTTGTGTTAACCACGAACCACTGCCTGGACGCTCCATCTGTGTGCCAGGACAGGATGCTGTTGTTCTTCCCCTACCATCCTCAACCCTTTCTCTGCTTTGTCCCTTATAGAGGTGTAGCAGCTGATGACTGGCAGAAAACCAAGGATATATTCTCAGTGCTGTCTTGAAAATATGAACAGAACTGCAATGTGTTTTCCCCATGAAGAAATTACACAAAAGACAATATATAATTATCATTTAAATACCATCACGTTAAAGTTGATAGGAAAATTGATTAGGAAAATTCTCTAGTGTGATTTAGGTTTTTATTATCTGTGCGGCGCACTAAAACAACCTTTCTTCAGCACTATATGCTTAAAAATGCAAAAATCCTACCAGAAAGATGTTGGAAAATTATGACGGAATTTACTTGAAATAAAACGTATTTTGCCGTACCAGTCTGCACAGGCTACTCCCAGATTTCATGTTGTCAACAACGCTTTGAAAGGGAAATGTGACGTCCAATCAAAACACGGCTGAGGATGTCACACAATAAACCAACGTGAAACGAGAAATATTTGAAGAATGCCATGAAACACATCTTAGTGTGTGTTTCTTTTGCAGAGTGGATTTGTGTTTATAGACCATCTACCTGCTCCATCGTCCGGCTCCAGGCCCGTCTCCGTGTCCACTCCACACACAACAAAATAGTGGGCGAAACGGCAAGAAGCCGATCCCGTGGCCGCTGCGGTCCCGTTCATCCTCGACGCGTTAATGGTGTGACAGCGTTTACTTAACGTTGTTCATACTGTAGCTAATGCGACTGATCCGAAATGTTTGACGGTCCTCTTGGTTCCTGCGCAGGGTTGTGTCAGCCCGCATGCACTCCCTGATCCGCGGTGTGACTGATGAAGCACAGGGTGATACACACTGACGGTCACCCAGTTTGTTCAGAGAGGGAGGAGGGGGGTGTAGGAGAGAGGGAGGGAGGAGACAAAGACCTGAACGCATCATCATCATCATCATCAAAATCAAAATCAGCCTCATTTTAAAGGATGTCGTCGAATTTCATCACCTGCACAAAAATCACGAGTGATCAGTAATTTATCAGCATGATAATAGCATGATTATAATTGAATTTAGGCTGTAAGACAGGTTTGTTGTTTTTTTGAAAGCTCACCAAATACATGAAATGTTTTAGAAAATGAATTATGTTCTGTTCAAGGTTCAGTCAAAAGCAGTTGAGAACGTGAAGGTTTTTGACCTGGATAAGTCATGGCAAGTCTCTTACCTTCTGGATGTTTGATCCAACTCTGTGGTGAAGAGTAACCTCTATAAACAAAACCTCTCCACATTTAGTTTGGGAACAACCTGAGGGGTCAAGAAAATTAATCAGATAAAAGACTGGAGCTAAGAAAAGATTTTTACAGTAATCAAAGCGGGGAGATTGTCTCCTTTTAAACTGGTATATGTAGATTGTGTTATTGTTATTATTCACTGCATTGGATACTGTACCATCTAACAACAGCAGAGCTTCTTACAAATTTGAGCCAACAGAAGAAATAAGGATGTGGACATTCATTGTTGCATAAAGGGTATTTATTGAACCATTCAAACACATTACAAACATTTCTGATTTTATAGGCAAAATGCTCACTTCATTAAATAAATATGGTAATCTAGGTCACAAGTAAATCAGCCTCCTGCTGTATCTGCTCTGTAAACCACACTGCCTGAGACATATTTAGGATTTGGTTTCAATAAACTTACCGTCGAAACATAGAAATTACTGCTTGACTGGCTCATGCCTTTAAATCCTTGCATTAAAAATCACATTCCAAGATAAATGTCACAAATGTTCATGCAAATTAGAGGCAAGTACCTACAACCATCTTAATTTCTGTTAATAATGTTAACGGGTAAGCAGATGGGTTCACAGCTCCAGTCCTCCACCTAGACAAAAAGAACTTCACATAGTAAGGCTTGGATTTAACATTCATCGTTATTGTAATTCAATAATCATTTTATTGAAATCTATTATCATCTACTGTATCGAAGAAGAACGCCTCATGTATTAATCTTCACACTGAATATCTGCACAATACTTGAAATAGCTGGAAAAAAATCATAGCAGTCCAGACATCCTTATTCCCCTGCTGCTCCCTGGGGTATATTCAGGGGTGTCTAAGCAGAGACATGCAAACCCACCAGTACACCAGTGCCAACTCTTCTTAATGCTGTAGAGGCAGTGTTTCAACTCTGAGGTCTTTCAAACCCACTGAACTTCTAACAACGTCACAGAATGTGAGGCAAACCACTCTGAAGGTTGACCTCACTTTGGCTCTCCTTATGTCATGATACACCGACTCTCAAATTAAACACATAGAAAATTGGAATTTTTCCAAACCAACATCTCAATGCATTAGCAAGGCTAGGAGCTCTGGTACGAATGGTGTCTCTCATAACTTGGGTCACGCTGCACCGATCATTCGGACATGTTCCCAAGAAAATGTTTGGCAGTGGCAATTTCACCTGGAATACATCTTCGGAGAAAGCAGGTGAAGTTCTCAGAAGGAAGGGCACTGTGGATCTTCTCTGGCTCTGGCTAAACTCTTGACTTGCAGGAAAACAACAGGCAGAGGTGGTCTGTTTTTACATTCTAGTGAAGGAGTGATTCTTCCTGCTTCCGTCTCACTCAGTTCACATCAGTGACTTGTAGTGTAAGAAACTACGAATCAAGGAAGTGGCTGGTGAGGTGAAACGGATCATTTAGCTGAGTAGATCTGTGGTAATGTCATTGATCAAGGGGAAAGAAAAAAAACAAGTGCAAATGGAGTATCGGCAGTAGACTACGCAGCCTGCTCTTTCATTAAGGTCATCAGATTTATAATTGTCATGGAAGGGTGACAGGGTGATGGCTGTGTCAAACTGTGTGGGAGCTGAAGCTGTGCAGGGATCAAGAGCGCAGAGCGGGAGGCCTATGTCAAGATTCGAGCCACCTGGGCCTGAATCTCCCCATCAGGGTGTGAAAGCAGCTGGACAAGTCTGCTGTGGAGCTGGGAGGACTCGTGCAGCATGACCCGGAAGAGGCAATCCTGCTTCCGCCTCAGTTCATCAGCCACCTGGGCAGAGGGCCTCCAGGCCTTCAAGTTCCCTGCAAACGTCAGCAGTCGCAGAAGCACAGCCGGGGCTGACCTAGCATCGAACAGCAACACAACAGAAGCTGGTGCCTACAGCAAAAATCAGAAAAGAAAAACAAATTATGCAGCTTTTTGCTCGGGTGACAATTTAACACAGGCCCATGCTAACGACTTTGTTGCGTACTTAATAAAAACATGCAAACTACATTGGTTGCGAGATTTACACAAGGATGATCAGAATACTACTGCTTTTCAATCTCTTTATTCTTACCTGAGCTTGAACAATGTCATCCATCATATCTGGATTAGATGAAAGATTCACAAGGACTTTCAAAGCCTGAACCTGAGAGGCAAATATTGGAAATGCTTAATTAATTCTGGTTGAACTCAAGGCTCCAGCAGCCTCATCTGTTTTCCAACAAGAGCTACAACCTTTCAAAAGTATCGATACATAATCGTCATGAGGTAAGAATTATTTAAAAGAACTTTTATAACTGTCAACAGCTAATTTGGGGAAAATGAGATGAAGATCAACAAGGTGCCACCTGAGAAGAAACCAACCTGTAATGCTTCATTGCTCACAACAAGCAGAGAGAGTAAAAGTGTAATTGATTCCTTCAGCAAGTGTTGATGTTTATCTGTGACTGACAGGTTGGTCAGCAGCCTGAGAGCACCAAGCTGAAGGTCCGAATTCACTGGTGACATCTCAATCAGCTCGAGCACTTGTGGCACATAAACCTGTGAGACAAGGCAAATGTTTAATGGAAGTATGTCTTCCACAAGAATGGACGCTAATATATATCACAAAAGAACAAAACAATATTTGCTGTGCAGCACATAACGGCATACCTTTATTTGTTCTTGGTTTGGGATGTTCATACACAGATTATTTAATGCAGTCAGAGTCTGAACTTTGACCTCTGGCGCAGGATCTGAGAGGAAACCAGCTATGATATGAATCCCTTCAAATTCTCGTATTAGATTCTGAAGGACCGGTAAAAAAAAAGAAAACAGAGAAATAAAAATATGACATGACTGTAAAGAGATATAAGCCACAAGGTATATAAAGACCTTCAAGTGAATATCACTGACAAAATACAATTTTAGAATTATTAGGCTAACAATAAAGCAACAAGTACTAATCTCACTTGCACAATGTTTTAAAGAAAATACATTTTCATTGTACCTGATTCACAGTGAAAGCAGCAGCATTTCCCAACGTAAGCAGGATCTGACATCTGTCAGATGGATTATTGTTGGTCTGCAGACATGACAGCATCATATTCAGCTGCTGTGGCTCCAGCTTTCCAGGGGACTCGTGGATGATATCCCCTATAATTCAACATAAGCCATTTAACCCCCATTTAATATTATTTAATATGTGTTTGTACTGGAGGGGACTGAAAACAATTCAGCTGTAGTCATTATTTCAGCAAGTTCTGCATATTATTTTTTATTATAGACATCTAAACATAAAGGACAGATATACAGGCAGTGTAAAACAGAATGATTAATGGATATGTGATGATGCCATAGATGTGCAGGTAGTGGATGGCTGGATGCTTCTATGACCCTGGTCAGGCAGCTGAGTAAGGTGAGTGAAGTGAGACATTGTGCTACTGGACTGTTAAACAATACTTATATGATATTAAAAAAAATGAACATATTAACAATTATATAGTGATGCCAATGTAATAATAAAACTAATGACAATATATGACACAATATGATATCCTAATGACCATTATATATTCATATTATATATATTATAATATATAATAGTGAGGAGGAGTGAGGACAGACCATGCTATCAGAGCTATGGATATCTCTCTAGAGGCCCTGGTGGAAGACGTGTTGTGGTTCAGCAAAGGGATCTGGCCCGTTGATTGATTAACTGATTGATGAGCGAATTAATGATCTTGCCTTGGAACCCAGAGGAAGGAACTGGTCCAATGAAGATTTCATGTCCTCTCCTGCCTCAGACTGTTGAAGGGGAGTCTGTCTGCTGAGGAGGGGGTAGACCCTGCCAACCCTATCCCTCTCTGCTCCCACCAAAGACACCCCTGCACGACCATGGGACAGAAGGGAGCCACTGCCCATACACCTCCTCCCACTAAAGTCTGGTCCCATATCCCATTACCTTAATATGGCAGTGTGAAATTATAATATAATAAATCTTATAATATAGTAATATAATATAATGGTAAGATAATAGAAATATAGTATTTCATAAATTAAAGTGGAATAGATGTAAAGAGGAATAAAAAAGAGCAGTATTATAAAGAGTTTTTAAATAAAAGATGGGACCATATTGAGGGAATGACTATGACTATATTTTGTGTTTATACATTGGACATTTTCAAAAAAATTCAACTTGAGACATTGACATTGCTAGAAGTCACATCGGTTCAGATGAAGTTACCTGATCACTGCTCTGTGGTTCTTACCTGATGCAGCATCAGCTCTGGGACAGATGACATCCAGTCCAGACACTTTGGCCAGCAGGCTACCTCGCTGTATATTAACTTCACAGGGCTGACTGCTCTTGACGCCAGGACAGTCTGTAGGGACTGTTTTCTTGTTTCGTTTGAAGCTTCCTCCTTTGATGAGTTTGTATATCCCGTAGGAGGCTCCAGCTCCAGCAACTATTCCAAGCAATGCTTTCATGCTGCCGAGCCTGAGAGTACCACTGCCATCACCCATGCTGCTGTTGTCTTTAGCGAAGCTCTGCTAGCGAGCTAACGTGACGCTATGATGCTATGATACGTTTCGGGTCAAATCTGTTGACTCACAAGCTAACTAACCCGGCTCCTAGTTAGCTAGCACTGACGACAACCCATCAACACCACTACAAATGCCACCAGAATGATTCTGAAAGATACATTGGTCTCAACACGGGACAAGTTTGCCGACAAGCCACAATTGTCAACAATGTTGCGTCAAGTTTGTTCCGGACAGAAAATGTTGCCAGGTTGGACTGACAAAGTGACCAACCAGAGCGTAGAACCCACACAATGGTCATAAGAAGGGCACGATGTTGGTATTAATTCATGTAAGGAGTTTTGTGTTCTGTATGTACTCCGAGCTTATTTCTTTTATCAGTATCATCAGGAGAATTAAAAACCACAGTTATAGTAATGAAATATTTACAACAAGAGACAAAGATAACATAGCGTCTTTTCGAGAGTTCTATAATAATAAAATAATAATAATTATAATAATAATAATAATAATAATAATTATAATTATAATAATAATAATAACAATAATAATAAATTGAATGAAGAGAATAACAGGGGAAAAACGTTTCAACGTAGTAGTACACAGTGCACAATTAAATTATAGTTTTGTCGGTATGCTATTGGAGAATTGATATAAAACGAATACCCGTTTAATCTGGCAACACCGCTGGATTTCAGAATGGCCGACCAAATCTTTCGCTGCGTTATTTATGGTACCCATATCAATCTTAAACTTTCAATATATACTTTTAATATTTCTCAAAAACTGTTAACACAGTTGTAAACTGAAAATCATATGAACCATACATTTGACTTTGTCCTCTAAGTTACATTAAAATCCTGCTGCAGCGCATTAAAAAAACTTTTAATTTCACTTTCTTTGATAATAGATAATATAGATAATAATTGACAGCTTCATGCCTGTCGTGTCCCAATGACCCAATTCAGTTTCTGAAAAACGCTCTTGTGGCCTTTCAAGGACTGACAATCTGCAAGATTCTGTGTGGTATGTAGTCAGACCTCCTTTCTTGTGACTCTCCTTCAGACCGACACTTGGTGGCTCACTTTGTCAAGTTTTCTTTGACTGAATGTGATTGTAGGCCTCCAAGTGGAGAAATAGTACCTCTATCACTCAGTGTTTCCAGTTGCATTTTTTCTCATCAGGCTGCATTGCACACCATTTTTCATATGGTCACATTAACTAAGTGATTGGCAAAAATCAAACACTCTATTTGAATGCACATGGATTTTCTAAACCTTTCCCATTATATAAGGTGACTTTCAAAAGCAGGGACCAGTATCCTAAAACCTTTAATCTAGATCACAGATATACACATTTTGCACATCTTCAAGTTTTTTGCTATCCCATGTAATATTGATCTTTCAGATTTTGTCTTAATTTTTCAAAGAATTTTTAGATAGGATAATTCTAATACAGCTAGCACAAGATCAGGATTATAGTACCTAGATTTGCAGTTTGTGGCCTCCATCTGCTGGTCAAAGTAATACATCTCATTAGCACTAATATACACTACCAGTCAATAGTTTGGACATACCTTCCCATCCACTTGAATGGGAAACTGTGTCCAAATTTTTGACTGGTACTGTACATTGTGGAAATGTTGGTATAAACAATATATTATTAATTTTCACTTATTTAGGCCAGAACTGTAGTACCTAAGGGACGAGTCAGGAGAGAAAACGCAGCATGATGTTAAATTAAAACTTTCTACTGACAAATGTGCTCACTGCTGTCTTTGAACCTGTATATTTTTATTTAGAATCCTCATCACAAATGAAGGATACAGTTAGAACAGCTTAAAAAAGATGAAAGATGTGAGAGACATCTTATTTTTTTAATCATTTTAATCTCACTTGAAGTATTGGTTCTCCTTACATATTTTCAAATCCTTTTGTACTGTGGGAAACAATGTTCTTGTATTTATGTCGCCTTAGAGCAGGCTTCCACTGATGTTTACCGGTTTTGTCCTGCTGATATGGTGCATAATGGCTCTTTAATGGACATACTTTGCTCCTTTCATAGCTCTTTTTGGACTTTGCAACAGATGTGTTTATAGATGGTGTTGACATACTATGGCCCATTTGAGGAGGAAGCCTTTTTGTATTGCCACCATTCTTCCAAAACAGACCACTTAAAGTAGAGCCAGAAAACTTGGATGTAGACAGCTGGTTAAGATGCTGGTAGGCCATGTTGCCAAGCTCTTTTTTCACATTGGCTGGATGCTTCCATACCTTAGTTGGTTGTATGAATGTTTGTCGAGGACCAGCTCGGGTTGCACCAACATAGCCATCATTTAAAGACATACCTCTTCTCCAAGGGGTGAAAACTGAGCCCAGGGTCTTTCTGTGTTTATCACCAGTTAGAAACATATCTGAGATTGTGCTCCTAATTCCCAAATGCCGGGATGGGATTTCATTGCCAGCTGATCTTGGAAAGGCTGTTTCTGATGGTGACATTGGAGCCAAGGTAGTTAGAGAGTCGAGACTTGAATAATCAACCTCGGCTGAAGAGGAAATCCCACCCTGGGTGGAATCCAAGCCACCAGAAATTGGAATCAGAGCAATGAATTTTGATCTCACTTCATCTTCTCCCTGATCAGTTTGGCTGGAAGGATGAGTAACACTTATTCTCTGATCTCCAGCCATTGTATCGACTGTAGGCATGAAGAGAGCTAGTAAATACATTGTGGGATAAGACAGGCTGCTTCCTGTGAAAGCATGACTCTGATCATCATGTAGGCTACTTAATTTTACACCAACATGTCTATGACTACTCTGTGGTGAAAGATTATCAGAGTTTGAAGAGAGGTGGACAGTGGGAATGTAATTTATATCCTTTGATTCGTGGCCAACAGTGGGTTGATGTGCCTGAAATGATGGGGCTGTTTTATCCCTATGTTTTTGTGAAAGATCTGAGTTGAGTTAACCTCCTCGTGCACTGACAAATACTTTTGCCATAGGAATTCAAGGATGGAAGCTTTGGCACATGCAAGACATTGGCTTGAGTCACTCTTTCTAGCTCTTGACTTTGGAAAGCTTCACCATGTTCAAAGTCACCTCATGTTAAAGAGTCTTGACTGTGAGGTTTGGATTTTCATTGGTTGATATTCCTCTCAGATATTTGAGGTGTTATAATGGATGTCTTACTTGAAAAGTGGTTGAAATGTTGAACTTGACTTTTTGGAGGGTTGGCAGGAAATGCAGTCAGATTGCCACTGAAAGAAAAATCCTCTCCTAAGAATGAGCCACTGGGTATTTGTTCAGGGAGCTTGAAGCCTTTTGATTGAACATCTTCATTTTGCACACCAGGAGCACTTTTGAAAATATGAACCTTTTCCCCAGAAATGCCACCATCATCAAAATATGCATAATTACTTGAAACATGCTCCTTGGCTGCTAAATTAGGGAGTGGGTAGAGAACAGAGCCCAGGCCCGAGTCTTGGCTGTCACTGGTAGAAGTGAGGCTTGCAGTGGAGAATACAGGATCAGGCACAGAGAGACTTTCACCTGGTATTCGGTAATTGGCACCCTGTTCACTTTGTTCACTCCAGACTACATTTTCAGTGATGTCATCATGGACAGTGCTTTCTTTTACAGAATTAGACCTATACCCATACCATGCTCTCCCTTCATATTTTGAGTATAAGAAGCCACCTCCCTTTCCATAATCCCCTGTGCAGTTTGAAAATGTCTTCTTAGTCATTCCCTGGCATTAAGAAAGAGGTTTTCATTATTTCTACAAACTGTTTGAAATCTTTGATTGCAGGGAAACTGATGCCCTCCATAGTTTGCTTTTGTGTGCCCTTAATTCTTACGATTGAACATGGTCTGGAATAATACAGAAAGTCTTACCATTTTGAGGAGGAAAACAAATGCAGCCCCATAACAGAGTGCTAAACCAAGGAACCCTAAAAACAATAAAGTTAGTAAGAAAAAATAAGATCAGATTTAGCCCAAAATACACCTTTATTCAGTTCAACCACAGCATCCACCGGCACCTTTTGATTTAAACTGGCAGACTGGATAACAATCAGTAATGTTCTGTCCTGTCTTTCTTTGTCCTTGTTTGAGAGCACGTAGGATATGTGCACGAAAAAATACTAAGACTTTTCAGATTCTGCTTTACTGACTGCAATTAGGTGATTGCAGGCAGCTGTTGCTGTGTGAAAATTGCCCTAATCACAGGAGGAGCATTTACCCACAGAGCCCCATGCTGATGGTTTTATATCACTAAAAGCAATCCAGGGATTATTCTGGAAAATGAGAGCTTAAAGTTAAAACCTGTGAAACTGATCCACAAAAGTATCGACTATTAAAACATTTATGATGCCAAGGGAGAGTGATCGGATGTAACAATATGCAGACATTTGATGTGAAAGTCATTGTTAACACACTGCTGAGCTCATGAGGATATTCTGTTTCACAGATTAGCTTTCAGCTGCCCATTGTCAATGCAAACTCCCACATCTTGGCCTTTTGTTACATCAGTCACTCTGTCCTGTCTGAATTTCGAAATCCACTTCAGTTGAGATGTTAGAAAAACAACATATGTGATGAAAGGATATTATTTCAGTAGACTCCTGCCTTGTGGAGTAACTACAGCTGTCTGACAGCCTACCTGCATATTTTTTCACTGCATTAATGATGAGCTGTGTCTGCTGTTGGGGACAGGAATTGGAAAAGCTTCACTATGGGACGGACTGTAGAGCTGGATCTGAAGATGAACCTGGCAAAGAGACATTATGAGAGGAAATGCCAAAGGGTTGTGCTCACCAAATGGTCAAACTGGGTAAAAACATACAAAACAAGACAGATTGGTAGGTGATTGTTTAAGTATTTCTAAATGGAAAAAGTAACCATGAGGAGTTTTGATGTGGTCTGGCTGTTTTTGCAAAGTTGTGACTTTCTTGTGTGTACAGCCAGAGAAAACATGTAGTGTGGTTTTAGAAATGTGTCCAATATGTGTCATTTCTTCCCCACTGTATACACCCACTCTTCTGACTCATTTTGTCCCCTGCACCTTCCAGTCTTAAACTCTGAGACTTGACTCTACTTTTGTAAGCTAAAAGTGTCTTGAGATTATGAAAGAGTATTGCATATTTTTAATATAACGATATACATTTCTTCTCAACTTAGTTGCCATTGAGAAACTTGAGAGAGTTGTAAACGCTGGTCGTCTTAAACGTATCATGGCTGCATGGTGTGATGTCGCAAAGGACTCAAAGAGGATAAAAGAATACTTTAAGGTATTTATTTTGAGCCTGAGGTAGAAAAATGAATTAATGATAGCAGTTTTCTACACAAAATAGTTTCTGTGTTTGTATGAATCTTGCAGAGGGTGGATGCTATAGGTTTGACTGAAAAGGACAACAAAGTTCACCACACTGGGGAAGGATGTGATGGATTCTCAGTGCTCCCTAGCAGCGTCTCACTCAAGGTAATTTCTCATAAAATTCACAACATTTATGTTTCAGTCAGCCAGCCGCTTCATGTTTCTGAGCCTGATTAGTTTGCACACAGAGTGATGATAGCCCTGAATTTAAAGTTGTAGCAGCGTCACTTCTCTGTTCTCTAAGCAGTCAGTGATGAGATCATATCTGTTACATAAGACTTGCTGTAAAGTGGCCTCCACTGTAAACATGCCTCCAGCCTTTTTGAGACCAGTTGATTAATGTCAGCTGAAGCTTATTATGCCTCAGTATACCTATGACCCATTACAGCAGAAATGGTGTTTTTATTGCACAACCCTCTCACAACATTTGTTGCTGTGTTATTTTTTTTTCTGTGTCATTCCTAAAATTTTGTGAGTTCTCTATAATTATAGTTGTACTTTCATACAGTACTAGTGACTCTATACTGAAAACTCCATATCTTCTTGCACCTACCAGTTGCCCCCCGTGTTTATTGTGGATTCACATGTACTGGCTAAGGGAGTGCAGCTTTGGCTTATTAGCTCTGGTTTTTTTCTGTCAACACCTCTCCTGATATTTACTGCTTCAGCGTACCATGGTTGTGTTTGGAGAAAGTAAGAGTTTGTTTGTACGTTTACATCACACCACCTTGCAAAGTGGCAGTGAAACCTGTAACCTTGATATTGGCCTAACATTTCTAAAGTGACACCTGGTTATGTGACATTAAAACCTGTTACGAAATATCGATCTTGTGATCAGTATGGAAGTTGCTTTATTGATTTAATATCTGATTTTCCTTTCCCGTACCATTTGACTTAAAGAACGGTGTGCTTGAATCTCAGTCTGTTCACTTTTATATGTACTGTATGTCAGCAAAAAATGTTCCACCACCATATTTTTCTTATTTTACCAAAACTAAAATGTTTAAGAAAATTTATGACCCTTACCTACAGCATATTCATATGAAATGAACATTATGGAAAAATTAATAACATGCTATTGTGGAAAAAATATCAATTAAAATGTTTCCACCTCTCTCAGTGATCAAATATGTCATATTATTGTTTTCTCTGTAGATCTTCAAATATTTAGAATTGCGAGACTGGCTACATTGTGCTGAGGTGTGTTGCACATGGAAAGCCATCATCCAGTCAGGCACATTATGGAGTCAGGTCTGTACTAGGAGATATTTCATTCATGGTGTTTAAGGTGATACTTAAAAAAGTAGTGTGTGAGTGTTCCCTAACGTCTGTCCCTGATAGATCGATGTGTCTGTGGAGAAGGACTGGATAACAGATAAAACAATGAAGCAGATTCTGCAGAACTATCGCCCATTTGTGAACCATCTCAACCTACGTGGCTGCACATCTCTAAAATGGCCCAGCTTGAAGTGTATCAGTGAGTATTGCACATTTTGTGTCCAGATTGTTTTTTGTCACAGGTGCTTCTTGTGAAATACCCTTGTTTCCCTAGGTATACATTGACCCATACAGATAATCTTCTTATAGTAATAATGAATAACACGTAGTCCAA
Source organism: Chaunax sp. Z400 (assembly GCA_037577475.1). NCBI lineage: Eukaryota > Metazoa > Chordata > Actinopteri > Lophiiformes > Chaunacidae > Chaunax > Chaunax sp. Z400. The sequence continues at coordinate 15,780,811 of CM075186.1, forward strand.
AAATGTATAATTCTTATATGTTGATTAAAAGGACAAACCTGATCAAACATAAAAGCAACACTAAAAAAATGTATTTTCTCCATCTGATACAGACTGTTTTAATAATATGCAAACATAATATTGAAAGAAAGGGAAACAAAAGAACATTTTAAGGTTAAAATTTCACATGAGTCAGGACAGCCTGATGATCTGGTATTTCTGCGGTGCTCTCAAGTGGCTTGGGTCCAGCTCCTCCTCCAGCTCTCCCTGCGCTTCCATCGGTGTGTTCCATAGCTCGGGGTCCGTATTGCCTTGATCTGCTCTGCTGGTCTGTCTGTCCTTTGGACACGCTCTGTTGTAGGATTGCACATACGCCTCCACACTCTCCCCAGTATGCTCAGGAGGGGACCGACACAGCAGGCCAGAGTGCCTCACACTCGGGTGAAGATGCAGCCAATACACCATGTAGTGGATACTAAAATAATAAAGTTTAATCAGTTTTGTTTTTGGATTTATCTCAGAAAAATATTGTAATTAATTGAGCAACATTGAACCTACCTATAGTCACAGAGCCAGGGATTTCCTCCCAGTTTTAGCTCAGACAGGAAGTAAAGGTCTTCAAGAACGCCGTACTGGATATTATGCAGGCTGTTGTCAGACACGTCCAGCTCACGAAGGTGCAGGAGCCCAGACAGGGAAGCTGGGAGAGAGAAAAGAAAGTGATGCATGGCATCCATTTGTTTCTTCCTGTCTTGTGTAGTTGTGTTGTTTACTATTGACAAAAAGCCAGCAGCGCAATTAAAATAGAAACATATTTTGCCTGTAGCTCTCTCAGCTTTCCCCACTGTAAATAAAACGAATACTGCATAAACAAAGATGGCAGAATTCCAACTGTCTCTAAAACGGAAAAATGGCAAACAGAAGTCAGCGGCAGTTGTATAATATGTCTCAGCCTTTTAGCTGTTCATATGTTATCTATCAACCAAAGGAAAAACACATCTTTGTTTAGGCTTTTCATCCTGGATTTATAGGTATGCGGTAAAAATAGCACACATACCTGTGTCAATGTGTTCCATGTTGTTATTACTGACATTCAGGGTTCTAAGGCTCCTCGCTCCATGGAAATCTCTGGCTCTGAGATGACTGATTGAATTATGGGATAGATCAATATGAACCACATCCTCTGGAATACCCCTGGGCACCTCAGTTAGACCTAAACATAAATGGGAAGGGGTTACTTAGGGGCTTACTGTAATACATCTGATTATTTTACCTCTGCCAAAAAATATAACTGTGCTTCATTCACATGTCAATATTTTCATTAATTAGATTTATGGATTTTTCCTCCTAACCAATCAAATGTATCATGCTAAAGACTGCTAAGAAATAAGTCTCCACTTTTACCACGACAAATCTTGTAGCTAAACATTGGCCGATACCTAAATTTGAAACTAAAATCAACACCTCCTGCAAGTAGGAGACAGATGGTAGCACATTATTTTTTTCTACATTATTTACTCTATTCATCGGCAGATTTGAAATAATTTTGCATGTTTTGCTATGAAATTATTCTGATTTATTAGCCAAACTGTTTAACGAAATCCTTCCAAGTTGTTCATAAGGTGACAAATCAATGTAAGGTAGAATCAGCCTGAGGTCAATGAAGCAACGGAATTTAAAACATCTGCTAAACCAGATGTGTCTCATCGCCAGCTCTGTATCTGACCCTGAAAATCCTTTGAGAAATAGAAGCTTAGTTATTCCAGTCATGCAACAGTAATGTTTCATCGTGAGCCTACAAGCTCTCAGACAGAAAACATAAGAGGTATTTTTGCTCAACTCTGTTGCATAAGAAAGGTGCTGACTTTCTAAAAACACAGTGAGGTTCACAGAGGGGTCCAGTCAATCAAAATGATTTAGGAAAATGAGAGCTGATTGTGAACTCACCTCGGTTACTACAGTCCATCCGTATTTGTGGAAAAAAGTAAGTATGGCAAGATGTGGTGGCATCTGGTTTGGTGCGAATTGGAATGGGATCTAAAGAGAATGTGGGATCTGTTTGGTCACCCTGTGCGTCATTTGTTGGCTCTGACTCCTTACAGAGTAACTCAGGCTCCACCTGCTTCAACTTCACGCCTCTTAGCCTAATGGGCTCTACACACCTAGAAGAGCAAATACCGTAAATCATGGTAAAATCAGATGCAATTTTTGGAGGCAAGTTTGTTATACTGAGAAATGCCTTATAGTGTCGAACTCTTGTGGCATACTCACCTGGCATGATTTCCTAGATTACGGTTGCTCGGGACCTGAAGGGTGCGAATGAGACTGTCCATTGGACAGAGACAGTTCCAGGGATTATCATATAGACGTAGATAGACAAGGTTGTGCATGGGAATGAGGGCCTCCTCGCTAAGTGTTCCCAGGCGGTTATGCTGCAGCAGCAGGGTTGTAAGGCGTGTCAGGCCCTGGAAGGCTCCTTCCTCCACTAAAGAGATGTGGTTCTGCTGCAGGTCCAGAGTGGTTAAACCCTCGTATCCAAAGAATGCCCCTTCACGAAGGACTTTGATCCGGTTGCGGGCTAGAAGGAGGTGCTTGGGTTGCTTGGACCAGGTCTGTGAAGCGGGAATGGAGGTGAGGCGTCGACCCTGACAGTCAACAAAGACGTCTCGAGATTCTGTCGACTCTGAGCAGTCAGGTGCCGCAAGCCTGGAGGGGCCTGATCTGCTTTGACGCCCAACACCCCTTACCCTGACAAATTTCAAACACAAAAAATTAATACATGGCTTTTCACTGTCTATGCTTGGTAATTAGAGTAGGTGAAAAATCAACCGAACAAATTAGACACAGAAGTAAATCACTCTACCTGTCCCTTGCAAGTTTGTGTCTTGCTCCTCTGAGGCCTCTGCCCTTCCCTGGTCTTTTTGTCTCATTGGACGGGAGCAGGAGGAGGAGCAGGGAGGCAAAGAGGAGTGAGGAGGTCAAACGCATCGTGAGCCCTGCAGGGACTGGACTGTCGGTAAAATGAGCTGGAGCCAAAGCAGGAGTTTGTGCCAAAGTCTTTATGAAAAACAGGCTTGGAAACAGAAGCAATGGGTCAAAGGTGAATTGTGGTGTAGATGATGGAACACAGCCGCTGCTAACGCAGTGGAAGAAGTGAGAGGTAGAACATTCTGTAAGAGATAGGAGCCATCCAGGAATGTATACACAGCTTTGAAACAAGCCAGAACACGAGGACACTTCATGCTGTTCCATACATAATGTTGTTTATTACTTTATTACGTCGCAACAAACCTATAATGATTGTTGCAATAATGACACATATAAATATTTCCAAAAATGGACAACATAGTTTGACCATCCATTTCTCTGCTCTTTACTTTTTTGTCTATATTTTGTTTTCTTAGGTGAATGTAGTAATCTCCAGGAGCTCAATATGTCAGAGTGTGTTTATGTTACAGTAAGTAAAACATTTAAATATTGTTATGCCCAATAATAATGTGTAGGTAGTATCAAAAATATTTACTCTATGTTCTAAAGTTTAATGACAACTAGATTGTTAATAATGATAGGTATTGGTAAAGCTGAAAGTCCACTGGTAAGGTGTTCATGTTTATGATGTCATCATTGTTAAGATTGTGCAGTACATCACAGAGAAGAGCAGCGTTGCATTTGTTCATTGTGAGGTCAGATAATTGCAAGTTGTTTTACTCATTGTGTTTTTCTTACATTATATTGATTCCATTTTATGAAAACCAAGTAGTTTAAAAGTTTGCACTACTGATTGTGATATTATACCATGTGCTAGTGACAGCTGCCTTGCTGAGAGAACTTATGGTACCATTTAAATCTCTTCAACAGGATATGATGGTCCAAAGGATTGTCGAGGGCTGTCCTTGTCTGCTTTACTTGAACCTTTCTTGCACTCTCATATCAAACGAAACTATAAGAGCACTGAGCAGGTAAAGCTTTGACTGTGGTATAGCCACCATGTGACTGCAGTAGATTTGTGCTCTAAAGTGTGGTGCAGTTACAAAAAAATGAACAAAAGAAATTCTGTATGGTGCTCCTTGTTTTCTAGGATTCCCAAATTTACATCCATTTATATTTGTCTAATGTGCAGCTGAGGAAAGCAGCTGCACAGCTTGTTGTCTGAAAGCAGCCTGTTCACTGCCAACTTAAATAATTTAGAGAAACACATGTGGCTCTCATAACATATGGACGGTGTGACTGCACTGATGATAGATTTGTAGGTTCAACAGTTGTCAGTCATTAGCTGTCTCGCTCATAACTAGTATTACACAATGTGTTTTGGAAATTTTTCGCAATTTTTTTTTTGCAAAAAAATAATATTCACACCTTTTCTCTTGTTGAAAAACAACAAAATGACAAACTACAATCTACACAAATCTTCAATAAAACTCGTCTTATATAATCTAATCTATTGATTTTGCACAGGAACTGTCTCAACCTCCAATACCTGAGTCTGGCCTACTGCTACAGATTTACAGATAAAGGATTTATGTACCTGACCACAGGGAAGGGCTGCCAAAAGCTTGTCCACCTCGACCTCTCTGGGTGCACTCAGGTCAGTTTGTACACTCCTCTTAGTTTGGTATAAAGTCACTCCACTCAGCTTCAACTGCAGACAGGCAGCACAGCTTTATGTCTATTTGAAAATTCAGAGTTGAGTCTGTCATGGATAAATCCAGTCACTCCGCTCTGCTTGCACGTGTCTCCTCTTGTTCCTGCCTGTACACTGGTGACTGTTTGCACTCCGTCAGAGCAAATGAGCAAAACTCTTAAAGACAAGGAGAGTAAAAGGCAGCTTTGGCCAACCAGAGGGTTGGGTTTATCCAGCCCACACACTCAGCATGTACACACTCCATAACACACATGCTGCACAATATAAAAGGTAGCCTCCTCAGGGAATGTGCATTAGTTTCGTTCCAGATATATGGTTTCACTTTATGGGGCCCTGAAAATGTGTGGTGCAAGTAAAAACGGCATCTTTGAGAATAAGTCAGATTCCAGTATCCACTCATATTTTCCTCCTCCTAGATGACAGTGGATGGGTTCAGATGCATTTCTGCTGGATGTCTTTTACTCAGAGAGATTATGATCAACGACATGCCCACACTGTCAGATAGCTGTATCACGGTAAGTCCGTTCAATTCTAATACATCACAGATTTGTTGCAGGGTCAGCATCCCAACTCATTTATGTTCAAGAAAGACAGAAAATAAGGAACAAATTACGAAAGAATTTCCTTTGTCAATTCATGAATATTTTTTTATCACACATCCATAAAATCCTATTTTTCCTCTAACAGGCACTCACTGCCAGATGTCACTGTCTGTCTGCCATTTCTCTGCTGGATGCTCCTAATCTCTCTGACGTTGCCGTCAAAGCCGTTGCTGAAGTTGCCAAACTTAAGGATTTTAGCATAGAGGGTGAAATCATTTGGCCTTCTGCAATATTCATTGTCATAAACAGATGAAAATATGGAAATAATTCTATTCCAGTTATGCACACTTTAGGTAACAACCAACTGTCAGACATCAGCTGGACGGCCCTGTGCAGGAGCTCACAGGGCCTCCGTAGACTCCGCGCAGCAGAGTGCCCCAGAATGACTGACAACAGCCTCAAATCTATGGCCAGCCTCAAGTACCTGCAACACCTGGACATCTCACTTTGTGATAAGTGTGTGTGCTTTGTTTGTCTTGCATGTCATGATTTTTCATCACATTGCCTGGTATAATGTGTTTACTGTTTAACAGGGTGAGTGATATTGGAATCAAGTGCCTGACTGAAGGTTACTCGTCCGCCAAACTAAGAGAGCTGAATGTCAGTCACTGCAGTAACATCACTGACAAGTCTGTCATGAGGATTGCACAAAGGTATATTCACACACACACATATATATATTTAATTGAGGTTTTTTAAATTATGTCATGCAGCAGCTTTTTCTGTCTTATGTACACAATTGATCAGGTTTTGTAAGCTGTACCATCTCAACTTGAGTTATTGTGAGAGACTGACTGACATGAGTCTGGAGTGGCTGAGTGACAGCTCTATCTGCTCTCTTGACATCAGTGGTTGCAACATCCAGGACCAGGTTGTTGTTTTTTTTATGTTTGTTCTTACCCTCACAATTTCCTGGAAAGAATAACTAGGCCTGCTTTGTAACTTGGTATTTGTGTCTGTGTTTGTAGGGCCTGGCAGCTCTTGAGGGACTTTGCTTGAAAACATTAGTTCTTGCTGAGTGCATCCACATCACAGACATTGGCATAGAGGTACAAATCGACAAGAATTTCTACACATGGCCAGATGCGGTGTTCTTTTCAAGTCATTTATATTTATTGGGGCCAGGTTTACTACTTTTTCCAGTGTTTGCTAATATTCACAGCAGCCAGGAAGTGTTGTGCCATATTTCCTGGAAAATCATTTTTATAGTTGTTTTACTTATTGTTACTTCTCACTAATGGGTGTGAACAGAGGTAGGCATTTAGGTCCTCTTGGTATGGTTCCCTTTTTCCTTCATGTCATCTCCCTCACTCCATTTCTCATCCATTCAAATCACATCTCACATCTTTTTCCAACTCCTTTGTTCTTCACGAGGGCAGAACCTGTGCAAAAATGCAAGAGATCTGGAACATGTCGATGTGTCTCACTGTGTAGCTTTGACAGACCCAGCCATCAGAGCCATTTCATTTTACTGCAGAGGTCTTGTCACACTGCGGCTGTCAGGTTGTCCCAAGGTACACACACATACTCCTTTAATAGCCTTTTAATATTCCCTTTGTCATCTCATGCCACATATTTTTTCTATTTTCTTCCGTTTTGGCTCAGATGACAGATATGGCAGTGCAGTATCTGTCAAGTGGATCTCAGTACCTGCGAGAACTAGACGTGAGTGGCTGCGTTCTTCTCACAGATCGCATGCTCCGACACTTGGAGAGGATCTGCCCTCCACTCTGCTCCATCACGATGGCCTGCTGCACTAGCATCTCCCGGTATGATGCAAAATTAGAAGAACACAGCAAATTTGGAGTCCTACGTGATACCTTTGACTAACCAAAGTGTGTTTATTCACTTAGGATGGCTGCCTTAAAGCTTCAGCCACGTGTGAAGTACTTGGAGCACAGCTATGATGACTCTCTATGCTGATATGGGTCCAAATGCTGCATCAAGACTGACATCTTGGAGTTGGTGCAACATCAGTCAGTGATGACAAGGGCAGAAAGTACAGAGAGGAAATAAACAGGTCTATATTAGTTGTGATTTAAAAAAATAAAGATCACATAAGCACAGCAACCATCACTTTTAAACATCATCAACCTACCGTTTTGAATGATACATATGAGATAATCCACACACGATTTGAATGCCAAAATCACTGGCTAATAGTCAGATTACTCTGTGTGGATAGAAGCTCAGACGTAGCACTGTTTCAACATGTGCGTAAACATTTGTGATGTCCACCCTCATTGTTCATTATTCATCAGTTTTCCACAGGGGACAGTTCATTTTAATATTTCATAGTGATTAAATTGTTTCCTCCCTTTGATATTTCATTTGTGAAAACACAACACAGACACAACTAACTGGATGTTCCAGTGTCGGCCTTGATTACTATTCCTTCAATGGTGCTCAGAAGAACTGCCTCAGTCTTAAAATGTAAAGAAATGTCATTTAAATTAGTTTTTTACAACAGAGATACAATCAATGGCTGACCTCTTTTTACAACTCACTAGATAGTGGCTACCACTAATTATTTACAACAGCTTACAATAATGACACAAACCACGATGTGGATGCAAATGTTGGCCGGGCGTCTTTAAAACTAAGACAGTTCCATCATTTGTGTCACTTTAAGAATCTTAATACTTTGAAACACACCAAAGCTTTTTAAATGTGAACTCTAGTGTTAATTGCCAATTTCATCAGTCTGATTTCAGTACTTGAGTGCATTTTTTCCCCACTTCTTTACATTTAGTGATTCATTCTGGTTTGTCTATGCAGCGTCTGTGTATACAGCGTTTTATTTATTAATGATCTTTAAATAAAAAATCTATTTACAGCCTAGGTTTATCCTTTATGCAACTATTTATAATTGCATTTCACTTGGTATTATTTTTACAGGAGTTCTTATATTGTGTGGATTAATACTACTATAAGCATAACCAGAGAGACACTAGCTCTCTGCTTTGTGCAGCAGTGAGACTGAAGCTCATTAGTGGAAACAAGTTCAAATCCTGTACAGCTGAACTGTCCTTTGGTTGTAAAGATATAAAGCTCTTTTGGAGAATGTGTTGTAATTGAGTACCCTTCATTAATCAGAGTGAGGTCAGTAGTGGTCACATTCAAATTTTCTCATTTGGGCTCTGGCTCAGGAGGAAGAGCGTTCATCCACTTAACAGAAGGTCAGTGGTTTGATACCTAAAGTGTCCTCCTTAGGCTGATGAACTCCCACTGGTTGTTCCTTTGTTGTGAATGTTTATCACTCACCTTGCATGGTAGCCTGGTGGCTTGCCTTGACAGCACAGAGGAGAGGTGAAATTATCTCCTGCTTTTGTCACATTTCGAGATGATCAATTTTTTTATAGTTGTTACAAATCACAAAGATGACTTTCAATAACACAGTAAACATCCAATAACATGAGCAATCAAACAGTTTCTAATTAACATTCAAAACTACAACCAGTTCAGCACAAACCGACACTGGTGTGTAGTTATGCAGTGCTTTCCAGACTGTGAGTGTACATTTTAGATGGGACGTAGTGTCCTTATTGAAAGTACACAATGTCCTGAGTTTTAAATACTTCAGAGAGGTAAAGGTGCATCCACTCTTGAGGAGTGACAGTCGATATCCGGCTGTGTCTATGTGTAAAGCAACAGAGCAACAATGCAGCACCATGCATCAAACTTCTGTCACTCATAACTCAGCTCCCCAGCTTCAGGGATTCAAACCAGCTTTGAGTCCTCAGTTTGACAGAGCCTCGGTCTGCCTGAGCTTTAACCCACTGGTCCACTGGAGACTCTCCATTTAAATAGCCTGAGAGAAAGAAAACACAACTTTATGGAGAGGAAAGAGAAAGTTTTGTGTTGATTCACATGGAGGGTTTAGTTACTGAGCTGTGCACATGGAGTGAGACGTAATGAAAACTAGCGGCTTACCAGCAACTGTGACTTGGCTTTCTGCTGTGTTGTTCTCTACTCCATGCATGACAACCTCTGGGCCGATATCCACTGACACTCCACAGAGCTCCACCCCAACTTTCAACGAGGAGGGGACACGCACACACACTGCTCCTACATACGACAGAAAAAGAATATGACTCCACGGACAGACCAAGAGGAAAAACTGCGGTTCATAAGGTGAATATTTTTCTTTGACTGAGTGTTCACCTTCTTGAGTGTGGAGTTTTGCACTGCCACCTTGTCCCACATAGACATCAATGTCTCCGCTGCAAGAAGAAATGTCCAGGAAACTATTTGAACCATCTACGAATGGAAAGAAAGCCTCAGGTTGTTTTTAACAGCCTCTAATTGATACCATACATGGTTTGTTATGCAGTCAGAGAGTCGCCTTTCTTACCAACAACTATATCTCCAGACACATTCTTCACAGTGGCGTTACCTTTAAATCAAGAAAAGCACAGAGTCCAGTTTAATTAATGCAACATTCCAGTATTAGTAAGTCAATAGATTACATTTTAAGATTGTCACAGACTGGATCATAAATGTGCTTCACTGATGTTAACAAGATAATTGTTTCCGTGTTTTCAATGATGAAAGGCTCGTCTGTATCAGGAAGAAATAAAAATTCTGTGTGGGTGACCTATTTCTTCACATCGGCAACTAATTGTAGGGTTGATGGTTTAATACCGTGCTCTTCCTGTCCACATGGTAACATGTTCTTGAGCAAGGCAATGAACCCAAAAATGCTGAAAAACGTTATATCATTTAATCCGATTTAAGTGACTTTGATGGAGTCGGGTTTTTTTACATTTTATTATTATTATTTGTCAGGTGTGATTTTGGTATCACTCTTCCTTTATAAGTGTCAGGCCTGCTAAAAAAAAGGATTAGTATGATTAATGCTTTCCAAATAGAGCTAGTCAAGTCACCTGGAGAAAAACCCTGAATTTTGTTTTATCGTAATACAGTAAAACAAAATATCAGTTTTATTCCAATAACATGCCGCCTTAATGTTGTTTTAGACACAGAGTTGACAGTAACATTTAACTTTAGTCTCAATTCAGCATTTGCGTTTGGTTGTAACACTTAGAACCATACAAAACATATAGAGGATAATAGACATTCTCTTTAATAAAGAGGAGGAATAGATGCTGCTGTTTGCTCACCGTGCACATGCCCCAGTTCTACTCTGCCAGAACAGGAGGAGACACTGCTGGACTCAGCATAGATGGCTTTGACCTTCAGAGGGCCATGTTCTGTTGAAACATTCATTTTGGTGCCCTGGAGCTTCTTGACATCCACTGCCTGCAAACATAAAACTAATTACTAGAGCCAGAACTGTAGCCAGGTGATGCATGATTTAACTTTTTTTCAGTTTTGTCTCAAAGCAAAAATGTACCATAACCCTAAAATGATTTACAGACATGTAGATGAAGCCTGTATTCAGGCCCCTGCTGTCCCCTACTGACTGCTGAGTGTAAGTGTAGCGCTGTCCTTACACCTTCTCCACATGTGTTGATGTCCACATTGCCATGGATAGTACCGGCACCTATAACATGACCCCCATTGGACCTGACCTCAACCTGGTGACTCTGAAATACAACAGACAGTGAGAACAGTAAGAAGCGTCAGTCTGAAACAAGTTCCTTCAAATGAAAAAGCCTCTATGACGAATAAATAGAACACTTCTTCAACGCTACAAGTCTAGAGGGTTGTTTGACTTTAAATTGATTTAAGTGTTTTTAGATGGCTATCATTTGTGGCTTTTTGGAGATGCATAATATGAGTATGCAATACCTCGTTTTGGCTGTAAAATAACAAAAGGCGTACTAGAAAAATACTGGTATGGTTTATAAGGCCATACTTTGCCCCCTATATTAGACATTACTGACTCCAATATGCAAAATGTGCAGTCTTAGTACATTAGATTTAAAAATACACCATCATGTTCATTCACAAAATTGAGTCAGGTAGTTTGTGTCGTATGAAAATAACCTGTATTTTTTTCCTTATTCACTTTTTATTTAATCAGTAAGAAAAACAAAGACACATTACAAAAACACCAGAAATTCTCAGGTGACACAAAGTGTGTCCCCAATCAGCATTGATTACAGCCCTAATACTCCTCCTCATGAACTGGCACAACCTCCTGATGATGTCAGTTGTGACACAATCATCATCAGTTTCCCCAGCTGTCGCATTCTTGCAGATGTTATTATCTCTCCAGTCTTTGTGTTAGAGGTTAGCTTAACAAGGGAGTGGTCATTTCAGATTAGTTGGATAAAGATATTACAAGTATTTCCCTAAAAATTCTGTTTTCACTCTCAAAACTACCTACAAGAATCAGTCGTGCGTGACCAAACCTTGTAAGTTAATAAGAATTATCACAAAACCCGCCACACATATAGATCTGCAACCAACTTTGAAATAGAGATGTTTTCTCAGATTGGGTCAAAAGTGAGTGATGCATGTTTAAATCCCTTGAGTGTACAAATGCAGCTGGATAAGCTTTTTAGACATGCCCACTTGAAAACCATATTATTTATATGTGGCTGCTTTGATAGCTTTTTGAAGGTAATCAGTCAAAGATCTGCTATAACAGCAATGTTAAATCAGTAGTGATGTTATTTTTCTATGCTGAAATCCACTGATAAGAATCAGTAATATGAATATTTGTTTGTTGGCATGCCATCACCTACTTTGATAGAGTGCAGTAAACAGTTGCCCTTGTCTGTTTGCACCTTGCAGATATCGCACTCCATCTTCTTCACTTCCACGCTGGCCTTTCCTTGAGTAGAAATAAAAAGATCTGACAAAAACAGAGCTTATTAGAAGGACATGACATCAGCATCAGGTCAACTGATTAGAAAAACATTTGAAGGCATCATTAATTAGATTCTGATATTATGGACATCCAATATTGTCCCAGGATGTTGTATCAACATTGAGGAGTAGTTTTCATGCATAACATTTCACATGAGACACACTCACTGCTTTTTATGGGCGCAGCCAGATCAATCGACATGCTGCTGTTAACCTCCTCGGCTGAGATGAGCAGCTCTTTGTTCTGGCCATCGTAGTGGACGTGAAACTGATCCAGACAGACTCCCTGCTCGGAGCCTGAACCGCGGACCGTGATAAAGACTCGGTCAGCCTCCGGGAAAGTGTGCGGGTCCAGCGGGCTGACGGAGATGCCGCAGCCCAGCTGTGCTCGTAACGTGGTGAAGGGGCTCACTTCCAGAGCCCACTGCTTCAGAGGCTTGTTGACTTCCTCATGTGTTACACACTTAGAGGGGGCAGAGAAAGAAAAGAACCGTGAGGAATGTGAAGGGCACCTGGGGTTTGTAAGTGTCCTGATGCTGACAGTGGAGGACCAGCGGCGGAGGAGTCCGACACATCCCCTCTGACCGGCTGAGCTCCAAAACATGTCGACCACCCTCCGGTAAACCAGCTCATTCACACCTCACACTGTAGGTGTCACAGCTGATGAGCAACACAAAATCACTGAGATAAACATGCAGCCATTATGTCAACATGGACTGCATAAAATGATCACTTCCGCTACCAGATTTCAGAATAAAACTCATTTTTTGTAGATTTCGATCAATTGGTAAATCATCTGAAACATTAATAATAGTAATAATACTAATTCTACTACTGATAATAATAATAATAAAAACAATTCATTTGTACAGCACTTACCATACAGGAAATGCAGCACAAAGTTCTTTATAACAGAGAAATTACATGCTCATAAAAATAAATAGAAATAGAAAGAACATAGGAATAGGAATAGAAACTTAAACTGGATAATAATAGTGAATATAGAGATGCATAGAAACATGGGAATAATTCTTTTTTAAAAGCTAACATAAGGATGAGAATAAAATGTTTGAATTATTACTATTAAGTTAAGAATAGCATAATATACCATATACAATAGCAAAACACAATATTTTAAAAGTACTGCAGCGGTGAAGAAATGCAATGCAAAGTGCAACTTTCAACCCTGTCTCTGATAAGTGATTGCTTGTTAAATGCTAAAATAGTAAAGAGCTTAAAACATCAAGTAGTATACAATTAAATTAGGAATGATAGATGGTGATGATCTTAGGTCAAGTTTTGAAATTTGTTGTTGGTTATGAGCTTTCAGTGAGAAGGTTTATGGTCATTCTTAGTGTTTGTATTCTTCTGTTCTGCTTCAGGCTTGATTGCAGATTTATGGTTTTCACTAGGCACTGGTCCTTGACCTGGTTTCACACCAGTCTGATAGTGTTTGAGGGGATGTTCTTTTTCAGTGCCCAATGCCTGTGGTCTGTCCAATGTACAGTAGTTATGTATAAATTCTGATGAGGAGATGTGGTCATTGCAGTTGTCACAGTTGGCCTGCGCCAGGTCTTGGGCTGGCTGGTTGTAGGGGTGAACCTAGTGGTGTGAATTGACTTAAAAGCTCTCTTTAACCCTCATAGTAGTAATTGATCTAATTAGAAGATAAAAACAATAGATTTGAATAAGAAAGTATAGTAAGTTGTGAAAGCTATTATGAGGTAAAAACAAAAACATATCTCTCATATTAAATGTAAAAGAAAGGTGAGAGAGATGCTACGTTAATACTTATGTGAACTGACGTTAGAGTAATAAAAATAGTGCCTTTGCTAAAGTGCTTGGTTGATCTATATTATGGATATTTTTTAAGAAGAATTTGTTGTAAATGGAAGCCATTATTTTTTCACACTTATGATATATACATTTTGCACTACACTTTTTTATTACTCTTTTTTGTGCACGCTTAAATTAATTTTCATTTTGAAGTTCTATGGCCTTGGTAAATTTTGTGATGAAGACATTTTGAATTTGTTTTGATTTTCTTCAAGGCACCACTATGAGCAGATTAACCTGCTGGGTGGCCCCGAAGAGACAGTAAGCAGGCCGGCCTCTGTTAACCCCCTTACCTCCTCCTCTTTATCCTACGTAAACAGTTAGGTACTGCCTTTGTGCTGAAATACTCTTAAGTTCCAGATTTGCTGTGTAGTAATTTGATTGGATAGAAAGCAATATAGAATTACGCAAAATTTAAGTACAAATCTGAAATAAAAGACATAAAACTAGAGTTTTACACAATGATGCTTTTCAAGACAGATCTCATTTCACTTTTCATTTGATATTTAGATGGAAATTAAAATTGTATTGTTAAAAATGTATTCTCCATCAGATTCTTTCGTTTATTTTGAAGGTAAGATCTTTTACTTCCTGTCTTAGCACGTCACGAAAATGCATAATTTGAAACCGAATGTGTGACCTTGCGCACCTTGAGAACCGCCCCTCTTTTGGTCTTGTCCAATCAGAACGCCAGTCTGAGCACGTTGAAGGTGACGTCATCATCGCCGCAAAGGGTGCAGGGAATTGTGAGCCCTGAACCAAGTTGCCTCTCTGATGAACAGGGAGACTCCAGCTATATTGGTACAACTTTTACGACCCTGTCTTGTTATCTCATTCTCGTCATCAATTAAAAAAATAACCCAACATATGGTACATTTCTGAATTCCTCGTGGTACGTCCTCTTTGTGAAGAAATTATATTTTTTATAGAACATGGCTTTGCTGTAATTGACACAAAACTCACTTTGAGTGATATGTTTGGTAGTTTGGGACACACTTTCATTAATGTAGGCCTTTGTTTCCAGTGATACTGACATTTATATTTTAAACTGGCTTCTTAATCGTAAATACTCTATACTATATGTCTAAGATTAATTGATATTATGTATTGGCATATGATTTATTGTAATAACTTAATTTATTATTACGTCAAGAAAAATCAACAGACATGACTATTGATTAAGATGTTAAAATAGTTAAAGAATACAATCAAAAATATTTATTTTCTGTAAAATATGTTTTAGACTAAAATAATCTTTTCATCAATTCATCAGTTATTCAATCAACAGTACATAACTTCAACAACATATAAATTCACCACTCATTTATTAAAAATAATAATAACATATTAATATCTATTTATCAACTAATTAAATTTGTTAAAATTTTTTTTTTTAAAACATTACAAAATAAACTACATGTCTGTGGTTATGTGCTATGAGGTCCCTCTTTGTATCAGGTTATATGAATATGCTATTGATACATTTCATTTTAATGTCCTTTTAACATTGTCCTAAATTACCTGAAACATACTATCCCAAATTACCACACTATTTTCAGTATAAACATAATTTCAAAGCAATGTTTTCATTTTGGTAAACTTTTACACCATACACGTTTCTATATCATTTATATCTACAATATATTTGTCATTCTAATTTTATAGCCTTATATTAAATTCAAGCTGAGACATTGTTATTTCTCTTGATATTTGGGATCAACTTCCTTTTTGATGCAGTTCACATTTGATGTCACCTTAATTATGTCATTTAACTTTAGTCATGTGCATCCACAGCAAGGTCTTAGCACTAATAACTTTGACTTACACTTTTCATGGCAGAATTAAAAGTTTGTTTTGTCATGCTGTCATAAATTACCAGATACCCCAATATATCTGAATTCACCCTATGTTGATTTAACTGTACTTATTGAATGTATTGGTTATTTTATACCAAAGTCTGCAGATGATTTCAACAGAATGGAAGGAGAAAAAAACAACCTTATATTTCATCAATTTTATTTATCTTAATAGAACATTCTTGAGTTTTAAAAAAATCAACAAACAGCCTCAGTCAACCATGGCTTTCCAGTACTATAATAAAATATCAGTCTCTGTTACTAAGCTACATACCCGTCATATTCACACAGTCTTCACTGAAAAATAGTTCCTCACAAGAGGATTTCCCTCTCTTGTCATTAATCAAATTATCCTCTCAAATAATTGTTAGACATATTGGTTATAAAAATAGATTCTAGAAATAATTGGGACTATACCCTTTGAAACAATGTACCCTCAAGGGATTTAAAAATGAACAACTGTGTTTGAATCATATGAAAATATCAGCCATGTTTTAAATCATCAAATCAATTTTTACGCTAATGGCTGTCTTATTTTAATCAGTGTCACAAACAAGGAGACAAAAACAACATCAAGAAACTTACACACCATAAATTTTTCAGGTGACACAACTGGATTATGCATTTTACACAATCAATAATTAGTGTGCCTCCATCAGTATTGATTAGAGCTGTAATCCTCCTCCTCGTGGACTGGCACAACATCCAGAGGATGTCATCCTGTGAGATGGTGGCCCAATCTTCAGTTGGGGCTTTTATATGATGACAATTATTATAAAACCTGCCCTTCTTATAGATGTAGTTACAGCCAATTTTTAAAATAGTTGGAGATGTTTTCTCAAATTGGGCCAAAAAAAGAGTGGTGTGTTTTTAAATCCCCTGACTGTACATACTCATTTATTGTCAAAGTAGTCTTTAAGCAAACCGGTATTGCAGAATCAAACACCACAAGGCGGCAGTAATGTGTTAATAGCGTATAATAACTGTGGAGACGATATATTAGGGTTTGTTAAATTGCAAAGAGCATCAGCAGGAGCTTATGGTTGAAGTTTATTTTCTAACATGCCCAAGCAGCTCAAGGTGTAAAGCCTTTTGGTCTGATCATCATCCTGATAGACTTAAAGGACTGTCTGTCGTTTGTGGGGTAATACTCTGTATTTATGTTATACCACGTCCCCCAGAAAATCCCATCCCTGACCCCTTTATACTTCCCCATATAATATCTTCCGTTGAGGTTTGAAGCCATGCAGGCATCAAACCACCAGCCAGAGCTGTAGTAGGCCCCGCAGTTCCCAGAGGGATATCGGTCGTGGTCCCTGTCCGGAGTAGTGAACGGCCTGTTGTTGTGATCATACCTTTTGCTGAAGCTCAGAGCATCACCTGCGGTTCCTGAGTACCCGCCCACTGTCAGTCTATAGTGCAACCGTTCGCCTGCTACTCTGAACAGCTCGTAATGTGCATATCCCATCACCCCGTCAAAGTCCTCCAGCTCCACCCGCAGCATCATGTCACTGTCCCGGGTTAGCAGATGGATCATATTGTTGCCCAGCCAAAACTCCCCTCCATCCAGCTTCCCGAAGCCCGATCGGTACTCAGTCCAGGTGCGGTTGAAGCTCACGCTGCCGTCCTGTCGGCGCTGCAGGAGCGTCCATCCTCCTCCATCCAGGTCCATGTCACATAAGACTGAGAAGCTCCTGCTGCGCAGGTCAGGGGTCACCAGATACACTCCACTCTTTGTCTCCCCTCTGAGCAGGTAGTCTGAGCAGTCTCTCATCGCCACGGTAACTTCTGATAAGGAAAATTGGAAGAGAATATACAGTATTATGAACACTTATTTGTCAAAATCCTTTAAAGATGCTTTTCTCATTTAGAGGGTAATGAGATAACCAAATTCCTGCTTTATGTCATATCTTACAGGTGCAATGATCATCTTGCAGCCGTGAAATGAGGTCACAAGTGCAGCAGGTCAGTGAAAAACTACTTTTCCACCATAAAATATTTAGTGTTTTTGAAACATTTCAAGATGGACCTCCACAATAGGTGCACACATGTATTTGAGATTAAGAGCAGATTTTTGTTACTACAAAACAACAGCAACTTTTCTAGTGATTGATTTGATAAATAAGATAATATGAACAAATGGGAAAATCCCCTTGACCTTCACCTGTTACTGCATGATAAGTAGGCTGGTAGTTTAATTCATGTGCCGCATCTGAGCTCACAGATGTGTTAAAGCTGTTAGTCTATACAAAGTTGTACTTTTATGCATGATCCCACCATTCATTTAGCCATGAATGAAGGACATAGATGATCTCAGACCACATTATTCTTTATTGTTTGCTGCCGTACATGGTAATTTAAACTCATGCCAGCTCTGTCAATAACATCCACAACCCATAGAGTTATCTGCTTCATGTGTAAATTAAGACTAAGAGCATACATACAAATACAAAACTTGATGAAGCACTGTGATAGTGTTAAGAATAATATCTCTTGCCTTCAGGTGGTAGTGTTGGTAGTTTGCTATCTGTCCTTTCAGGCCTGCTGCCTGCTGGGTGCTCTATTGGACGGCTTTCTGGTAATCTTCCATTTGGACTGTTATTGAAGACAGCAGCCACCTGGTTGATTTTCACTCGGAGCTCGCGTGCACTGGGTGTTGACGTGTCAGGAGCCAGGGGCTGAAGGCCAGAGTTGGCAGGGTTTTTCGGCCTGATGTCAGGGCTGGTTGTAGAGGTAGTTTGGGCACTGGGGGCATGGACAGGAATCATAATTTTGTCGAGATCTGGAGTTTGTTTTGGGACTGTCTCCTCCACATTGTCAAGTATCTTAACTTGTAACCTGGGATGAGCGTAAGAATCTTGTTTTGGCTTTTTGGATCCTGGCCTGATGCTAGGGATAACACTTGGGAGGATCCCAAGCATGATTTTGTTTGGTCTTGTTGACATTGGGATCAATGGTGGTTGACTGGCTGTTTGTGGCCTCAGGTCAGATATGATCCTGCTGTTTGGACTCATTGTGAAACCTTCAGGGAGAGTGTGATGGTGAGGGAGGGGTCCAGTCTCCCTATTGTAGGAGGTCTTTGGACCCCGAGTGATAGTCTTCATCTTGTTGGGACTGAAGTCTGTTTCCGCTGGGGAATGAGTCATGCCATTAATCTGTTGTAGATGACCAGATGCAGGTGTTATGTCAGTTTGAGAGTTTTGAATGTCATCTGGAGTTGTCCTGGTGATGTGAGGAGGATCTAAATCTGTTTTGGTCTTTGGACTCGGTTTTATTTGTACTGATGGTTTTGGTCTTTGAGTGGATGTTGTTCCTGGCTCCACTGTAGGTCTGGTTGGTGGCCTGTGTCTGGAGAGAGCCCTAGGTGTTTTGTTGGATTCTGTTTCACGGATGTCATCATTCACAGATTTTGGGTTAAGAGGCAT
Source organism: Chaunax sp. Z400 (assembly GCA_037577475.1). Classification (NCBI taxonomy): domain Eukaryota; kingdom Metazoa; phylum Chordata; class Actinopteri; order Lophiiformes; family Chaunacidae; genus Chaunax; species Chaunax sp. Z400. The sequence continues at coordinate 15,799,931 of CM075186.1, forward strand.
TTGGTCAGGCTTAGGTGCTTTAAACCATTTGTTGATTTGTGGTGTTTGATCAGGTTTAGGATTCGCAACTGATTCTGGTTTTTGGAGTGTTGTAAGATCTGGATGTTTTTGATTTTGTTCATCAGGTTTGATCAGGGCATGATCAGATGTAAGGTTTTGTCCAGGTGATGAGTCTTGGGCAGATTTAGGCTCAGGTGAAGTATTTTCATCAGAATCTTCCATTAATTCTTTTACAGGCTTTTGGTTGATTTTTGGTGTGAGGCTTGCTGTTCCTATTTTTTTAGGTTTAGGCTCTTGAACAGGTGGTGAATATTGGTTTGATATAGATCTTTGAGCAGGTTTTGTTTTTTCTTCACTTGTTGGTTTCTTGTGAGGTTTTTGCTTTTGGTCAGGCTTGTCAGTTTTAAGAGGATGAACCAACTCTTCATCAGGTTTCAGGTTTTGATTAATAATTGTGATCTCAACTGATTCAGGCTCTTGATCAGTTAGAGGGTCTTTGTCAGAACCAGTTGCATTTACAATTTGAGGTTTTTGATGAGGTGTAGGTCTCTGGACAGGAAGTGTAGACTTTTGATGAGGTTTTGGCTTTTGGATAGGTAACTGACTTTCATCATTTGTATGTTCTTGTTTTGGTATTTGAGTGTTCGTCAGATTTCCATCTGTTGGTAGAGGTCTTAGGCGAGGTTTTGGAATTTGGGCTTGTGTCAGGTCTTGGCCAGGTTTAGATTTCAGGGTCTTTTTTGGTTTCTGGTTAGAGGGCTTCTGTCTTGGGTCATGTTTTGGTTTTTTATTAGGTAAAGGGACTTGATCAGGTTTATCGTCATTCTTCAAAGTTTTATGCTTTCGGTTTGCTTTCAGTTTAATCACAGATTTTTGCTTTCCACTGGGCATTGGTTCTCGGCCTGGTAGAGGATTCACACCAGTCACAGTGTTTGAGCTGATGTTCTTTTTTGCTGTCCAACGGCTTTGGTCTGCAACTTCTGGAAATGTAGTTTTGTATAAATTCTGAGGAGCTGTGGTGGTTGTAGTTGCCACAGTTGGGCCTCCAACTTGCTTCTGTAGGCCTGTCCCTGGTCCTACACTGGTTGTAGAGGTGAACGTAGTAGTGTCACTGGTTATCTGCTGTCCGGGGCCACCCACTGTGCTCATTATGACTGCTGTTGTTGGCCTACTTGTGGTCCTAAAGTCTGCCTCTTCAGCAGGGCTTGGATGCTCAGAAATGCCAGCTGCTCCAAGGCCTGTGTTTGTGGTTGGTAGTCCATCAGCAGTAATTGTCATTCCTTGACTGACACCTGCAATCAAAAGTGAATTTGAGCTGGACAAAGGAGATCTAAGAGGTGATTCAAAAGTTATAGCTTCATTTGAGTCATCCTTCAGAGATAAACTTTTGGAGGAGTGAGGAGTCGGGCTGATTGGAACAAAGTCTGTAATCTCAGTTGCCTTCCTAAATCCCCCGTCATAGTCTCTCTGTAGACTCTGGACTGTTTTTTCTCCATCTTTTTTGATCTCCTTTTTGATCTCCATATCCTCCTCCACCTCCCCCTCCCCCTCTTTTATAGTCTTCTCTTTCTCTCTGCGCCCAGTGCTTTCAGTCTGTTTTGGTTTCTCATTATTTCGCTCCACTTTTATTCCCTTTTCCGTTTCCATTTTCCTCTCCTCCCCATGCTGCTGTCGCTCCTTATTTGTATGCTCATCATGGTCCTCAGACATCTTTATTCCATCACTGCCTCTGTCATCATTAGTTTGGGTCTTTTCCCCTGTTTTCTTTGTTTCATCTTTCCGAATGTGATGGTCACTTTCTTCTGTTTTCTCCTTATTTTGTACAATACTTGTGGTCTTCCTCCCTTTATCATTCCTCAATATGTTCTCTCGATCTCCCTGTGAATTCTCTTTCCCGTCTTTCTCTTTATTTCTGACTGTTTCTCTCGTTCTGTTATTTTGTTCAACATTTTTTATGACTGTATCCGCTATTCTCTCATTTCCATAAGCACTTGGTATCGTTGGCTGTCTCAATTTGTCCTTTCCTTTTGACCCATCTGCTTGAGCTTTTCCATATGTTTGTGTCACTTGTTTTAGGCTTTCTTCATTCTCATCTTCTTTTACAAGCTTTTCATCAATATCTCTGTCTGATTCCCATTTCTTTCCCCCTTTCTCATCCAAAATGTCTCTTTCTTCATTGTCAGTGTCATCAAAACCTTGCATAGTATTTTCCACTGTAAACCTGTTTGTCCCATACTCTTGGATGAAGTCTTTTTGTTTATCAGGGTTTCTCTCATTCAACCAGATCATCTCATCCTCATGTCTATCTATACCAACTTTCATCTTCTCATGCTCTCTCTCTCTTTGCTGTCCACACTCTCGCTCAGTTTGGCTTACTGTACAATCTGCACACATCTTCCTCAGTTGATCCACGTCGTCCTTCAGCCTCTGAAGATCCTTCACAATCTTCTCCAGCTCTCTCAGTTGCTTTGGCAAATGGACAGTCAACGGTGGCAAGCTAATTAGGTAAGGGCATGTGCCATCATCCTGTCCCTGTCGGCACAGCCCCTCAGGTCTCAGAGATACAGTGCAGGGCCCAAAGTTATTATCCCTCTGGAGGTCTCCTTCATTAGAGTCCACTGTGGTCCACAAGAGGCTAGAGAAGACCAGCAGGGTCCCACATACGCACAGTGCTGTGAACCTCATCATGTCCCGATAGTAAGGAGTAAAATGAGTGGAAGGAGAGAGTGTAAAAAAGACCCACCTCAGTTTGAGAAGTGCAATGACAGTGAGAGGAGGAGGTAAGGTGGGAGGGAGAAGAGGAGGGAAGGGGGACTGATGGAGCTGTTCAGTGGAAAGTGAGTCTCTGAGAGAAATGAGGAGCGAAATCTGAAAGGGAAACAGGAGAAAAAAACAGAGAGGGAGAGGAGGATTGTGTGGATATACTTTTCAGTCGATGGTCTCTGTGATATAGTGGATGATAAATGTGAGGAAATATTTCTGCTTCATAACATAAGCAGAATTAGCTGTAATACCTCTAAGTCAGTCATTAAAAAAAGAACCATCCGTGAAAGCTGTAGAAAGCATGTGTCTTATTGAAATCCTAATATTATATTCCAGTATATCCTCTCTGTAATCACATCACATAATGAGGATTATTTGAAATGCATTCTCACTCCATGTACTGTAGTATCACGGCTTTGAATATGCTCTTCACAGTTGCTGTGACAGATGACAGAGGTCAAAATACACATTTGAAAGACAACATTGGCTGCTAGGCTGGAGTCAAGAGTTTGTCACTCAGATCTGTAAGGACATACTTTATTTTACTGAAAATTGTGTGGTTTAGCAGTAATGAACATTAAGAATTTCAGATTTATCCAAGAAAGCACCTTGATTCAAATGCAATGCAAGGGGAGATGCATTTCTCAAGTGTTATTGACTTTATTAGGACAGTTATAATTATCGATAAGTGCTGACAAGTGTGAGGACTGTCCATACATGTAAGATTTCTGTTCTAATTCATTTTGTCTACTTATAGTTAGAAAAAGAAAGAGAGAAAACACATCACACGATCCAAACAAGGAATCTGGTTGGCAGGGAGATTATTTTATGAGGCTCTAGTTTCTCAGACCCAAGGTGTGAATGGAAGTGCCACCACAGTTTATCAGATATAATTGATACCATGCAATACTAGTTTAATGTTTCAGAAGTTTGTCCATTTTTAATGCTTGTTAGACCACTTTCATTGTCTTGTTTTTAATGAAATGTGGCCCTTGTGCATTTTTGTTCTCTCTTTTTGCACCGGCTTGTTGTTGCAGAGCTGGAGAGATTTTTCAGCTGTCTGTTAGTAATGACAAAGGAAACCATTTGTTTGAGGAGAGGAGTGTGGGATGCATCAAGTTAGAAGAGGAAAACACCTCATTGCACAACAGCACTAGATTGCAAGATTATTGTTATGTCTGGAGAAATGGCAAATTGTAACTTCAAATGCTATGGTTTGTGTGTTTTTATCTTAGTGTGACAAAGAAAATCCACCACATTACAAAGATGAAAAGGAGAGGATTCAAATTTCTTTGGAAAGGAGGGTGCAATAGGTTTCAGCTCAAGAATATTAATGCCGTAGAATCCTTGCGTACAAAGGTGGTAACTATCCGAACACACTCTATTTGACTTTACGAGTTGGACCCTTCCTCCCTCTGTGCTCAAGCAGCTATGAGCTCATTTGACATTTGACACCTGTTGGCAGGATAAAAGCCAGGCCTAAGTATCCTTCCACCTTTCACAGTCACTAAAGCACTTCAACACTTATGTTGGGGAACAGTGTGAGAGAAATGTTTACTCTCTTGTGAGACTTCTGTTTGAACACTAGACCACATCGATTTATTATCACAGAGCCACATCTTTCACAGCACAGCCAAGCATAAATCTCAGCTGCACATCAAGCCAACCCAATGCGAAGCTGCATGAGGAATGATACTGATCAGTCCAGTTGATTAGGGTTTACAGGGTCAATTCATTTGATGGTAGCCAATCTAAATTCATCCATTCTGCCCTCGACAAGAGCAGAGCACCGCTAAACTCTATTATTACCAATATTTCCATCTGTGCTGCCTTTACCCATTTATGGGCAGCAGTTTTTTTTCTCCTCAGGATGCCCTCTCGGGATGCAGTGTTTTAAATTCCCCCAGTGAGTTGGCTTGGCTCACTCTCTATAATAGATTGTTTAAACACAATGTTTTTTTCCACTGAGACTAGAACAAACATCTGACCATCAGTCCATCTTTGCTGCCGGGGCTTCCTGGCAGACCGCTTCACTTTGGGCAGAGGAGCCAGTGTCATTGGTCATGTCTGTTTTGTGCATAAGTGTCCCATTTCCAGCTGCATAAGTGTCCCATTTCCAGCTGAACTGGAGTCAGCCCACCAATGTCATTGTGCAGTGGAGACCTCTTGTAATACCACACTGAGCCTGCCTGCCTGAATGAATAAACCAATGTGGACAAGATTATTCAAATGAGTCACTGTTATATGTCGAGAACAAATATTCATATATTCATTTAGTAAAATAGATATATGATATAGCAACCACCTTGCTCCTGCGGATCAGTGTGTATTAGTTTAAAATTAAAAGTATCACTGCTTGTCTCTGTCTTACTGTCTCTCTCACACACACTCATATTCACATGAACTGTCCGGGCCAAGTTCTTAATTCTTCAGTAACTAATACTTCCATTTGTCATGCTTGAGATGTTCTTTCTTCTGTCCAATGACCGATAGTGTTCTCACATCTGGGCTTAGCTTCCTACAGATCGCTAACACCAGATAACATCAGGTCGATTTGTTTCTGATCCAACAGTCTAGACTTCATTAAGACAGTGTTTGGAGTTTATATTTAAGAATCCTTGTCCTGATGATGGACACAGACTCTTAAATATAAATTATAAAGTGGAACGGGGGTGGAATAGAATAGAATAGAATAGAATAGAATAGAATAGATTGCCTTTATCGTCATTGCACAGCTGTACAATGAAACTTCAGAGCAACACCTCTAAGTGGTACAAAAAGAATAAAAAGTGCAAGATAAAAACATTAAATAGACTCTAACAACTCACACATATAATAAATAACCTGGCATAAAGATTTTTTTTTAAATATTGCAGAGAATAACCAAATATTGCACAGATCATAGTGTCCGACCAGGTTATCATCTACAGCTCAGTGGGACTGGACTTTTAGGTAAAAGAGGACATTGGCATGCAAAGAATTGTTTTATAGCAATAAACCCTTTATAAACACACTCATTTCCCACCAGGGAATCCAAATACACATAAAGGTGGAAATGGTGGAAATTCAAGTCTGTTGACCTTTTTCTCTTCTCTGTACCAAGTCTATATCAATATTTAGAGGAGGCTTAAGGCTGGTAAAAGTACCGTGATAACACTGAAATGACAACTTGCTTTCTTATCCAGAACACTGAAACGTCAGTGCTGAATTCAGATGTGCACTTGAGAGTAAAAGTAACAATAACACGCTGTATAAATGGTCCATAACATGTTTAAGTGATTGAAAGTGTTTATTTTTTTATTTGTGTGGATCCCCATTAGCTGCCAACATTTCTTCCTGGGAACCACACACAACATGCTACACAAAACAGACATGTGACACATCCAAAACGTCTTAACAAAAACATCCTCATGATATATAAAGACATCAAAATAAAGAACTAAAAATTACAATACATCACATTGCATTCTATCATGGTTCCTCAGTTGTTAATTAACATTAGGGTTATTGTTAATGTGTTTTTTTAGTAGTCTTTTTGTAGTAATCTTACTGATCACTCTAATGATCATGTTTGGTCACGTATTCCACACTGTGATGGCTCTAAAGAGTACAGATCTACATTCTGCATTTTGTCCTGGTTTTTTGTTTGACTATGTGTCCCCTACTAGCCTGCCTGGTGGTGTGATTATGTTGGTCTCTCATGTAATTTTTTTTATGAGTACAGGCAATTTGGTTGTTTTCTGGAACAAATCTTCCTGAAGAAAATTATTAGATTGCATGCTAACCTCTCCTCCACTCTGAGCAATGACAGACTGACATGTCTCTCTGTACTCCTCCTCACACCTAACGGGACAATGTGAGCTTTGCAGCTTTATTCTAATGCCTGTTTCACTAAAATTTAGAGGCAGGGGTGAGAAAAGAGGAACACATTCTAATAGATGATATACCTCTACCCATTTTCTTAATAATATTATCGATATGTTTCTCCCATGATAGCTGGCTATTGAGTGTCATACCGAGCTGTTATGGTTGTTATGGAGAGTGTAATGGTATTAAATATTATATTGTACAATTATTACTGATGCTTTAATGTTTAGTATTTTTGAGGTCAATGATTTTGAGGTTAATGATTTTTTTCTTATGTTTGCGCACATTGTTGAATACATTGTGAACAATGTATCATATTTATACAAGTAAAGTAACTACAGCTGTCAAATACATGTAGTGGAGTAGAAAAAGCAGTATTTCTATCTGAACTGTAGTGGAGTCTAAAGTGTCATAAAATGTACATAGTAAGTAAATGCTTGAGCACAAATGTTCCACCACTGCTGAAGGTGCCAAAAACAGTTATTCTCTTTGCACTCATGTTATAGGAACCAGAAATAATCTTACTTTATTATCCTGCAAACTGTGTCTTCTTCTCCTCAGTAACTGTTTAAACCTCTGTGCTGAGTTTGACATTTACCCAATGAACAATTTGGGTCAAAAGAAATAAACAGATGTCATTTTAGAGTAAGCCAATGTCAGTGCTGATGAACAATGTGTACACTACCTTTCCAATCTTCCTGGCGGATTAAGCCTTCTACTTTAGTGGCAGCAGATACAAATGAGAGTAGCATATAAATGGATGCCGACGAAGAGAGTGGATCATTTGACAGAACGAAATGTAGAAATGTAACTTTCCACATCATTGCAACATTTGTTTCTGTTTTCTGTCATAACAAAACGATAACTTTCATTAAATATTAGTATGTTTTGAAATAAAGCGTTTAGTCATTGTATTGAAACCTTAGAAATCAGCACTTTTTCACCTCCCTAAATTTGTGATTTTCTGGTGAGACAACTCTAAGTCAGTGTCAGTGGATGTCAAATGTATTTGCATCACTATACTGCCACCCAGTGACATAGATTCAGTCCTCACTAGATCTTCAAAAGTTTGGAAACCATCTAACTCAGTGTTTTTTTTATTTTCCACATTATAGAGCAGTGCTGAGGCCATCAAAACTATGAAAAATCACATATTAGTATGCAGTTTACAAAAAAGTGTAAACAAAACAAATTGTTTTATATTTTAGATTCTTCAAAGTAGTCACTGTTTTCACTTTAGGCATTTTTTTCACTCAGCTCCATGAGGTTTTCACCTGGATCTTTTTTCCAGGTTTATGAGATTGATGCCTGTTGGTGTTGAGTGGTTACTGGTCTGGTCAGGAGGGAGAGTGATTGATTATGATTGGCTATGGTCTAGCCCCTCTCTCGTCACTGTTGTTGTGGTATAATAACATAATAGTCCTAATTCTTATTACTCATCTAGGCTGAGGATAATCCTGCTGAAGTTGCCAGAGATAGTCAGGGTCAGTGTCCCTTCAATTGTACAAGTCACAAGAGTTTATGTACTAGTTTGTGTATTGGTCATTTTACCTACTTGTGCAGTGCCCATTCTAAACAGAACTCAGCACACGACAAAATGACGTTATGTTCAGCATCCAGCAACAGAAGTGACATGCAGTCAGTGAGCCGTGGCAAGTAGGCTGCAGACACATAGAGGTATACTCCCACACTTGAGATGATCGAGGGCCGGGATATCTAGCACTTATACTCATATCTTCACTTAGGCCTACATCAATATGTGCCTGTTTATTCTAACTTCATTAATATTGAGCATGTCACATATCCAAATTGCACCAAAGTTGACAATGCACTTCTTTGGGCCCCCAGAAACTCACGTGTCAAGTTTGAAGTAGATCAGATGAACGTCTTACAATAGGCAGATTGCAGACAGACAGGGATTCTCATTATAGTAAGATATTTTGGTGCAGACAAAAATAATTGATCATATCTATTTGAATATAATTTTTATTGAAATGGGCTGAAGAGTGTTTTTGTTGCCCTCTAGTTGTAGATTTGGGGTATAGGCAATATCATTTTATTCCATGTATCCAGCCAGGCACTAGCAAATTGTGGGTCCAAATTTAATTGCATCAGTGATCTATAAACATTTAAATCACAGATGCATGGTCTGTACAGCCTCTAGGCTTGTTCGCACAATATAATTCATTCGATTCAAGAGCTCAGATGAGGTGAGTTCTAGATATTTAAATGGCTCATTTCCTGATGCACTGTAGTTGTATGTATGTATGTATGTCTGGTCATGATACTGTATGAGACAGTGCACCTGTCAGTCAGCAGTGCAGCGCTGTGTCATGTCCTGCAGTCTGTAAACAATTATAACTTCTTCTTTTTTTTCAAACAATTCTAACTGCTGCTTTCTCTTCTCCGTGCGTCTTGCGTACCTTGTTAAGCCCCGCCCCAAGCCTGGCTCTCACGCACCAGTTACGTCTGACCGTAAAAAATAGAAACTTCCAAGATGGCCGAGGCCGTGGACTACATGCATTTCGCAGGAAACAGCAAAACAAATTCCCCTAAACCCTTGATAGCTAAACGGCCGCCGGAGAGCCGACCGCAGTCTTCCAGCGACATTTACCCACCTCAGCCTAAGAAGGTCCGTGTTGAGGAGAAGGGTCTGAAGCACAGAAAACTGAACGGAGAGGTGTGCGCAGGGGAAAAACACAACGGGAAACAGAGTTGTGGGAGCCCAGCGAAATGGAGTTTCGGCCCGGCCAAGGCGAGCCACTCTATCGCCACCGCGATGCCAGCTACTCCCGCTCGGAAAATATTCAAAATCAGCAACTTCCTCGCCTCGCCACCCAAAGTGAAAAAGGCTAAGGAGAAACGACACAAGGAGAAGGAGAAAAGCAGTGAAGCGCAGCGCAGCTCAGCCGTTGGTGTGGAGAGAGTGAGCCCAGCTAGCTGCCATACAAAGACTGAGAACGGCGACACGAAAATGCTACAGAGAGGTAGGACAACACAGCCAACCCGTTCACTACAGCGCTCCGTTAAACCGGTTTATGGCAAAATAAAAAATTGTATATGAAGCAATGCTGCAATTATAAAATTTAATAAATTATTGCATAATTCAGTCTACTATAGGCCCCAGTATTTATTAGGCCCAGATGGTGATATATACACGTGGAAATGTTTGTCCGTCAGTTAGGCTGCTCATTTAGCAGCATTTCATTTCTGTCTCTACTGCTTTTCTTAGATCACCGTGTGAAGGAGAAAGACCGAGAGAAAAAGAAGGAAAAGAACAAAGAGTGGAAAAATCACAAATTGCCACCTGTACATGATATTGCAAGAGAAAACGGGGAAGTGATTTCTCCACAGAAAGGTAGGAATGAAGTGAAACGTTGACAATATTGGATGAAAATTAACCTTTTGTATTATTATTGAATTATACAAAGCTCTATCTATACACTGTTTTAGTGTATAGTATATATAGTGTATATACTATACTGTGGCTAGGTAAACTTTACTCAAGACACATAACTATCAAGATCATTAGATATTTATTACATTTATAGAAGTATATCAGACATCAAGTTCATGCAAACAGTAACTGTATATTAATATAGTTACACTAAAAGATAACATAGTCGAATAAATGTCCTTTTAGGCAAAGTTCAGATTAAATTTCATATATATAAAATTGTTACTTTAAGTTTGTACAACAGCTTCATAATTTAGACCTCAAATATTGCTGAACATTGTACTTAATCTATAAAATTGTCTTATCCTCCACCAAAGAGTCTACAGAGAAGCCCAAGTCTGGTTTAGAGGAAGACCTCCTGCTGAAAAAGCTCAAGAAGAAGAAGAAAAAGAAGCACAAAGATGGCGAGCGAGTGAAGGAGAGGCACAGCCGACCCAAAATGTATAATCGCTCATGTCAGACAGTTTGTTCAGGAGTGTCTCTGGCTCTGCCCGAGTTCCTCAGTCGAATCAATGGAAACAACAGCATTAACAGCAGCAATCTACTCCACACCACCACAGCAGCACCACAACAACAACACTATCAGGATGCTCCTGCTGTTGCCGCTACCACTGTCTCCCTCTCCTCCATGGTGAGGGACAGGCTTGGCTACAGCTCCCCTCTCCACTGCACCCCAGTGCCCAGCCTGCCCGGCCTGGAGTTTGGGCACCTGATCCACATTGAGCAACAGGCCAATGGAGGGGCGTCTGTGGTGCATGCCTACAGTGATCAGCTCTCCTGTCTGTCTCCTGCTGAGATGCAGCGTTTTGCCCAGGAGTTTGTGACCCTGTCATTCAGCGAGGATGAGGCCCAAGCTGCATGCTTTGTGATGGGAATCATCCATGGAGCGGCGTCCTACCTCCCAGACTTCCTGGACTACTTCTCCTATAAGTTCCCTAATGCGCCAGTGAAGATGGAGGTGCTTGGGAAGAAGGACATAGAGACGACAACCATGGTCAACTTCCACTCTCAGGTAAGATGAATATGTTTGATATTATATTTTCATCTCTGTAGTGGCAAGCATAGCGAGAAGGCTCTTGAGTGTAAGAAGGTGCTCAACTGTCTTCTTTGATACTGTGAAGCAGTGTTTCCCCTAGAAATGTTTTTAGGCCTGGTGGCAAGAGCTGATAGAGACTACGTGTGCACACCAAATTTTTGGTTACTTACTGTATTTCCATGTAATACACTGAAAACAAAGTGATCACAAGGAGAGGATGGCTCAGTAAACTGCATTTATTGCTCACTACCACACTTCACTACACTGGAAGAAGTTACAGCAAATAAAAGAATTTCTTTGGTTAACTAAGGTTACTTGGAAAATAAGTAGTTCAGAACTACAAAAAATATTTCTATTAATTCCATATGAAATATTATATCAAATTATACAAGTATAACACAGTCACATGACTGTTAAAACTACTCAGTTGTGCAAAGTATATATATGTGTATATACTTAGCACATCATGAACATAGTGTTCATGACTTATTGCTGCACCTGATCTTCCTCAGCTTGGTGAAAAGTTTCACCATGTCATCATGGTATTGAAATTTCCCCATTGGAGGTCCATTTATTGATATTTCCATACAGTCTCCCAAGTGCTCTCCTTGCTTCCTGTCCCTGAGGTCGATTTTCACCCACCAAAAGTGAAGATTTGTCTTTGTTTAATAAATTCTTAAATTTAAAAATTGATTTATATTTATTCATACTGTATTGCTGAAAGCAATAATTAGTTGTGTGATTTAGCCTGTTCGTGGTGGAGAAATCTGGTTCACAGTTCACACTGCTCAGAGGAATCGTAGCTCGCTCTCTCTCCCATCTTCTCTCTCACAGTCCATCATTATATCTCAATGCAGCATTCATTCAAATAGTCCCATGTTTGTTTACTAGTTGGTGGCGGAAGTAGTGCGCAGCACAGAGGCTCCCAAACGCAAATGATTATTTTCAAATGAAAGATTATTTGACAAATAAAAAACATATTTTTTGGCCTGTTGTTGGCCTGGCGGGGGTCTCGTTGGCCTGGCGGCCTGCCAGGCCTGTATAATGGTAGGGGGAATAGGGAATAGGGCAGGGCGTAACAAGCGAGCTGCGGAAAAGTGACGAAGCGGTGAATGCGAACATTACAGAGAAAAAGATGGGCAATAAGTTGTCAATATGTGTCACTTAATAAATGCTGCAGCTTCTCAAGCCCAAGAAAAGTCGTATGTTGAGAAGGAAGAGAAAGGAGGATGGGAACCATGGAGGAGCTGAGGATAGTAAAGCAAATAAGGGATGGAAAGTAGTCACCTTTAAAGATAATGGGAAGTTTCTTTTGGATTTTAATGAACAAATGCCTGTACAGAATGGAGTAAATAAAATGCTGGTTACCTGTTGCCTATCTAAGTGCTTAAGTATGTTACAGAAAAAAAGACTGGTAGTACAGGTGAGGGAGGAAAGAGAAGCAAAGAGGACAGGGGGGAGAGGCTGCAGTGGTAGGTCAGGAGCTTTGAGAGGAGGGAGGAATTTTAGCTTGAGAAAATGTTAATCACAATGCAGAAGCCACTGTTAGTTTTTCATTTTTGGCAAATGGTGTGAGTAATTTTCTATGTTGTGGCATTTAATATTTTTGTATTACTTTATACAGGTAAATGTCAAAAACTGTACATTAAGACACAAAAGCAAACATGAATAATCCTATCTATAATGATTCCAAGGTGATTCAATTTGAAGCTATTCTGACTCTCATGAATACAGGCCGGTGTATCCTCATGGACACCAACACAACAACACCGCTGCTAGAAAACATTCTAGGGGAAATACTGTAGACCATTTTCAGAAGCATGAAGTTGGTTAGTAGGTCACACCAGCAGCACACTATGCCAAATGAAAAAGACTTGGAACAATAGTGAACCTTCCCAGAAGTGGCCAACCTTCCAAAATTCCTCCAAGAGCACAGTGATGGCTTTTTTATGAAGATCAAAAGAAAACATCCAAGGAACTGCAGGCCTCGCTCACCTCGATAAACGTCAGTGTTCATGGCTCCAAAGACAGTGGGGAAAAATGGTATCCATGGGAGAATGGCAAGGAGAAAGTCACTGCTAATCCAGAAGAACATTAAGGCTTGTTTGAATTTTACCACAAAACACATTGATGACCTTAAGAGCTTTTGGGAGAATATTCTGGTATGGACTGATGAGTCAAGCGTTGAACTGATTGGAAGACAGGGGTCCTGTTACATCTGATGTAAACCAAATGCTGCATTCTACTAAAAGAACAGTATGCCTACAGTTAAGCATGGAGGTTGCAGAGAAATGTTGGGATGCTATGCTGCCTCAGGGCCCAGACAACCTGCCATAATTAAAGGAAACATGAATTCTGCTCTGTGCCAAAAATTCTGAAGAATATCAGGTCATCAGTCTGTGAGATGAAGCTCAAGAACAACTGGTTTCAGGCAACAAGACAATTATCCCAACCAAAAGAGTAAGACCACCTCTGAAAGGTTCAAAAGAAATACAATTAAAGTTTTTAAGTAGCCTAGTCAAAGTCTGGACCTGAAACCCATTGAGATACTATAGTGGGACCTGAAAAGAGCAGTTCATGCTCACAAACCCTCCAATGTGGCTTCACTAAAGCAGTTCTGCAAAGAAGAGTGGGCCAAAATTCCACCACAGCAATGTCAGAGACTGATGTTCAGTTATCAGAAGCGTTTAGTTGCAGTTGTTGGTGCTAAACGGTGGCACAACTAGCTACTCCACTCAGGTCCTTTTCACACTGGTGTTTTTTTAGGTATTGGTTTTATGTTAAATTTTGTTTGAAGATCCGCCACAGTTTAGTATGAGATCAACACAAAAATAGAAGAAATCAGGAGAGGGTCCAATACTTTTTCACACCACTGCAGTAGTAGGAAGTTAGTCAGAAATGGTGTCTAACCTACACCTCAATCACAGTTTGTTTTTAATCACATTTGAACATGTTCGTTATTGCATTAGTTTGGGGGGTTTTTTCAAACTAAAATTAACAGGGGCCCCTTGCTGGAAGAAAATGTTTTCCTTGTGTGAGTACTTTATAATCTGATATTGCTTCAAACGTCTGGCATCATGGCTTCCTCTTCTACCAAATAACATTGGGCAAATAAGGCATTACATCCTGTTGCTGTTTTGAATCAAACCAAACTCAACTGTCAGCATGTTGTCTTGATTTAGCCACTTTGGGCTCAATGTCACGTCATGGTATGGACTATGTTTTCCATGCCCAGCACTGTTAGCTCTAGTAGGTTCCAGGTACAACATCTGAGGTCTCTGTTTCATATTCAAGTTAATAGGCAGGTGCAATTTTTAATTAAGGTTAAATGTGTCACAACATAATATTTTAAATAAAGGATTGTAGTGCCGCAGCATTGTTCCAGTGTAGAAATTATCCTCTTTAGATAAAAGGGAATATGTTTGATACAGCAGAAATTACATCATTTTTTCACTTAAAATAACATGCAGAATTACCATTTCCTCTCATATAGCAATCACAATGTCAAAATAAATCAAAATAATTGCAGTATGATTTTTTTTCTTTGCATATTGTTTTGCCCTACATCATATAGTGTTAGTGCTCCCATTGCGCTGTCTGACAGGCAGTCGAGTCGTAATGGAGATTCTCTGTTGGTCTGTTTTTATAAAACCGTTAATACGCAAATGTTCATGGTATGATGACTATTAAATTTTAATACCGTGGTATGCCATGAAAGGTAAACGCTGCAACCCTAATTCGGACACAGTAAAGGTGTATGTGTGCGGTAAAGGTCACACCATTTAAGAACACGCCGACAATGCTCACATCATTTATAAAAAGGTTTCAACTTGGCTTGGCTGTGAAGTACATGTTAGGTTCATTTCAAGAACTGTCAAATTGGGATATTTTGATACCTGCCAGGTAAGGTTCTGATCTGTTTTCTCTTTGTTCCTTCTTGCAGGTGAAGCGGACATATTCCCAGGGAACTTACCGTGCTGGGGCAATGCGGCAGGTCAGTCTGGTCGGGGCTGTTGATGAAGAGGTTGGAGACTACTTCCCTGAGTTCATCAGCATGTTGGAGGAATCTCCCTTTCTGGAGGTTAGTGTGTTAATAATGTGTGCATATGTAAACACGCCTACAGCCAGTAGATATGTGAATGTCAATCTGTTTTCCCTGTGTATGACTGCGAGACATTATGCAACTCTGAAGTTCCTCACTCTGTTTATACAGCGGACTCTGCCCTGGGGAACGCTCTCCAGCTTGCGGCTGCAGAGCCCCACTGAGAGCGACGATGGCCCTATCATGTGGGTCAGACCTGGAGAACAGATGATCCCTATGGCAGACATGCCAAAATCACCCTTCAAAAGGAAAAGGTGGGTTGACTTATCGAGTCTGTAAATGTTTGCCAGTGCGCAGCTGTTATTGACTCACCAGCATTCTTATTTCCCCCCAAAAAATGTGTTTGAAGTGAGGCTGATTTCACTGATCCAGTGAAATACTGTCAGCTTATCTTTCAACACCACATGCTATTTAAAGGCACTTAACCATCACTTGAACATATTGTGACTGTTTTGGAAAAAAATGTATTTCAGGTCCACCAATGAGATAAAGAACCTTCAGTATCTACCCAGAGCCAGTGAGCCCAGGGAGATGCTGTTTGAGGACCGGACGAGAGCCCACGCTGACCACATCGGTCAGGGGTTCGAGAGACAAACTACTGCTGCTGTAGGGGTGCTGAAGGCTGTGCGCTGTGGAGAGGAGTGAGTACACAGAGAAATGTTTTTACCTTATACAGAACACACACACTCTTGTACACCTTTGCATAGAATACAACCAGACCTCTGTGTTGTAGAAAAATGTAGACATCAATGAAAAAAAAAAGACAACCACAGGTTTAAAAAATACTTTACTGATATGAGGATACTGTAAAATAGTAATTCATGGCTAGCATTTCAGTCTCAGGATGTCTTGTGCTGTTGCTGTTTATTCAGATCTTAACTCTTTTTGCCTGTTGCCTTACAGCACTTTTGCTCCTGCCCGAATCACCAAAGATGTTGTGTGTTTCCACGCTGGAGATTTCCCAGATGTGGTCATGAGGCTGCAGCTGGACCTCCACGAACCTCCGCTCTCTCAGGTGGGTCTAATCTTTTAATTGTGCCTGGTCGGATACAGTGGTTTCTATAGATCTTATATTCTTTTGTAAATTAAATGTATCAGATATCCTTTGCAGCTGTGCTAATCTGCATTTTTACAGATTAACAATAAAAGTCAAAAACAGTATATAAAAAAAAAAAGATTGCTTACAGTGATGAATCCACAGATTACTATCACCAACCTCTGAAGCTTTAACATACGTTTCAGGGCATTGTTTTGGTTTTATGGCTCAAGACTTCGTGCGCTCTTACCACTTCTCTTTTCAGTAAAAACCTACTCTGCACCAAAATGACAACATGGTGAACATAGCATAGCAATTAGTCGCTAAAGAGAGAGACTTTTCTCAGGAGATGGTGGAGATCAAAAATAGATGAATTTTGGACTTCAAATGAATAATAATGTTGCCCTATGTCTGCTGGCTGTGTAAATAGGAAACAGTATGCTAATTGGGATGATGCAAGTTGTTATTTCAGCATAATAACTTGCATCATCCCAAATACCAAGTAATGCTGATTTAAGTGAAAAGAAGTCAAAGTCATCGCTTTTAATAGTATACTTGTAATACTGTGCAAATAATATTTCAGTGCAATACACAATCAGTTTTTTCTTTTTTTTGCCATCCAAAAATTACATTTGTTTCTCATTTTATTGTGGGACTGCTGAATCTCATGTGTTCCTGTGACTGCTTCTTCAGTGTGTACAATGGATCGATGATGCCAAGCTGAACCAGCTAAGGAGAGAGGGGATCCGATATGCCCGAATCCAACTCTACCACGATGACATCTACTTCATTCCCAGAGGAGTTGTCCATCAATTCAAAACTGTGTCTGCTGTCTGCAGTCTGGCATGGCATATCCGACTCAAACAGTATCACCAACACGAAGAGAAGGAGGACGACGAGGAGGTGAAAGAGGAGTGTGCACTGACAGATGCAACACTGAAAATCAAACAAGAGGAGGAAGGCGAGGTGGTTGAGGGGAGGGAGTGTGACCCTGCTGTACAGACACTGGCAAAGCTGGAGGATGAGGAGACCGTGGGAAGGGAGGGGCCACCTTCAGAAACTCCAACACAGATTTTTAAGGAGGAACAACAAGAGAAAACAATTGAATTGAAGGAGTTGTCAATGACACAGTCTGTAACACTCATAAAGAAGGAGAGAGGTGAAGATGTACTCACTCACACACTAATGGAGCCTGAAGATGAGAAAGAGGAAGGTAAGGGAGGGGGAGTTGAAGCTGCAGATGCGTGCCGGACACTGCAGAAAAGCCATGAGGAGGGTGAAGGGGACAGTGCATCCTTAAAGTCACTACAGCATAATAGGAAGGAGAATAATGTGGAGGAAGAGAGGCAGCAAAAGACAATAGGATCAGGTCAAGGTGTAAAAGAGAAAACTAAAGACAGTGTAACAAGCACTTCCAGCACACCACAAATCAAAAAGGAAAAGGATAAAGGAAAAAAAGAGAAAGATGAAAAGGAGAGGGTTAAAGAAAAGGAAAGGAAGGAAAAGGATAGGAGTAAAGACAAGGAAAAGGATAAAAAGGATAGGGCAAAAGACAAGGATAGAGAGAAGGACAAGGTGAGAGAGCAGGAAAAATTCAAGGCAGAGGGAGGAAGAGAGGGTAGTACATCGACGCAGCCGTTGCCACAGATGAGGAAAAAGGAGGATGAGGATTGTACAAGAGCCTCTCAAACATCCCTGCCACAGAGAGAGGAGAAGTGGGACTCAAAGACACAACCCCACGTCAAGAGAGAGAAGGAGCATGATAAAGACAGAGGAGGCACACAGGGAGCATCTCACCTACGGCCAGACAGAGAGGAGGCTCGAGACTCCTTGCATAAACACAAATCTTCACATGGAAAGAAGGAGAAAAGCGGACACAGGGAGGGCAACGCTGCAAGTACACAGGCTGTGCAGGTAAAATCTGGGAGGGAAGATGGGAAGACGGGTGTTCCCAAACATGCAAACATTCAGGTAAAGAAAGACGGAAAGAGGGATAAAGATGTCAACAGTAAAGAGGAGAGAAAGAAGTCTGCCTCTGGTCCTGCGCCACCAGAACAAAAACCAACACGGACGCTCATCACGTTTGACCTCTTTAAGCCCATGGAGGCTCACCAAACTCTGGCCCTTTCCTTCACAGACAGTAGGCCTAAGACCCACCATCACAGTGACTCTCGAGGCTCTTCGTCTAAGCCTGGATCTGACAGTCGGACAGTTGTGCCCTCTAAAGGACCAAAAGTAAAGGACACTGTGCAGGGGAAACCTGCCATGCCCCAGCAGGACACTCGGTCACAGCAGCACTCATTAAAACAGCCCCTCAAAACACACACACCCCAAACACAGAAAGACTTCTTAATATGAATGTCTAGATGTCTTTAGAAGTCTTCTTTTTTCACTGTACAACTTACGCCAAGGCTTTGTTAAAGTATTTGAAAAATTATCCTAACTTCAGACATCAGCTGGTCTTTCTAATTTGCTAAGAGATGAGCGGGTATGTTCTGTTAATTTGCTGACACAGCCGCATTACTCCAGTGATGTAGTGAAGAGGATGCACTCCCAAGTATTTTATCAGCGCCTAAGAATGTAAGCTAAGTAGCTCACTTCACGTTTGTTAGCGAATGTACGTAGGCTCTATATAAGATGTTATGTGACCCGTGTGTCAGTGCCTGTGCACTACTTGGCTTCGCTCTTTAAGCACCTATTTTAGGTACTGGAATAGCCAATCTGAAAACAACCATTCTTACTCCCTGCTATAGGAATTATGTACTTCACTGTTTGGGACTTTTCAGCCAGTCTCCAAGCTCTCACTGAAATCCTCTTTGCCATGTTGCTTTAGTCAGCACTCTGAAATCGGAGTAAGTAGTTGTTTTCAGACTGGACATTGTTTGACTCACACAGGGCTGTAAATGATACTGTATGTACCAAAACTGTACAGTATAGATGTTATTAGCACCAATGTGAGAAAATGTATACAGAAATTGCATATATTTTTTGTAAGACAAGTTTTATTTTCCATAGAACTTATTTATATCATTTACTGTCTGTTTTTATTTGAAACCAATGTATGTGGAAAACTCTGTTGTAAATACATTTTATTTCCTAAGATAAGACTTGGTAGTGTGATTTATACTGATCAGAACCTCAATAAATGGTTCAAAAATATTGACTTACAATTGATGTCTCTCCTGCATTTCATATCATGGTTATAATGTGTCTTTTTAGCTATTTGAAAGACTTGGCTGAACTAATAATGATGTTGGTCCAACATTGAATGTTTTTGTATCTATTACCATGAAAGTTGGTGCCACAATAGTTACTAATGTCCACTTTTTTCATCACTCCAGTTCATGTCAGGACATCTGTAAAGCCTGAGCTGTAAAATAGATGTGATGTGAAAATAGAATGCTAATCTGATAAATCTGTTACATTAACTGCAAGCATATCAAATGTTCATAGTAGCATGATGGTCTTTTTCACAACCAACATTTTAACTTGTCATAGTAAGAAAAGCACAGGTTTTATATGCTGTGATAATGAGGCAACAGGGAGACTGAAGCAGCCAAATCAAATTCATCCCTTTTTTTATTTTAGTAAGGAGTAAGGTGGGGATTATAGGAATGGGTTTCATCCATTCAGTCTGTCACATTTAGTTTCCAAAGCATAACTCAAAAACTGATATTGTTCACAAATTTCTACACACAAATACAGAGGGTGGTGCCTTTTAGTATTTAGGAACTTTTATCGGTTGTATTTTTGTCCATTTCAATGTTTACAAATTGAATGTAGGCTCATTCTATGAATGGGATTTGTCTCAGATGTGGGTTTCTGGGGCATAATTTAAAACAAAGGATGAAGTGCAGTTGAAGCTGATGGATGTTAACACTGACAAAGTACAACTCAACTGATGAAAGTTGAGTCTGTCTGCACTGAGCTGTACCCAGCCAGGATAAACCCTGCATGTTTTTTTATGCACAGTATGTAACATGTCCTGGTTGATTCTATAGAGAAATCTTTGCACACATCTTTTAAATCCATATAGTTACAGCAAGCTATGGATTTACATTCAAATAGTGTCAGTGGTAGAGGGACATCCTGGGATTGTTACAGACAAGTAGCTGTAATGTATCCTGTGTGTTCCATCATATATGGAAGCTGTGAGGTTTCTAATAGCTTTACAGATATGTTCCAATAGTAATGTTTCAACAGTGACTTCACAAACATACAGTATAATAGGGCTCAGTGACACACCGTGCATACTAGTGTAGGCTGGATAATTTCATACTGTCAAAACATGGCTAGTATCAGTGTCACATTAATATATTACTGTATTTGTACATATGTGTGTTCTCTTTGGTAAAGTGTAGTCCAACATTTAGAGTAGAAATAACTTATTTTATTTTAGATCGATGGCACATAATGTACCTTAGTCTGCCTCGTCTCATTCCTCACCTAGCAGTATAGGTCTAGCTTATATAAAATAAAAATGTTATTACCCTCTAGCCCCATTATGATTTAATTAATTCCTGCAGCCTAAAGACAGTGCAGAAGGCAGTAATGTGAATGCCAAAACAATGAGACGGCTTCTTCTAAAAATATGTATTTAAAATCTTCATTTCAGTTAAAGATCCAATGATATCAAAGAATGGTTTATGTCTTCTTGTGAGAAAGAAATGCACCAATAAAACCTCCTTTGTCAATACGGATTCCAATGGTGATGAATGTAGTTGGTTTGGTGCATCTCAAGCCAAAGATGCATTTTAACCCTTACATTTCAGAATCATGTATGATGGATTCCTTTGATTCAGTCCCTTCTGTAGTGGAAAACACTGTGTCCAAGCTCCACCAGTGCCCCACCCAGCAGTACCCACAGAGGGACACACACCACACTGATCCACATGTCGATGAGCCCCTCCAGGTGGGAGCACAGTGTCAGACAAAAGGCCAGCTTCAGCAGCAGGGCTGTCAGGTACCACAACCTCCTCCTCAGGCTCTGCTCACCATCCCTCGGGTCGAAGTCTGGCTTGCAGCGTCCTGCCATCTTCACTATCAGCATGAGGATGAGGATAGTGTCAAAGGTCCAGACAGGGAGGAAGATGAGAAACCAACTCCAGTTAATCTTGGAGTCCAGCTTGAGGACCAGCATGATGAGGAAGATCAGGGCAAAGATCCAGGAGAGGAGTACTCGCTGGGCCAGGGACATCTTCATCTGCGGACGACTGGCACAGAGCCAGTAGCTCCCACACCCAGAGACTGAGGACCACCACCAAGGTGGCAGACACACTGACCTGAAAATGAAGCAAAATACAACACAACATATTCTAATATTAATATAATGACTCAAAATAAAGTTAACTCCGTCAACACATCAACAATCCCATCGCTAGCGTTCAGGCTTACATAAATGTGTTGAAGTATCATCTCGTTGCTAGTTTTAATTACTGCAGACCTGTGTTGCTAACGTTAGCTATGGCTATCTTGTGAAACCCAAACAAAAACATTGTTCGAAGAGAGATGTCTTACCAAGAGTCAAACTGTTTGAAAAACGAACGCTTCGCCAATAAGACAAAAACGTCGAAACTTTTAAACAATTTAGCTTTAACAGCAGAACAGCCCGATCTCAGCGAAGAGTGTAGTGCAGTAGGACTGTAGCTAATTTCCACTTGTGTTCTGCTAGCACCTGCCTGCTATTACTGAAAGCTTCCGGTCAACCTTTACAAAACAAAAGCATGCCTTAAATCAAGAGGTGTATTAATATTTGTTATTCATAATTGTAGGGTTTCCGGTAAGCCTTTTCAGAACAAAAGCATACTTTTATCAGCGGATCTATTTTATTTTGTAAAGATAACTACTGTACATGGCTGTAGATAGAACACAGAGGATACTGAGGAGTTCACGCCTTCTGTATTTTTTCTGGAAATTTGGGAATTTTAGCAACCTCGTGGGGATTTGACAAAAGAAATCTCAATGTCCGTGTATTAGATTTCTTTTCCATGGCAGCTGAGCAAAGTCCGTCTGCTAACAGGGGTCACAACGTGTGACTGCCAGCTCTGACAGAAATCTTGTTGATGAACCTTGAGTAAAGAAATTGATTTAAGATGAAGAATGAACCTTAATCTGAAATAATCCTAATTCTCTGTGGAGTCTGGTTAAAATTTCCTGAGGTGAGGTGCAGTTTGGGGGTACGTTGCGAGAATTAGATTTTTTTTAAACTCAGTATTTCTAAAATCCTTGCTGCAGTTCTGATTATTGGTCATTAAATGGTGAAGATAAATCCAGCTGTAGATCCTCCTCTCTTCTGAACCATCCAGCATAATAGTCTGTGTGGCTGTTCATAAGACTTCTATTTATAATAAATCAACTGTTTAACATATAACCAAATTTAATACTATTCAAATTTATTTAATTTTTACTGGGCTAGTATAACAAATTAATACAAAGTACAACTCTGCAGACATCATAGATTGTCAAAAAAAGTAAAGTACAAAATGCTTGAGGTAAAACATCGTTTGAAAAAGATTCAGTTAAAAAGCCCTTATTAAAATTCATTTAAAGGTAAAAGCTCACTTTACACTATCTACTGTCCTAAAAACCAACAATGCACTTTTATTTACAATTAGTGGTGGTGCAAAATACAGTGTGTGGGACAACATTCAGCCAGAATATTCATGTCTTTGTCAAATGTAAACAATAAACATCTATTCCTCAAACTCCTGCTTTACAGAGCTAATACAGAAAAGGAAATTCAGTCACAAGATGAGAATTTAGCATTCGAAGTCTATGACCACTGCTGGCAATAAAAGCATTTAAACAGTCCATGTTTTCATAAGACATTATACAAAAGTGAGAGCAGAAGACCTCATTACTTTGTTACTTCCAAGAGGGAGACAACAAAGTGTAAACAGAAAAAATAAAACTGCTATGTTCAAAATACATATATGCAAAATGAATCCATGATAAATATGTAAAGTTTCTTCCATTTCTTCCATAAAGATTGTGGTTTGGAGATTGTTGGTTTTCCCTGTGTGAAAACCAACAATTTTGGTAATATTTTTTATTTGTACTGCAGTTGATGCTTGTCTGTGGGTTAAAGAATAATACTGACTTTATTCAAACTTTGTAACATTGACAACAAATTTCATGAAGACCAAAACTAACAATGTCAATTTCTGAAAGTACATCTCTTAATAAAAAATGTATACAAGGGTATTTGTTGGGCACTATTTTCTACTGTGCATTAATACACATTCATTGCTCTAATGAGTATTTATGTCAGCATGATGGTGTATGTGGGACTGACTCCACATAAACTGTCTATGTTCATCCAAACCAAGACATATGTCAGTGCAATTGTGTGAATCATTGATATGTTTTTAGTCATTTTGGACACAAAATGAGGGTCTGTGGTGCAGAGGAATAAGATATATCAGTGTTTGGCTACAGAGGCAATACTTGTTAATGGAATAAATTCATTGCTAATTTTGGTTTCTGGTTTTCATGCCATTTGTTGTCAATAAGTAAAATATACTCTTATCCCTATCTGACTTTGGAGGATAAAAAGCTTTGATAAAGTCACAATTACTGTTTCCTCAAGTTGACAGCCTTGTAAAACTTTTGAGTTCTTTCTTTTATTGGATAAAGGTGTGAGGTTGTCACTCACCAGTGAAAGCACTTGGACTCCTCATAGAAATTCCTCATACTCCAGTAAGAAAGGAAGATGTTACCCATTTAATGAGATGTAGATTTCAATAATCTTTTCCCCAGTTATTACCATATATACTGGGGGCTGTGGGGCTCCATTCCTAAAGACATCCACAGCTACACAGTACTCTGTCTACTCTCACGACTGTACCCCATACCCTCTGAGGAGTGAGGTGGGAAATCAATAAATATCCCATCTGAGTCTGAGTCTGCTGATTCTAGTACTTGTCCAATTATGGTTTCCGGGCTGGATGATTCACTAGGTGGCGTGGAGGATGCACCTTTACTGAGATCAGTCATTGTTGTTGTGGCCTCAGTGCCGTGGAGGGCTCCTGAGGAATGAAGAGGAAGGATGGATGGAGATAAAAGAGGCAAGTCCATGGCACTCGCTCCTGCTTGCACAATACCTGTGAATGAGATATTAGAGGTACTTTATTTTGTCATAATAACCAACATGAGCCATCTTGATCTGTGTCATACCGTTGAACTGGGGGCCCACACACAGCCTGTTGGAGGAGGGGCCAGATAGTTCAGGTCCTGAGGATAGGTCAGCGTAAGCCAGTCCTTGTTCCTCGAGGCATGATGAAATCTCACAGGCCGAGTGGCGCCGAATTCCCCCACTGCCAACAGAGCTGGCATCTGGGTCATACTCAGCCACCGGGGTCAGCAGAAGAGGGATATTGTAGCTTTTTGATCGTACAACTGGGTTTTTGGATGGTTGGTCCACAGACTTGGGCCATGATAAACACTTCTCTGAAAGACAAGAGGAAAAGTATGGAAGTTGTTGATAAATGCATGTTCCTTGTTAGACACATGCCATTATTACGCTACTTTTAGGTTCACGCCCACATGTCTCACCCAGAACACAGCAATGTGCCTCAACACCATCTCCAGAGTATAGCCCGTGGGTACCCAGGTAGGGCGAGACCACCTTTTGAACCAGAGTCTCAAGCTTCAGATACTCCTCATTCACACCACGTGACTCATGGACCCCCTAAACGCAGACAGAGACAGACAATCTGTTATTCTGAACAAGCTGTTGTTCCGTGCTCAAGCAATCAAGACCAGCCGACATGTTATTGACAAAATGTTAATAAGAAAATGCAAATCGAATCATAATGAAAACAGTAATTAGATGTAGACCTAATGCTAATTTTACTCGATTACAAGTCAACCTATTTTGTAAAACAAAAAGTGAAAGTTCTCACAAACAGCTTTTATTTATTTCACTCAATAATGCACTTTGATATGCACACATTTTATATTTTTAAATAGAATCTTAGATGTTTTGATGTTTTTTATACCATTCAGTTTAATATATTTTTATTAATGTCTAGATACAAAACAATACCCTGAAACCTAGACCAAAGATGAAAAACAGCAGGCGCTTATCATCTCTGATGCTGGTTTATTCTGTGCTTGGAAACAAAGCTCATTAACACGACTGGGACAGTTTTGCCTTGTTGGGAACAGAAAGAATAACCAAACATTGACTTGGTGTCTTCAGGCCTACCTGTAGAATAAGCAGCATCTGTGTAACAGAGGGGGGCACACGGGCCCGAGGTCGAGACAGAGCGTCCTCTAACTTGACACTCAGGACTATTGTGTTCCTGAAGTGAAGCAGAGCTAGCTGTCGGACAGAGGGCTCCTTACCCTGCACATTACAAAGACACAGAAAACAGCAGAACTGAGCAACAAAGACCATCATCCAGTTTGGATAGTTAAGTCTGTTGAAACTTTAGGCAGCTAAGATGAAATCTGCCTGATACTTATGATGGTTGTGTACTTGAATCGGATGGAAGATGGCCTGCAGCATTGAGAGAACATCACAAAAGAAGAAGTCCCAGGTCTCTGCCAGAGAGTCAAGTAACTTCTGACCTGTATCAATCACACAGACAAAAAAGACAATCCATTAAAACTTAACTCATTGGCACAGACCACAAGAAAAGGTATTTAGACCATTCATCCGTCACACCTTCATAGAACCTTATTTTGTCCCGAAGAATGACCATGCCTTTTGTGAGTAACTGATTCTGTGAAATATAATGAAAGGATGGAATTAAATAGTAACAATGAAAACACCACCAATTTACAGCATGTCAGCCACTGTAAAAAGTTTTCAAGTGCAATATATATAAGAATTAATCCAATCTATGTGTGGCTTATGTAGCTGAATGATGTCTATTACCTGAAGGTATTCTGTGAAGAAGGACCCCAGCTCGGTCTTCAACAGATGCCTATACAGATGATCAAAAGATAGATAGCGTTCAACCATTGTTTGCCATTTTCTCTTTTCTCTGCCAAATGTTTCATGAGGCTTTCTGCAAGTACATGTAACTTTGGACTTATATGAAACAGAAGCACAGGATGTAAACCGATCCACCAAGGGTCCTATTTTCCACCATTATAACTGAGTTTCCTGTGTAGTCGAAGACGTGTCAACCTCCTCATGGCTTTTCTGTTCATGGAAATGTGTTTACTGGGCTAAAATGGAGGCTAATGTGATAGAAGTGATGGTCTGGTTTAGAAAGATAATGAGATATCAGGCATGAACACATGACTCCCCAGGCCAGAACACAGTACTCCATGACACAAACAAGCTCATTCACAACTAACATCTATCTATATGGGACGGACAGTAAATACAATTACAATCAAAAATGTTTGTATCTGTTTCTATGGCTGTCAAAACTTACCGGACACCTTCATTGAGGATGTAGAGTTCATTATCTGCCAAACCTTTCCTCTGGAAGACTGCTATGACAGCGTTGTGGATGCTGCAACATAACGCACACACAAGCTGGTCTACATCGACGTTCAGAATACATTTACATTTTCTGCACCTTGATTGAATTAGGTTTACCTGTTCCAGGTAGCGTTGGCTCCTGCCCTCTTCTGCTTCTCCCCCCTTTCCTCTGGTGAACTTTTCTCGCTCTTTCCCAGCTCACTGAGGCTGGGGGAGCTCATCAACTTCAGTCGATGCAGCGTCCTCATTAGGGAGATACGTAGGAAGAGGAGAGAAAGAGAGTACGCACTAAGTACTGGACACGAGAGAAAGAAGGTCAGGCTATGAGCTGACCTACAGAGACACAGCGACGAAACACAAGGAGAGAGCTAGAGGGGAGAATGGAACATAAGCAGTGTGAGTCTGAGAGATAGAGCGCACAAAGGGAAAATACACAATGACAATACAAAGAGCGGCTGGTGACAGGGGAGGAGAGAAGTAGGACAGAATGATGCATGCTAAGAGTGGGGCATCACGTTAAGAGCAGAATGGGTGGAGCCAAACTGGGAGGAGTGCCACTGTGCTGCCTCAGGTCTCATATGAGGAGAAAACAATAGCACATGCACTGATGGGGGCATACTCCTCTTCCCTCCCTGCCTCTCTGTCAGTACAATACAACCATTGATGCAAACAAATATTTATGCAGAGCCCAGAATGCCAGTAGAACTGCGGGGAAGGCAGATTGAAGTAGTAGAGGCTTTGTTGTGCTTGTCACTGTATACGACGAGGAGGCGGACGAGGAAGTCGTCTGGCTCATTGACAACAACAGGGATAGGAAGCAATGACACAATGTCGGACCATAAAGAAGGTTTTTCCTGCTCTACCATCTCCAGCACAGCTGGTGCAAGACAACAAAGTAAATCCATGCTATGCGTAGATACAGACACAGGACCTTTGAAGCTGACAGCAATGTCAATGTTTGAGAGCTTAAACATTCAGTTCCTCCTCTTTTATGTCAACAGCTTTACAGTTGGAAGAATCATATTTTTCTATCCAGGATTCCATGTTTTTAGGACAAATTGTCCCAAATTCATTCTGACATGTTTCGTATCCAACTCTCAATTTTGGGATCTTCATTAGAATGAAAAAAGAGAGCAGTTTGAATTGAATAATGTTTGGCTGCAGCCTGAAGTCATTGATTATTAAGAGAGAGAATTGTTAGACATTTTATCATATTTTTTGCCAAAACGATAAGATTGATAGGGCAGCACGGTGGCGCAATGGGTAGCGCTGTTGGCTCACAGCAAGAAGGTCGTGGGTTCAAATCTGGGTCTTTTCTGTGTGGAGTTTGCATGTTCTCCCTGTATCTGTGTGGGTTCTCTGGCTTCCTTCCACCATCAAAAACATGCAGTAGAGGTGAACTGGTGACTCTAAATTGACTGTAGGCATGAATGTGACTGTGAATGGTTGTTTGTCTTTCTATATGTGGCCCTGCAATGAACCTGGCAACTTGTCCAGGGTGTACTCTGCCTTATGCCCAAAGTCAGCAGGGATAGGCTCCAGCCCAAAAAATAAAAAATCTGAATCCAATATATTTGCCAGTAGCTATTTACAGATAGCACGAAAAAATGTTTTAAAAAGGACCCCTTGAATTAGTTTTTTAATTTTTAGTTTTCATTTAGTCAGTCACGAAATACACTTTACATTTTGTGTTGAAAAACTCATTTGTGCCTGTCTTTTATACAAACTATGTTAAATATCTCAAACATATTTATGTTAAGGCATTTCTCAATAGATATATCAGCCAACATAGCCTACTGTATATAATGATTTGATATATCTGCAGTAAGCTAATCAATCAATCAATCAATATAATGGCTCCGTCAGTTTGTTGGTCTAGCTCCATATGACACAACGTCAGCTCTTAAACCAATGATTCTTTTAAAATTCTACTTCACTTCACGTCGATCACAATTTTAACTCGCTTTCAAAAAAAAAGTGAAATGACTGAATGAATATTTTCAGTGACTGGTGAAAACTAGCACTCTGAAGAGGAACAAGAAATGAGTTCAACCCACACAGTCCAGAAACTCTGCTGACAGCACAGCAGTAAACAACAGACCTCCCTTCCTCACCCACGTACACAGAGACAGTGAACACAGTACTTGGAAATCAAGAATACAAACTGATGAGATGTACACATACAAAGAAATGAGTCAGTCAAGGATCCCAGCAGGAGATCGTTATTGTGATATCAATGAGAGTTGCAGCTAAAGCTCAGCTGAAACCTTCTAGAGGGAGAGATAGTGAGATTTTTGTGAATGCTAATCAATATTTCATGCACTTTCCACTGAGCCTCACCTCCTGATAGGATGCTCACTGCTGCTGTCCATGTCTGGGCTCGGGGGAGGAGCTGAGAAGGTGCTGAAGTTGAGTGATAGGGGTCGGGAGGAGGGCCGGGAGGCGTGCCTCCGCCGGAGTCCATCAAGCATCTGAATATGAGAGAAGCAGGGCCCATTGTCAGGAGAGGAAAACCAGGCAAATGTTTGGGGTCCACCCCAAAAACATTGGAATAGCAGCCCCCAAACAGCTACAGTATTCATATTGGCACATATTGCAATTACAACTATAAACCCCCCAAAAAGGCCCCTGTAACATAAGCCCTATTTTCACAGAGGCAGCGTAATGTCACACCCCTGTCTTGACCAAATGCCTTGCCGGCTTGTGCGTTTACATAGTTGTCCAGCGTTGTTAATACCTCCCCTGCCAGCTCAGAGGTGGGAATACACAGACCACACAGACACAGACACAGATATGATCAAAGACACACGAAGTGTACAGGAAACATCACAAGTAGATCGAGCATCAGTGAAATACGAGGCCCTGACAGCCACGACACTCCTGCTCCCGTTAACCCTGAGACAGTGAATGATGCATGGAAGCACTAAAACATACAGACGAGCCCATTAAAGTCGAACTTACTGTCACCAGAGACGATGAGAACATAAAGCCACACATTTGTGACTTCCTTAACATAGTTAGATTTATACCAGCTGGGTATTTTCTGTTTCATTCAGTTATTTCAACACACTGGAATTGCAATCGCATCTCAACCTACGCCCCAGTCTTACCACAGTCACACACATTACATCAGTGAAGAATGGGGAAATGCATGTGTGAACATGCACAATATGATGTGTGACAACTATTCCTGTAACAGCCATTATCCTCCCCCCCCCCCTGGAGTCTGACATTATAGCAGTGTTTCTGGGTGTCTCCCCATAGAAACTGTACATAGTAAAGCACCATCCCCTGGTCAGAGGGGGGAACGACAGTCTGGGCTGTCACTCCCCAGACAAAGACACAACACGAGCCCTTCACTGCCACCCTGCATGCGAATGATAAAATTGCACTGGTGTGTCTTCAGGGGGACTGGCTTTTAGTTTTATTGGAGTAAGATCACATCTCAGTCAGAGAGCACACTGTCTACCCGACATGCTATGCCACGCCAGCCTGGGCATTTTTGCTTTTGTTCACCCCTCCTTGTCTTATAGGGGCGACTACAGTCGAATCGATTCCACTATTCATTTCTGTTATTGCTTTCCTGGCCTATTCCTACCCTGCTTTACTGCGCCTGTGATGGTTATACGACATATGGTAGCCAATCAATCGGCCAGACACGCAGTCAACAGTCCATCCTACAGGGCGGATGGAACAGCCTGTCGTGCGTACGTGGAGGTTTCTATTTTTCAACGTGTGAGGACGAGAGAATGAGGCAAAGTAACCTACCACTGTAAACAACGTGAGCATCTTATGAAAACAAATAGGCTAATAAAGACGCGTCATTAAGTCCGCCTGTGGGTATAAACTGTATCATAATGGCCACAAAGTTGCTGTATGTCATGCGCCTCTGCCAGCCCACCGTAGCCCGCACTCACCATACCTTACTTACCCTGTCGCGCTGTTCCTGGTGGGATGAAAGGATCATGTAGTACTGATGGGAAGTGTTTCTGTCCGGGCTCATCAGCGGCTGGCTCCTCTACTGTTTCCCTACCATCTGCGCACCAACACGGGCATCAGGGTTCAGGCGGATGAAGCGTCCGACCAGCGGTGCGGTGGAGGGGGACTCATTCATGAAGCATGCACCGCTGCTCGCTCCCTCTCTTGCTCTCCGGCTCGACTCCGCTTTGTTTTGACGAGATGCAAAGCGAACCTGGCCGCGGTCGCGAGCAAGCACGTGCGCGCGCATCGTGCTTTTATGCAAAAAAGAGGGGTTCGCTACACAAAAGCGCGAGTGATGCCATGTCCTGTATACATGAAGTGTTCCACTTCATTCATCCAGTATTCTCCGCAGAACGTAAGAGACGCGTTCACACACGATCTACGGCGAAGGAAGCGCTACTGTGTTTGCCCTTCATAATACAACAGTGGGACATTTAGGTGTGCAGATAGTATAGGCTACAGGAGCAAGCTGCTTTGATTTACTGTTTGCATATGGCTTTATAAACAGAGTGGGAGGCAATAACCGCAGCTCTGACCCCAATCTATGCCGTTTAACTGCGGGTGTCTTGCCATCTGTCAAAGCAGGCGCAGGCTTTTTTGCAGATAATCCCTTATTTCCATTGGTCGTGATGTAAATAACTGGGCCTCGTGAAAAATTACTCACTGGTATGAAAATCACACAATAAGAACGTTGGCATACAGTAGGCTACATATCAGTGACCTCTTCATGGTGAGAGCCATGTCATGCCAAACACCAAATGATCACATTAATATAGATGTTGTAGAATTCATGTTTAAAGGTGCAAGATAGACATGAACATACTGGCCACTGTCATGTTTCACACCTGTATGAGGCAATAGTGAATGCATAGGAAAGATGCTGGTTTTAACACATGGGCCACCAAAGGATTAAACAGGATAATGGATCAATATTACTTCATTAAGTTTTCACAGGTAAGACATTTTAGTTTGGTTTCTCTTTATTGCAGGAAGACAATTCAATCAAACATACTGTAAGTCATCTGGGTGATCAGAGGATAAACTGCATTTACAGTACAGGAGGACATAAAAAAAAGAAAAAAGGTTTGAGGCATGTCTGAGGGCTCAAACACAAAAAATAAGGGGGTCTTAGGTTGTTACAATGTAATTTTAAGAACATATAATACCATCAAAACTACACCACTTCAATCCCAATACTCTGACACATGCCTTAAATGTAACACTGCCCATGGAACACTTTTGGGGAATGTAATGTCATCTTTGAATGGGTGCTCTTGATATAGTGAATCAGATAAGAAAACTGAAAATTCATTTTTTGCCTAAGCTACACATATTGGGTATTTATCCAAATAATTGTATTATT
This sequence comes from Chaunax sp. Z400, assembly GCA_037577475.1. Taxonomy (NCBI): domain Eukaryota; kingdom Metazoa; phylum Chordata; class Actinopteri; order Lophiiformes; family Chaunacidae; genus Chaunax; species Chaunax sp. Z400. The sequence continues at coordinate 15,831,977 of CM075186.1, forward strand.
ACAAAGTGTGATCAGTGAAAACCAACACCTGTACATTCATCTTTAGTTTCAATGACTGTGCTTTTCCTTTTTTCTTTTCTTTTCAATTATTTACCTGCTCATCTGCTTGCTAACATATTGTATTTACTGCCAGGACTGATTGTTCTTTATATATTATCTTTGTTATTATTTCAAACCCCAATGAAAACATATTGTATGTACGGCCCAAATAGACAAGAAGATAGTTTCTTTTACCACAGATTCAGTCTCTCATCATTTTTAAGACAATTATTTACACATGAATTTACAGACACAAGAATGGGAAAAATTATCAGCTATTTTGTATTCCAGATATTATGTTCAATTCAAGACTGTCTCGCAAATTCACATATCTTGACTGATGGCAGATTGGAACCCAAAAGTACGACGCAGGAACAATGAGATGCTGAATGTTCAGTTTATTTTGTCTTCACGCTAAGCTAACAGGCAGGGGTCAAAAAACAAAAAATAGGTCCAAATGGCAAACTAAGCAAACAAACAGCAGACAACAAAGTCTGTGTGATCAGGCAAAGGTCCAAACAGGCAGGTCAGACAAAACAAAATGCAATCACAATAAAGCAAGGCAGAACACACTGGACAAGGAATGAATGAAACTGAGTTGGTAAAGAGGATAATTAGGGAATTGGCTGCGATACAGGCAGAGAAATCAGGTGATTGCAGGAGTGGCAGGATCTGAGAAGATGGCAGAGTTAGTGATAAAGCATGAAGACAAATATAAACACAGTACAGTATATCCCCCCCCGGTCACTGCAAAATCAAATTTAGTATATTCGTATGAATACAAGCTGTTTCCATTTAGCAGTCAGTCAGAAATGAATATTTATATTGTGATAGTGAAAACTAAAAAGATATATTTCTCATCATTCCTGCTATACTTGTAAAATTTATCAAAGAAAGAATGCACAGTTTAGTGTGCTTCAAAAACAAACCTCTTTTCTTAAGAACAGGCAAGTTGTTGGAAACACAGAAAACAAAATATGAAATATGAAATAGTTTTAAAGTTATGCTCCAGACAAACACTCCACACTCAGAATAACCCAAGTTGAATATTTTCCCCAAATGATATGTTTTAAAAAAAAAAATCATGTGTCTTAAATGGACTAATTGGCTCATCTCGATCAGCTGTGTGTCCCCAACCATAGTTAAGGTTGCTATAGTGATAAATCTGATAGGACTCACTCTGGCTCAGAAAGTGGTAAAGAAGCAGAGTGTATAGCCTCAGAACAAATGAGAAAACAATAGGACATATCATTGAAATGACCTCACTATGGGCAGCCCATGAAGCTGCTGAACAATTCCATAATGTGTCTGGATTAATAAAAAAAAAAATCAACTTTAACATGAATTTAAAAAATTGAACTTTCAGTGTTATTTATAGTGGGACCTTATGAGGCAGTATGTTGGTATCTCTGGTGCAACATAGTGCTTGTAAAAAATAAAATTCAAAATAGCAAACCACTCCAGCATAGGTTTGTAGGCACTGGCAAGTTTCATAAAAAAAATACTGAACGCTTTTTGAGTTATCCCCAGGCCAAAAAATATTTACACACAGACGGAAAGAGTGATAGCTGTATAGGTCGAGGGCATAAAGGGAGGGGAGGTAAGCTAACTTGCTGCTGCCTGCTGACATGGGATGATGTGTGCTCTATCATCCATTCTCAGTACATATTTTAAGGAAAATTCCTGCACCCCTGAATCCCAAAAGTTATTCTTCATGGTTTCTCTTTGTGTCCCATGCCTCCTACAGTTCAGAACTACATGCTCCACTGACTCTTCTTCCCGACACCCCTCACAGGCCCGTTGGACACACCCACGACGCCGCGTCAGTAGGAACGATTGGGTTTAGTTTACTACAGCTTGTGAAAAGTGCAGATATGTCGCAGTGGTAAAGGATAACGCACAAAATCGTATCGACAAAACTGATACAGGCTGACTTTACCATACAATCATAGCCGATATGTTTAAAACGTGTTGATTACGAATAAATTAGAGATGGGAAAATGAATACAAACTTTACATTACACTTAAAGCTTTAGTTTCCAACAGGACGTGAAGATAGCATAAACTCTTTCCGGTTGTCTGAGCGGGAAGTTCAAATGCCCGTCGTCTCGTTTAGCTAAAATGTAAATATTTATTTTATCCATTTAGGTAATTTAAATAAATATTTAAATATTTTTTAAAAAGCTGATTAGTGTATTTTTTATGGATGGGCTAACGAACTTATAAAGGTATGCGATAATGGGCTATATAATGTTAGCTAGCTAGACTGACGCTACCATGAAGCTAGTGTTGTTACATTGACGTGCTGGTATACGAAATACTGACTTGTAGCGTTAACTCTGGCTTTACTTCTGTGTCACTTCTTCGTCCAGTTAGCTTTAGATAAGAAAATTACTATAATGGATGATTAAATGGAGGTTAGTGAACATTCGAGCAGGTGATACCGTTGTTTGTTTATTTTAGTGACCCACGTTATAGCCTAGTTCTGCAGTCATGTCCAGTAACGCTGAGGAGAGGAGCAACACTACAAACACGTACTTCGGACAGGTAGGCAGAGAAACATCATCCAGTAAGAGATGTTGAAGTTATGAAGTGAATCCTGCTTTTTATCAGTCAAAGCCTTTTCTGTATTCAAGTAGTATTGACAACATACACACAAGTCTGAGAGACAGGTTTTTCAATATTTCACCCAATACTTACAGAGATGGGCTTCTGCACAGAGCACACATACTTCATACATAAAATAACAACTGCTTATCAGAGGTGTATCACCAATGATTACACAAACGCCTAATTCATTGACACTGGAAACCTGCCCCCAGCATTTGGAATCATATGTTTATCATTGGTGGTTTATGAGTTTGCAACAAAAACGTGATATTCAATAATGTGTATCTGGATCTGTTTTCATCTTAATACAACTTCACATGAAATCCATGTGAATGACTCTGAATCTGTGTCATGTCTCTACCCCTCTTCATTACAGTACTGTGACACAACACATATTGCCTCCCTCCAAATGTATATTTTAATATCCCAGATCCAGATTATGGTCTGGATCCAATTGTACATATCTGTGGGGCATCATTAGCTGTGTATATATTTATTTTTGATTGGCATATTATTATTTTTCATGTCCTGTCTCGTAATGTTGACAAAGTGAAAAGGTGATCCAGAATTTGCGTCTGTACCCAGTACCTCAAAATTCAATCAACTCTTCCCTTAGTTCAAGATCCGCCCTGACAACTATTCTAATAATACTATTCATATGTACTATATGTAATTATATGTTGTATCAGCTTTATAGAAAAAAGAAGTGCAAAAACCTTGTGGCCATGTGATAGTAGAAGGAAGTGTGGCAGCAGTCGATGAGGGTGTTACTCAATTAGAGACCAAAGATGACAAAAACATGCATTCTTTTATTATGTTGTGGACTATATGTGTGTATGTGGTTTGTTTTCCGTCCTGTGTTTTCAGTACACCTACACAGCTGATGAGTACCAGGCAGTGCATAATGCCTTGCGACAGAAGCTGGGACCAGAGTACATCAGTAGCAGAGTAGCTGGAGGAGGACAGAAGGTGAGTCTCCGTTAGTCTCTGTGCTTTTATTTTCCATACAGCTGTGAAGTCATTTTTAAGTGATCGGTAGAAGTGCTGCAAACAAGCAACATTGCCAGCTGTAAATACTATTATGTAATTTCCTTATACGTATTTTCTTATCTAGGTAGTTTTTCCTCCAATGGAAACAATAAGATTTTGTTGCAAAAGAGAGGGAATTTTATCCAAAGTTGCTCAGTTTACAGTTTGGCAAGTCAGGTTGCATAAGACCACGTAGATAACGCCCCACTTCAGCAACTGTCTCTCTTATATCAACACTTGAATGGACTCTTCCAGGTGTGCTATATCGAAGGGCATCGTGTAATCAGCTTGGCTAATGAGATGTTTGGATACAACGGATGGTCTCACTCCATCAGTCAGCAGAATGTTGGTATGACACACTCGCAGCAGAGAATCCTGTTGAATCCAAGCCATTTTCACACAGTCAGACTAACAAGACACTTTGTTTTACAGACTTTGTCGACCTCATCAACGGGAAGTTTTATGTTGGAGTCAGTGCGTTTGTCAAAGTGCAACTGAAGGTTGTATTGTAACTTCAGCAGTAGTTTCACTTGATGGATTATCTAATCAAGATTAATTTAATCAGAAATGCTTCTATGTATTCTTGCCCGCAGGGCTCATCACCTTCTATTCTATTGTTCATGCCGTCCGCTTGAATTTGTGTGTAATACATCCATTTGTTTCAGGACGGCTCATTTCACGAGGATGTAGGGTATGGAGTAAGCGAAGGACTGAGGTCTAAAGCTCTGGCACTCGAAAAGGCGAGAAAGGAAGCGGTCACTGATGGCATGAAGAGAGCACTTAAGTACTAGGATTTACATTTTTGAATCTCTTATCAGTCTGAAAAATGAAGACAAAATCATTTAGAGCATGCAATTATTCTAAATTACGTTGCCGTGAGAAGACTGATCAAAAACTTTTGCTGATACTTGTTTATTTGCATTTTTTGTGTTTTTAAGATGCTTTGGTAATGCCCTTGGAAACTGCATCCTGAATAAAGAATATCTCCTAGCCATTAACAAGATCCCCAAACAGGTTAGATACAGTGTACAAACTTCAACATTTTTTTTTGAAATTTGAAAATGCTTTGGCTGCTGACTCTTGTCACTTCTCCTGTACACAAGCCTCCTCCTCCTCTAGACCCGGCCCAGACAAAACGCACTGAGGGTGAGCCCTCAGTGGAGAAAGCGCGGCTCTCCAGTATATTACGGGAAGAAAAGCTTGTGTCTGCAGTGGCTCCTAGCAGGACACCGCTGGAGCCTAGAGTCCTCAACCAAAACCACAGCTGTACAGAAGTTAATACTCCTAATGCTGCTCCAGACAGGACGAGTGAGAACGGCAGCTCCAGGTATACCACAGTGGATCTAGTTTCTGTTTCTCATGTGCTGACATTTGTTCATCTCATGTGCATCATCTCCAATCTATTTCCTCCATTTCTTCCTCTAAGACCTGACATGGCAGCACACACAGATCCCAAACAGCAGAGAAAGCTCAGACAGCAGCAGCTTCAACAGAAGTTCAGGACAGAGATGGAGGCCAGGAGGCTGCAGCAGAAGCGGGATCAAACCAAGTCTGAGGACGTGGAAGTTGCTATTGGAAGAGGATCCAGTGTAGGTGAGAGTTTCACGTGTTGCATAATTCAGAGAGACTTCATTCTGTTTAAAGCAGTGTTCTCAAATGACCTTGCACTCGGGGAGAGAATGAAAAAAAACCCCACATCTCTTGATTGTTATTTTCTTCCAGCAATAAAGCAGTAGCCTTGCAAGTGAATTGTGTCATTAAAATAAAAGATTGAAAAATGATAATTGGAAAAAAAAACAACTCATGTTCATGACAGTGTCTCACAGGCTGGGTTTGGCCTTCAGGTTTGAGTCTCTTTAATCTTGACTTTTTGGAGTAAAAATGTGTGTTTTTGGTACTCCTGCATCTATTCCTCCAGGTCATGAAGGTGTACCTGCGCTCAGTGACGTCACCTCAGCTGGGAAAAGTGCGTCCAGCAGCAGGGATGACTATTTAACAGGTGCTGTAAGCCACCACCAAAAGGGCCAACACAAATATCAAACATTGTGGTGAGGAAAAGTGCTTCCCTTCACCAGCATTATTCTTTCTCTGCAGATGATCCTGAACTCTGGAATTTCACTCTGGATGGGATTGAGGATTTGGATGTCCACTCAGGCAGCCCACCATCCAGGGGGCTCAAGCCCAGCACGCCTAGGAGTCACCAGATGGAGACACGCAGTAAAACCCCTCAGAGAGCCCCGATTAGACTTCCAGATCAGCCCACTTTGGACAGCAGAGAGCAGGACCGGGCCCAGTCCAGACATCAACATCAGAACCAGTATCCGACGAGACCAGGTAAGGTGTCATGAGACGAGCTGCTGATCTGTTAGTGAGCTGTTGGCTACGTTTTTTTTATTTTAAATCTGCTTTTTCTACCTTACAGTTGAAACCTTCAGTCCATACAGACAAGGACAGTACATGAAGAAACGCAGGCTGGATACTTGAGAATTGATGTTGCCTCACCACAGCTTTGTAGATTCCAGACATCATTTTATTCTTCATATTTATTTCAATGTGCAAATTCATTAAGTTCATTTAGCAATGAATTACTATGTCCAATATTCAGGGAGAGATGTTATATAGTGTTGTACCAAAATAAAAACATAATCTCAAGTCAGTCAGCTCAGTTTTATTTATATTTATACGGTATATGTACGTGTATCAAACAGTTTTGTATACACTGTGATATATAACCTTTGGGTTTTTTGTTAATGCAGAACTTTACCTTTGATTAGGATAGCACAATAAACCGTTTCAACATCGACGTAGCTCAAACGCGTTAACTCAAAGACAACATGCTACAACTTTTTTGCTGCTTGATGGAAAAGAAAAACTTTCATGGTTCTCATTTAGATCTGTGAGAGAAGTCTGGCTGAAAGGACATGATTCCCTTTGATTTAAGTGACTGGTTAGACTGAGCTATTTAATATTATTTGTCATACCTAGCATGCATCTCTCTTTATTAAAGTGTTAAACCTGCTACACAATGTCTAGAATGATTCTTTCCAAATAGAGCTTTTCAAGCTGTTTAGTGAAAATTCCTGGATTATGTTATCGCTACATAAAGCAATGTTAATTTTTTTCCAATATTGTGCCGCTCTATCTTTGATTACAGACGCCCTCCTACCCAAAGGTTTCACAGCCTTGAAATAAAATTTGATGAAAAATCTTAAATTACTGTACATAGTAATGCATTTACATAGAGGAATGGGGTTGTAGAGAAGAAAACATTCCAGTTCACTCGGGTCATAGTAATAATACACCAATAAGCATGACAAGCACTTGAATTGATATTATTTATTTTTTTACATTTTGTACAATGTGAAAAACATACACAAAATAGACACTGAATCACAGGAAGTCAATAAGGAGGGATCAGAAATATGAGCTCAACAGATATTTACCGTGTGTTTGACAGTCATGTATAGAGAGGTCTGTGATAATTACTGAGAACAAGCTTTGTTGAGAGCTTGTGCTGTACTAGTTTGACATGTAAGATTAAACATCAGTGAAGGTGGCATGCAGAAACCATATGCTGACAGTATGATATTGAAGTTGTCTGTGATATAGGTAAATGGCAATTGAACAGATGAACACACTAATGATGACTCTCGGGAAGGCAAAGAATAAAAAAACAAACAGATTTCCAATATTCCAATATCAAAAGCATTGAAGTCAGTAACAACCCTCATCAGCATGCAAGTGTTTCCTTTACCCCTCAGTCCCTTTAAAACTTTCAACATTGCATATTCTGCATTGCAGTAACTTATTTTTTCTCTAGAGAAGTTTAACTATTCATCCAGTCTACAAGCAGGCATAAGAGTCACAATGACAGCATGGCACTCGTCCGAGGTGGGTGAGAGTAAAGTTGAGCCAGCAAGAGGACAACTTTGAACCTTTTCTACAGCTCAATCGCTGCCAGAACAAGTGCCTCTATTCAACAGTTTAATGATAAATCCACAAAAACAATGTCAGCCAAACCCATGAATGCATGAGCCAAATATAACTAGATGATCACACAACCAACACAAATGTAACTGTGGGGAGAAGGGTCTCCGCATGACTGTGTGCTCTTAGTTCTGCTGTCCTATGTGATGTCTAAAGTTTGAGAGTTAAATCCTCCGAGTTGGCCGTGTGACAAGTTGTGGAGACATGTTGGGTTTATGTTGTGTTAACATTTAGTTAACTGGTTTTCTGCAGTACAGTCACAGCTACAGGACTAGATGAATCTGGAACTTGTCATTAGTGAGGATGCAAGGCACTAAAGTGTTCCTCATGTTTACAGGTTAGAGTGCACGTGCATGTAGAGTGGGTCACCACAAGCATACTCTCGTGACTGAGCTTTATGTTAAAGCATTTACTTCACATTAACGTATATACAATTAAATAGAAAAGGGGGCAGGGCAGTCATAGATAGAGGAGCTTAATAAACAGCAGGATTACTCCTGTCTGGTGAGTAGCATACCAATCATAACAACCCTGCAATTGCACTTTTTATATTCCTTTAACTACATGTTGTTTAACAACCTTTAATAATAATTACAGTGAAACAACATCAAAATCTGATGGCTGAATACAGGTCCATAAAGAACATTTGTTTTATTAAATATACACATACAAAAACAGACCACAGAAAGAGAGAACCCCAGACACTTGATATTTGAGAAGTAAATGTTGTGAGCATTGATATTTTATGTGCTATGACTTTGCTAGCAACCTGTTCATCTGTGTACTATCTCTTAACAACCGGGAGAAGTTGAGAGCTGCATCCCATTCACAAATACAATTTCAAGAAACCATTTTTTTTCATTTATGTTGTAAGGTACATTGGACACATTTTGAACTGCTTACATCTCATTGGTAAGCACTACGTGAAGTGGTTTCATGTGTCAACTTGGGATTCATATTAACAAGATATCATTCTTGAGTAACCGGAACAAACACCCTCCAACCCAGATTGTGATTTACAGCAGCATCACCTTTTAAGAATCAAACTGAATGGTGGTCAACACCAGGACATTTTTTTTTTTTTTACGGCATATGAGACATGAATAAATCAGTATAATCATAAATTTGTATGGAAAGACTCAAATTACAATGACACCAGACTCACAGGGATATAAATATGCTAAACATGGAATCATAACCCAGAAAAGAAATATCTATGTACAAAGTCAAAGCTTTAATGTGTTTGGGGATTAAGGCCACATTTACAAGGGACAGTATATCCACTCTTTGCAATTATTGCATTTTACTAAATAGGTAGCCACTGGGATGTATTCATACTGCAACTGTATCCATTACAATCCTGCCTGACTTTCTACGTCTTTCTTCTCTGTATTTACATTTTACTTTTCCATCCTGGACAAACTTACTGTCCCACTCTTATCTCTCAATTTTGGTATACTCCCCCTCACTCTGAGAAAACCTAGCCAACAATCCCAAGTCAATCAACCAGATTGATGTGTAGTCAAGGGCATCTATGTGGTATTAGTTGAAATTAGTTCAGTCCCTGCTCAGCTTAAATCCAGGGCCAGTGAGAATGTGAACCAGAATCCCTCCTACCTTAAAGGAATGACAACATTACAATGTCTGCTCTCAAAAGACATCTTTGGCTCTTGTTGGTTATGCATTTTGGGTCATTACATCACCAGACTTGCCCGATCGACTCGTCACAGCTCGATTCCACAGCTAATGGCAGGCTAAGTGTGAGACTCTTGTGCTGTGGATGTGTATTGCACTCTCCCTCCAATTGCCAGACAGATTTTGTTCTGCCTGAAAGGACTTGAACCACATAGGTCAAAACACTAACAATAAAATTTGAAATAAAATTATAAAGCACAATATCCAGCCAGCTAACCAGCAAACTGCAAAGAGAGCTAGAGGATCTAGCTGAACAACTGTCTGCCCCATCTGGCCGTTGTGGCCCTCCTTCTCAGCCCGGACCAGGGCCTGACTGGGCTATGTGGGCCTCAGGTTGGACCCTCCTTGGCTGACTGATTTTTGGGGGGCTGGTGTGGCTGCCATGTGGTAGCCTTGGTGCAGGGACACTGAGACTGTCGTCGGTGGCTGGTACTGTGATGGTGGCTGTGCGTTGTTAAGCATGCTGACCTGGCATGTGCTTGTGGGTCCTGCCCACTGAGGAACGCTGTACGGTGCCGAGGTGTATCCAAATCCCTGGGCAACTGGACCCAGAGAGCCTTTACGAGGCCCCAAAGGAACTGACGGATTGGCTGGGTTTGGGAGGTGAGTGGTGGACGTGGTGTTGGAAGGCGGGGGAAGTGTTGGGCAGAGATACCCTGGAGCTGAGAACTTACGGCCAATGTTGGCTGGAGGAATAATCTGTAACAGATAGAAGAAAAGAGTTACTGCTGAAAATGCAGGATATTATAAGACGTAAGTGTCATGTGAGGTCATACAGTTATTAAATGCTCAAATCATAAGACAGTTTTTATATTCAAAGGAATTACTGAATGCCTACATCATGTCCCAGTCCTGCTTGTGCCCCAGGTTTAGGCCCTCTCTTGGACTGGGAGAGGCTGATGGCGTCTCTGGCCCAGTTATCCACCAGTTGGTGCAGGTCATCAGTGAAGGTGCCCTTGCCCTTCTGGGTGTGAGAGGCAGGAGGAGTGGGACCAGTCGCATGGGTTAGGGAAACAGAGTGGTTCTGGCAGTTGCCTGAACCATTTGTCGAGCTGATCCCACTTGATCCTGGGAGACAAGAGAGGTGAACCAGAAAATAAATAAAGGGAATCAATTCAAGTATCTTTCTGTGACTAGATTAAAACGTTTACACATACCTGTGGTGCAACTGCTGAGGCTGGGCATGGATGGAGAGGATCTGAGCTGCTGCATGGATGACCTAGTGACTGCCTGTGATGTCTCTGTAGCTGTTTCTGCAGCCTCTGATGCTGAGGGGGAACTTTGCTTTGGAGAGGACTGTGAACCATGAAGACTCTGAGCCAAGTCTGGGGATCCTGAACATACAATCACAATAAACCACATTACAACATTTAGCCAGGAACAAACCCTTTTAACAGCTTCAGTGATCGATGATCGATGTTAAATTTGCCTGTAGGTTCAGTTCACTGTCCTTACCAGAGTATATGGGGCTGGGTTGTCCACAACCGCGAGCAGATTTGTGACTTTTTCGCCTACGTCGACCTCCAGCCATTGCCACAGCAGGAGAGAACACAGAGGGAGGAGGAGCTTTTCCCATCCGTGTGAACAAAGACTCTATCTCTTCATTCTGACGAGTTTGCAAAGCCTGGATCTCAATCATATGTCTGAGAGCAGGAGAAGAAAGGCAGAAAACATACAGTCAGGTAACAATGTCTCTGATGAGCTGTGAAGTTACATCCATAACAGGAAATATATGGGAACATGTCACTTACTTTTCTCTGAGACGGCTAATTTCTTTCTGCAAAGCTTCGTCCTCAGCCTCAGAGTCATCGTCATTGTCGCTACTGTAATGGGTATGTGTGTGATGAGGATCAGAGTTTGATGATGAAGGCCCATTCTGCATACCATGCGATGGACTGAAGCTGGCTGCTGGAGCTGGGGTCACTGAGAGGAATCACACACAGCAGGACATTACTGGGTTTATCTTGGAACCTAACATAACCTAAGAATTACCGTCTCCTCTCACCAGTCAGGTTGCAGTTTACATCCATGTCTGTCCAGACTCATGAAATATGCTGTCACTGATTTAGAGCTTCAGCACACGGAGCAATGAAAATCAACTAAAGCTCAATATCAACAAGCCAGTGAGTTTGTGGTAGACTACCACAATTCAAATATGGATGTTGCAGCAAAGAAGTCACAAATTCTAAAATGCAGATGTCTCACACACATCTTCAACCTGAAATCACACCACAGGTTCAAGGTGGACACCAAAAATTTGTGTCACCAATTCAGTATTTAGACCAGTTAAGAAATCGGGTCACAATCTTCCCTCCTGCTCCCGAGTTATGTCCTTGACTAATGGCCAGAAAAGTGAGAATTTTATGTCACAGTGAAGTTTGACCTTTTGTGATATGAAATGTCATCACTTCATTTCATCCTGTTAGAAATTTTTGTGTAACTTTATCATAATTAGCATATGAGTTATTGAATCATGGTTAAAGTTGTGTTTTAGAAGCTCACAATGATAATGAACTTTGACCACCAAAATCTAATCAAATCATAATCGATTCAAAGTGGACGTTTGAAAGTACTCCTGAGAAATGGTATACATAAGAACGGAATGTATGCAGGGATGAAGGAATGTACATATTGACAGAGGGAGGGAGAAACATCCAGAGAACATAATGCTTCCAGCCACGGCTATCACTGGTGTGGAGGCATTAGGATTTACCTTAAACATGTGTGTTCTGTACACAGGATGAAGATGTGTATTTAATGCATGTTGACTGACCAAACCAAAGGATTATCTTCTGACGTGGTTCGAACAAAACAGATTTTCAAGCTCAGGAGATTGATAAGGCTACTGAATTTGTAAGATGCTATCAAAGCTTTAATTATTAATTCTCACTGCAGCCTCTGGCAAAAGGATTCATTTAAAAATAGGCAGAGGTGAAGATGCCTCAGAGGACATTATAACACTTATACCATGGCTGGTTATCATAAGATGGATGTGAAAAAATGGTCATCCATTTTTAAAAAACGTTTCAGTTACAGCATTGATCAACTAACTGCTAAGATAGTGTGAAGCATCTGTTTTGTATGGTACTCAGTATAGTTTAAGTGAGCTGATGTTCTGTGAACCTTGTGCGCACCTGTGACAGAAAAACGTCCCACTTTAGAGCCAGAGGATGGCCCAGATGTAGCATTGGTGCTTGTGGACACTTGGAAGCGTCCAATGGTGGTGGACTGACTGGCGGAATCAGCAGAGGGAGACGAGGTGCCATTTACAGTATTCATTTCACAAACTTCTTTGGCCATAAGAGATGACCGGTGGAGGGTATTTTCTGGACTTGAGGGGGAGGAGGAGGAGGAGGAGGAAGAAGAGGAGGAAGACGTAGAGGACGGTGTGAGGGAAGAAGAGGAGATAATGCTGGATGGATCTGGAATGCTGCTGGATGCACCATCAGAGGCAACAGTCACCTAAGAAAAAAAGGAGGGCGAACATTTTAATGAACTGAGACAGAGCTCTTCGATCATATTGGACTGCGTTGACCAGATGCATTTTAAGATGCGACTAAAACTCACTTGGAAACGTCCAAGAGTGAAACCTGGTGCTGGGGGCTGGACTGCATTTCCCTGTACAGTCTCTGGGCTCAAAGCTCTCCTCAACCCAGTGTTCAAATCATCAAAGGATTGCTGTGGAGCCACAAACAGGATACAAGGGTCAATCTAAATAGTACATATGTACATTTAAAGTACTTGTTAAAAACAATAAGTAATAAAGCTGGGTGTATTACAGGGACATAATAGACCCAACCTGAATTGGTCCAGGAAATGGTGGCACAAGGTCAGATGGAGGTGTAGCAGCTTGATCAAAGCCAGCAGGTAAAGTCTAAAAGAATATAAGATATATAGATATATAATAAGATATACAAGAAAACAGGGAAACAAACTCAAAAATGTTTTTATTGCCACCAGCATTTTGCATTTATTCTTGGACACTGCAGATATGACTAACCTGTGCCCTGGCCTTAGTTGGAGGTGTCTGTGCATGTCCTGCCATGGTGACACTCTGTCCTGGGGTGGTTGTGGGGCCCAGGACACCCTGCACCCCAGAGGTGAGGGGAAGGTTAGATGGAGGTACCAGAGCAGCACCAGGTGGAGGAGAAGAGGTCCCAGTGGTAGGAGAGGAGGTGCCCGTGTTTTGACTGGGATCCACTGACGTGGAGGACGAGGCAGTGCTCTGGTCTTTAAAGAGGGACCGTAGCTTCTTATCTAGAGCTTGGATATCATCTCTACCAGCAGTCTTGGTCTGGAGTTCGGCTCCCTCTGACTCGACTGGCTGTGGTTGGACCTGGCTCTGACTGGGTAGCGAGGTTGGAGGATGCGGCTGAGTGGAAATGGGGACAGGCTGACATGGGGAGGTTGTGTGCTGTGGTGCATGGATGGACGAATTCGCAAGCTGAGAAGATGTAACAGCACTATTAAAAGGCTGCTGCTCTGAAGCGGGGACAGTGCCAGTACTGGATGTTACACTAGCGCCAGAAGAGAATGAGACAGAACTAGTGCTCAGCTCAGGTCCAGATACAGCCGGGACGGAGGTCTGCACTGATGGAGGAGAAATGGTGGAAGATGAAGGAGGGACGTTGCCAGCTGTTGGATGCTGTGATGGGGCTGTTTCATGTGAAGAATGAGGAACTGAACTGGGATCACTGGTGACATGAGTTGGAGTTTGGGACTGAGTGGATACAAGTGGAGGAGAAACTCTGCCTGTTGAGGAAGGTGGTGAGGATGTTGCAGTAGACGAGAGAGACACAGCACGAAAAGTCGTGCCTTTAGTGGAGGCTAGAGCCTCTGAAGGAGCCAGGACATTGTTGGAATTTGGGCCGATACCAGCTTCAGTGGACGGGACAATGCCTGGTTCTTGCTCAGCAGGAGGGGGATCAAGAGTGCTGCATCTCTCTCCATGATCCTGCCTTATTTTACTGAAAGCCTGCTGGAGGGTCCCAGATGGAGCAGATAGAGAAAGGCCCAATGTCACAGAGGGAGCTAGAAGAAAGTAAAAAGCGGAAGTCATTATATGAAAATATACAAAAACGTTAATATGAGCATCAGATTATTTGACCAGAAAGGTTTATAAAAATTTGTCATCTCTAAATTAATATCATTATATTTAGGTTTATTTTCATGCAGTGTCAGAATATATTATCTTGAGAAACCAAACAGAGAACAAAACAAACATTTATCTCACCTGGAGCAGGTTCATCTCCAAAGGAAGTATTAGCAGAGGAAGCACCAAAGAACTGTTCTTTGAGGCGAGACTCTGGCACTGGGCTGACAATAAACCTCCGTCCTGCTGAATGGACCACCTGGGCTGTAGTACTAGGAGAAATACCTGAGAGGAAGGTTAAAAAAAAAAAGGGTCACATGTGAACTTAAAAGAAATATTTGATATTAAGCAAATCTATTTTTAGTTAAGGTTTTAACCTGGCAGCATGGGAACAGATAGTTCAGGCTGCTGTTGGTGATCACTCATCTGTAAAGAAATAGAAATGCAGGTGGTGACGTCCCCTGGTTCAGCAGGTAAGGACAATAAAGTGATGTGTAGTAAAGCCATACCTGGGGAAAACCTTCCTTCATGCCCTCTCCTTTCTCATCAGCCATTTCGATGACTTCACGGACCTGTTCAATGAAGGACTCCCGCTCACTCTCCAAGATGAACTCACTTTCGACCTGAAACGGAAAACAAGAGGTTCAACTATTGTAACTAAAACTACATCTACTTAAAAATGTTCCACAGGATGAGTTTGTTAGTGTCACTGGTTCATACAGCAGATATTAAAAATCAAAAAGGACAGCAACATCACATCTAGTTTTTGATCAGTTACAGCAGAATATCATTGTCAGTTTAATGGGATTTTGTAAATGGTAGCCATGCAATAGTCTATACTCTATGCATACATAGCATGTACTATCCATGTATAGATAATATATTTATTGGTAACAGTAAAATTCAAACACTTCCAGACTCCAGAAAACATCACGCTTAAAATCATCATAAATAGAATAATAAAATGAAATGAAATCATCGTTTCCATCTTTTAAGACTACCATGATCTGTGCAATCTCTTCCGGATTATCACCATCCAGGTCAAATTTGAAGGTCACCATCTTCCTGTTGTGCGTTTCTAGCTGGCATTCTGCTACTCTGTCTCCCACGTTAGAGATCTGTAAGACATTTGTTTGGGTTAAAACTGTTTCATGACAAAGAGCTTGACATTGAATATGAATGGACTCATGAGTTCAGCTGCATACACTGAGAACATTTAGCTTGGCCCTTGCAGTCTTCTCGTGGCGGGATCGGCTGCGTACGGATCGCCGCTGGTGTCGCTTCAGTGAGCGCCCCTCATGGCGACCTCCTGTAGAACTTCCATCATTGCCATCACTAAGACCTGAAGCTGCATCTGATAGGCAGCTGAGAGAGAAATTGACCCATGAAAGAGAGATACCACATGGTACACACATGCGTTTAAAATCTGACTTCCTTCTCACCTTTCTACAGATGGTGGCACCAGGGGACTGGAACCAGCAGGCTGCTCCACTGGTGTCGACTGAGGAACACTCACAGGGGCCTGAAACACAGCAAATCAAACTATTATTGTCAAAAGCAAATCTCTCCTTTTGAAATTATTTAGGTATTTACACAGTAAACTGATGATCAGGTAGATCTCATTCACATTCATTCATTCATTCAATTTTACTTTGGTCATTCACATTGGCTATTATGGGAAAGAAATCATTTTAATCAGACCATCCACCAGATGGAGTTGTTTAACGTGGTGAAATTTGTATCAAAGTCATAAAGTGACACCATTAATCTGAGGGATATACTCTAAAGCAAGTCAGACATAGCCAGGCTTTCTTTCCGTGAGCAGGTCTAACAAAACCTAAAACCCCAGTCAGAGATAATGAGCATCACACAACAGTGATTATAGCTTTCTTTGTTAACACAGACTTTCTGCTTTAGGCTCTTGGTGCCTTCCTAAAAAAAGGGGAATATGGTGTCTCATTTGACTTCCATATTGGACCAACGGCATGCCGTCTATTTGATTACAATGCTATGAAGCCACAAATATATGAAGAATGCATAAAAGAATATTTTACAGCAAAAAGAAACACGGTTGTTTCAAATAGGAAAAGAAAGGAATGCGGTTAGACAAATATTGATGGTGTAAATTCCTAAGATAATATATTTACTGTATCACTCAAAACTCTCAATACCTATGGTTTTATTTCTAATGTGACAACTACACATTGTAAAAGTCATACACCTTAAACATTTAGGACTGACACTCTCTCATAATGAAGGATACTTTAGTTTTTGTCCAAATCATAGTGATCAGTGTTGACTGAATATTATCTGTGATAAATACAAATCAAGACATTTTTGAATTGGTCTTGTATTAGCTGCAACACAAGCAGTGTAAAAACGGACATTTGGAGCAAAGCAGGACCCTGAATAAAAGCATTATCCAATGTGGTCTAGAGTCGCTGTGCCTTTATCATTTTTTTAGTGTACAGGTGATATGCTTGAGGTAATAGAACATCATGTGGAACAGCATGAGCTCTTAGGTTTATCATCTATCTAACCACCTTTATCTTTATCACGTGCTGCATTGATGCCTGAGTTGTTATGATTTTTTCTGTCTTTAATGATTTACTCTAATGATCAGAAACACTTCTTTCAGTAATTTTAAATGTTTCCAATGTGTACAGTAATGCCATTGCAGCAAATATCAGGGGACATTTAACAGTAAAAATAAAATCTACCTCTAAACATTCCAGGGAAGAGAAAACTCTTCGGAGGAAACAGAATTAAATTTGTAGCTTGTGAAATATTTTCTAAGATTGCTCTGATGGAGCTCAGGATTTAACAGGAGAACAACTGCTTTATTCCAAATAGTTTCACTGTATGAACCTGGACTATGTGTGTGACCTCTGGAATGTATAAAAGAACAGAGAGTGTTGAGCTGGTGTGCCTCGTGCTTAAATGCACACAGCGTCTCTCTTTATGGGAGAAGCTTCACCCTGTCTCACTTGAGCTGCTAAATTTTCAAAGAAACAGAAGGAAGACACAAGAAGAAATCAATGACATTTTCTCCTTTTGGTCAAAATACAAAACCCAAGAATACAAACACTGTTCTATGTTGTCACATTTTAGTAGATATTCTACTGGAAATACTGCCATCTATGTGTTAAAATGTTTACTTGTGCTCTATAAAATAATTCACATAAATGATCAAGTTAATTTATCTAATATATCTATATAAACATAAAATGTGCAGCCTGAAGCTATATGAATGTACACATACTTGAGAATGTACACATACACTTCAAGGAAGCATGTGTGAACTAAATGTGTCACACCTGACCCACACACAGCCACCCACACACTTTTGTTTTGTCCTCTGTAGAGTACCTGCAGAACAGAGAGGCACGAGGCCTGATAAAGGAAGTACAGATGCTCTGCGTTGAGTGGAGGAGACATGATAGGAGTACTTGGATCATTGGCCCAAGACTAAGAGTCATGCAGGAATATGCAGCATGCAGAAGGGAAGGATGGAAGAAAAAAAAAGGGGACAGCCATAATAGTTAAACAAAAAAACAAACAAACACCACACAAACATAAAAATAAAGAGCAAGACATTCATATTGTAGTATGATCAAGCAAAACAGTGGAATTAATTAGCAAGGGGGTTACCTGCAGCTGCTGAGCTCCAGTCTGTGCCTGTGATAGAGTGGAGCTTTGAACAGTACTGCTGCTGTCTGGCTGTTGGTGCTGTTGTGGGGTGGATGGCTGAGGGGATGGGAGTATCACCTGCTGGCTAGGAATCTATAAGAATATCATGAATGGAGAGAGAGAGAGTGACAAAAACAAGAATAAATCAGAGGCGTAGGATGAGGTAAACAACTGACAAACTTTCATTGTGGCATTCAGGCTACTTCCTGAAAACCCTGTTTCTCTCTTATCTAAATCTTACAGAGATTCAGTTTTGGCTCTGTTCCAAAACCACATGCACTTACCTGCTGGATTACATAGCTGCATAAATCAGACCAAATGCAACTGCATTTACCTCTGAACGTGTATGGTCAAATCTACAGGATAATTTAGAGACATGTATTCACACTGCTCTACTGGATCTGATATTTTTTTATTTATGTCTGGATGACATCATTTCAATGGACCAATTATCGGTGAAAATTAACAGCAAAGGTGCGTCAGCTGTGCAGGCCGATACAAAAAAATAACCTAATTTTGTTTCTCAGAATATATTGTCCGAATGGCATTATTGGTGTATGGGTATGGGTGTATTTAGAGGTGGTAACAGGAAAATGGGATATTTCATCTACCTGAAGTGGAGGCGATGGCTGGTAGTAAACTCCGTACTACAAGAAACAAAACATAACACAGGGTAAGGGTAAGAAACTTGAGAATGAAAAGAAAAGTAAACTGAGGAAAATATAATAGAAGAGGCTAGGAAATTTAGGATTCAACACAGCTGCCTATAGCAGAGAATATACTGTGGGCTTTAAAGTTTAAATTAACACCCTCTGAAAATGAGAATTTGCTGATCTTGAGTGGTTGAAGTTCACATTTTCTATGGTGATATAAAAGTATATTCAAGGTGTTTTTAGTACAACCAGGCATTTTTATTACGTGTGCTGTTACCTGCATAAGATTTGAAACTTAATCAAAGGTCAGTGATTTTCAATTGGTGTGAAGTTACTCTTTAAATATATTTAAACATGCAGTACAACATATACCTGTGGAGGTGTCACTGGAAGAGATTGGCTGCTAGATGCAACAGGAACAACTTCAGACTGGACACCTTGCATCTGGGGTTGAACCTTTTGGAACACAGAGAGAAGAAATCATGTGGTGAAAATGAGGCAAACAAGAAAGAAAAAGGAAGTCTATGAGCAAAAAATAAATAAATAGAAATGTAGTTTGTAAATTTGAATTGTAATCTTAATTCTGAAGAGCACATTCCACCAGAAACTCATCAGATTCTTTTCAACACAAGATTATATCCTGTTTTCAACATGGCTCACCATTGACAACTGCGACTGATCAGGTGTCTGGGGACACGACACCTGGGGCTGAAGGTGCTGATTGGCAGCAGAGCTGTAAGTTATTCCGGACTGAGGAGGTTGGGCTTCAGGAGGGATGGAGGAAGCAGGTAGTCTGTCTCCAATGTGCCCGACTGTGAGAAGGATCAAGGGGGTTAATTTATGAAACATGCATTCACCTTAAAAATCAAGACATTATCATGCAGTGGAACTGTGGGTGTATTCCATTAAAAATGATCTTCTTTACACACCTCCTGCTGTGTGTTGTAGCTGCTGGTGTTGGTCAGTCTCAGGCTCCTCTGACTCTGGCTGGATGGTGGCCATACTCTGAGTCTGAACTGAAACTGGGACAACTGGGACCCCAGTTGAGTGGGGAACATAGGGGACACCTTGTGCCACACCAGATGGTTGGGTTGATTGAGGAGTGCTGTAGTTGGAGCTTCGAAGGCTCTGCTGAGTTGCAGGTTGGGCAGACATCTGTGTGTTGTGCTGGCTTGGTTGTGGAGGGACATAAGAAGCAGGCTGTGACACTTGCTGAGACTGAGGTGCCTCCGTGCTTGACTGTTGACCTGATTGCTGCGATGGCAGTAACTGATTCTGCTGTTCTTCTTCAAACTTTTTCTTCTCCTGATCTTCTCTGACCTTTAAGACAGTCAGCAGCAAACGTATTAAATTCCCTCACTTAATGACAAAATGTACACATCACAGCATGGGTACATGCATCCTATAACTGATAGAAGTTTTGAAGCAAGAAGTGGTAAACAAAAATAAAATAACATGTTCTATGCTTCGGTTAGCATGGCCACACCTGCTGCCGTTGCGCTCTCTTGCGACTAATTAGAGATACTCTGTCCTTCATGGCTTTCGCTATGGTCTTGTGGTCACCGTCGAACACGTAACCAGACTCAACCTACAGCACAAAAATAGAAATAATTCACCAATGAACATTTCTAAGATTCGTGAGGTGTTGTATTTTTAAAGGACTGAATAAAACGTTCAAAGTTCAATTCACCATTTCCTGAGCCACATCCTCTGGGACGTCTTTGTTGAGGTCAAAAGAAAACTCAATAGCTTCATTGTCTTTGTACTTCCCCTTGAGTTTCTTTACATCCTCAATTCTAAGCCACAACTTGATAGCCTCCATCTCTCCATCATCCTCTTCTGCCAACTCCACACGCACCCCTGTGTCCTCCTGGAAGAAGGCATGGTTCAGAAGGTCCTTGATTGAATACCTAAATAGAGGGAGAGGAGCAGTGAGCGAAAACATGTCTTCCTGGATGGCTAGAATACCCTAAACCTGTTAAATGTTCTCTTAAGTTAGAGACCTCTCGTCCTTGTTCTGACGAATACATCCCTCAATGATCTCCTTCACTTCAGGACTGGCCACCTTGTCGAAGCTGCCTGGTTTCACCCCCTACAGGACACACAAAACCGTGAATGAGAATGGTTCGTCTTGTCTTCATCTTATTTTGGAGATTGCACCATACCTTGTCATTTTCAACTTTAGTACCACAAAATATTTGTCATATCCCAGATGACTGAGATGTTAAAGCCACAAACTAAGTTCCTCTTTTATTTCATAATATGCAAATGAACAGAACGTCATGTGATGGGGCAAAGGACGGCATAAGTCAGTAGCAGATTGCTAAAGGGAGGTGATAAATTGAACAGCAACAGGAAACTACATGTGCCACAGGAAAATGGAGCATCGACTGAGAGCTGAAAAGCTGAGCAAAGTGGCAGAATATGAAGAGCAACAGTCCATCTCACAAAGGAATACTACTGTAAAAGTTAAGCTTGTGACAAAACCTTAATGCACCACAATAGCACTTTCTTTAGCAATGGAACCTTGTTGTGTGGCTCACAAAGAGTGAAGAACTGGTTTTGAATACTTGTAGCACGGCAAACACAAATCCTCTGTTGGATCGTGTGATAAAAACTTGCATTTGCACTTTCCAGTTAATGATAAAACCAGGGTATTGGTATTGACTTCAAGGCACATTTAGTAGATAACACTCTAGGAACAGGTGCAATCTCTTTATCTATGATACTCTTGTAATTGCGGGAGTATGAATCATATCTGTAACTACGCATTTCAAAAGCAAGTCAGTATGAACTGTATGAATAAGAACAAAAATATGTGACAGTCACTGCTCCTCTGGCAACATCACAAGCCTGAATCACTGAGCAGGATTGTGCTTGTTTAGCCTCTTATCAATCATCCACGCCTCAGGTCTATGTGGTTAACCAACATATAACACAATTCAGAGGGAAAAAGAAAGTTTAAGTTTAAAAAACTGTGCCTGTTGGTGTTTATGTTTACCCTTAAGTCGATGGGTTCTTTAAATGGGTAAATAGGACATCAGAAGGGAGAAATGGGAATCCACTCAAGTTAAGAGGTGAAATATAGTCGTAGAATGAATAAATGTGATATAAGCTTGATAAAGAGGTGTCAGTAGGAATATAAACTAATTCCATAATGGGACACTCGACTTTTTGGCATATAGGAAGAGGTAAAGGCAGGAAAGAAGGGTGACATGGAGAGTTGAAAAGAACACTTACACTGGTAACTCTGCGGTAGATCTGTGCAGCGTTCTGGCACTCTGAGTAAGGGTACTCTGAGGTGGCCATCTCCAACATGCACATTCCAAAGGCATACACATCCACTGACTCGTCGTACTTCTCCTCATACATCTCAGGCGCCATGAACTCAGGGGTACCTTAAATCAAAACAACTATTCAGAACTCTCGAACTTCCTTACTGATTGAGTGGGCTTCTCACAACCCATTGCCCCTCTGCTCCTCTAACCCATGAGGGGTTGAGGAAGAGGAGGATGAGAAGAGTGACCAGTCTGATGACATCTCCTGGAGTAGAACCTGTGAGGAGAAAGTTGGAAGAGAGAAAGGAAAAAAAAGAAAAGGGGAAGGAAAGCAAAAAAGAGACAGAAAACAAAAAAGGAGGGAGAGGCTGGGCTCAGTTAGACTGTAGAGAAAAAAGCACGTGTTTGTCTGTGTAAGACCTTGATATGTTTCAATATAAGAATGTGACTCCGTTAGCCAATGTGCAGAACACACTTGTTAGCCAAAATGCATGTCATTTCCAATGTTCAAAAGGTTTTGATAATAATATCCAGGTCAAAACACAATGCAATTTTTGGAGAGGGACTCCAGTGATCTTAGTAAGAGAAATATGACTAGCTATGGAAATGACTTTTGTCAAGACCTTACCTTAGAACCCCATAACATTGTCTTTTATTGTTCACTCACCTTTTGAAGTCTGACTTACCATCCACCACTTCTTGACCTGCAGGAGGAAACTGTTATGGTCAAGGCTGAGAGAGGCAGATCCCATAGCTAGTTACTGTGCTGAGCAGTGTGTCTTTGCACATCAGCCGTTTTCTCTTAATTCCTCACTTTACATTCAATCTCAGGTCTTACACAGAAAAACTCATTTGGTCTTTTGAATGTAATTGCTTTTGATATTGATGTGTGTTACAGCACACTGTCAGACTTACCAGGCCCATTAAAGTTCATACTTACTCAATGACCAGCAGTACCCTATTCATTCCAAACAGCAGAATGGGGCACAGCTGAGCCTAGAGCCTACATTTTAAAAACATACCCAAAATTGTGAAAGTAAAGAAATTAAATAAAAATAAAACAAACAAAAAAAGGCAAAAGGCTGACAGAGAAAATGTGGGGAGAGCTCCCTGGACACAAAGATGGAGCAAAAAGGATCTGCAGTCCTGCAATAGTTTAAAAGACAGTAAGAGACAAACACTAGAAAAAAAACCCTGTTGAGGCAAACCCATAGAAAGAGATGTTAAACGTTATAATTATAACCGGGAAACAGACCACATATTTTCCAAACCACAGAACAAAGACCAGTTTATAACAGATGCAAAGGCCATTATAATTATATTAATATTTAACAGAATGAAAAATGATAGGCGCTACTTACATTCAGTAGGTGCCTGTAAAAAAACTCTTTTTGGATAAACACAGAACAGAAATATTCTGTACAATGACCAAACTTGATAGAGTTAATGTGTGAGCGCAAAGAGAGAAAGCCTTGTGGTTATCTTCCAAAGATTACCACAGTATTTGGCCTCCATTTGAGCTGTGGTTTGAGAGAAAGCTGAAACACTGTGGTCTGTTTTGAACCACATCATCAGAAAAACACGGCCAAGGAAAACACCCTCTTTAAAAATCATAATTTTCAATACAAACATAAAATGACCTTATAAAGGCACAGCCCCACATCAGGACAGGAACCAGGAGGTAGAAATAACTTTGGAGTCGTACCTATAACACTCTTGGCAAATGATGCACGCTTGAGTGTAGCCAGTCCCAAGTCTCCGATCTTGACAGATCCCGTTGGGCCTGTGATGAAAATGTTGTCGCACTTCAGGTCCCTGTGAATGATGGGGGGAGCCCGAGTATGAAGGAAGTGGAGTCCCTTGAGGATTTGTCTACACCAGCTCCGCAGTACTTTAATTTTCATCACTTTGAACCGTTTCAGATATCTATAAGAGAACAGACCATACTTTTCACATATCCTCTGAGAAGCAAACAAGAAACAATGTAAGCAAATGCAGTCTTTCCCTGTATATTTCTTTATAAAAAGCATCTAACAAGAGCAAATGCACTTACATTCAACTTTAATTGTGTTGAATAATATATTTTAGGACATTTCACAATATTAAAAACAAATTACAAATTACTTTTTCATACAAAGTTGAACACATATTTTGTTTTATTAGAGCCGAGACAATAATTGATAAGTACATGATAATCAAGGTCAGGATGATCCTTTTCATCAAAATTGTGCTGCTCTACTGTATTTAGCATGTATGACTTCTGTATCAATGTGGTTTGCTCTGCCAGGTTTGAAACTCACGTTTTGAGCGTGCCAGAAGTCATGAGTTCAGTGACCAGCACGATGCACTTCCTGCCTTTGGAGGGTCCCTCCCAAGAGTCATAAAAGCGGACAATGTTGGGATGCTGTAAGCCCTTTAACATCCCTGCTTCTTCCTTAAAACGCTGCCTCTCTGTCTTTGACAGCTTACGATCCTGCAGGGGAAGAACAGGTAATACTGTAAGATTTCACCCATCACAGAGAGGCATACTTATAGACAATATTGAGATTATTAAGGTCAATCAATGGCACATAGCTTTAATTCACTAGGTAGTGTTTGAATGTGGCCAGACTGACAATTCAGGTTTAAACAGCAAAGAAACAGGCAACCTGATGGCTTCAAATTGAACAAAATACCTTTAAAATTTTCACTGAGATATACTGGAATTTAAATTTCCTTTTACAAACACAAAATTGCATAAATACTCTGGACACAGTACATTTACAGTTGGGGGAAAAAGAAGGTGGCCCTTTTTACTCTGGCAGATGACTGAGTGAATGTGTCGACCTTTGTCCTAGTTTCATGACAACCAAAATGAGAGAAGAGCCACAGCATGAGTGATACTGAACATCATTACAGAGTAGACTTAATATCATAAAAATGAAGAATAAATTTGGCTCTCTACACCAAGTAAAAACTATTCTCTTAAGAAACATTTTTAACGATACGACACGCACTACATTCACCTCAACAGGCACTCGCCTCTCTGAAGTAGGTTTGAGCAATCCGGGAAAATAAATTCCTTATAAGGAGAATAATTCTGGCTCGTGCATCACTGTCAATATAAACAAACCTGTGTATTATTATTCACATCATAAACATTCATAGACTACAATGATGATTAAGATAGACATTATTAATACAGGTCTATTGACCCACTCTAAGATTACAGCTTTTTGATATGAGGCTAAAATCGTGTTAAGGAAGGTCTGTATTCTGAACAAAATTATAGGTAACAATTGTCTACAACTGTCTGACAGGTGATGCATTTGTCAATGAATTATAGCAAAATATATGAGAAGCTAATTGTATTGTTTGTCCAGTGGGATTTAACATTCCATAAACTGAAGGATTGGCAATAACCCTTTTGAATGGTCTGTGTATTAAATATGTGTACAGTCACTCTCCTCAAGTTTCCTGAGAAATTCCTGGCATGACCTACATTTACAGCTTGTATATAGAGCAGCAAAGCCATACCAGTTAGACAAGCCCAGTGTAACCTTGTAGCCAAAGGCCTCAATTCAGTCTCTGGGGGTTTCTGGGGGTTTGAGACCAGGCCAGGCTGACCAGTAAATCCAGTCCATTTGCAAATAGAAAGTGAGTATTTGCCTTTGTGAGTGTTTGAAAGAGATAGAAAACTTTGCTATCACTGACACCGCTTGAAGAAAAACATAACTGAGGCTGACACAGAATTTGTTGGGGGTTCTATGGAGGTTTAAGTTTGAACGTTTTTAACGTCTACCAACACTGAGGGAAGACAGGAGCGTAAAGGAGGCTCTACAGTGCAATTGGACCAACTGACCTACTTATTATGGTATTTTTCAGTTTTTTCTGCACACCATGTGAACAGTCATGCGAAACATCCATGACAAGCATGCACAACCTCAGATGTTCTATCCTTATGTGTGTATCACCCCAGCCCACACGAATACCAAATTATCCTATGTATTAACTTGATAGAGTTAATGTGTGAGTGCAAAGAGCCCCACATCTGCACTGTAGGCAAACTACCAGACTAACAAGTAATTATATGTAATGACGAGAAACAAAGAGATTAAATCATAAGAAGATACATTTAGACCTTAACCCAGTAGATAAACTGGTCATAAAAAGTGATGTCAGAGGCTGCGATTTTTCAAAAGTGTGAAACGTAAAAAAAATAGTGCAGACCTGTGTAATCAAAACAAAAAACAAAACAAAACGAGGAAACAAAGTAGAGAAAAATCTGTCACTAACATTCCAAAACCCTTCCTGTTAAACATTTTTCCATGGATTACTCAACATAAGCCAACACAAGCTAATTACACAGCTCTCTCTTACCACTTAAAAGCATGCAGGATATAGGGCCTGTAAAAAACCCTGCAGGAATTTATGCATCAGTAAGACCATCATGCTCCCTTTGACTGTCACTTGAAAGACTTCTTTGGCCAGTGGCATGTCCTGTTCTTACAGTGAGTGGGAGCCATGCCTTGCAGTCTCTTGTACATCCATAAACTCTGATCAGAGAGGTCAAATATCCACATTGCACAAAAAATACTACTACTAAGACAGACTATTGTAATTTTAAAATTGTCTAGTATGTTCAAGTTTTTAATGTTACATTTTCTATTTGTGTTTTGGGAACAAATCTGAACATAACTGACTGTTCCATTAAATACATCTCAAATGAGATTTAAAAATAAAGTATGGGTGTCCTGGAGAACAAATAATTTCATGTTAAGACTGCAGCTTTGATGCCCATGGTTTGAGTTGTACGAGGACCTTTGTTGCATACTATCTCCCTGTCTTTATCCCCATGTTTACAGTGGTTTGTCACTACCTGCTATCCAATGAAGGCAAAAATAATGTTGGGCATGTTTTTTGGAAGGACAGGTGTCAGCTGAGATTGCTCGCAGCTGATTGGAAACTCATAAAAATGGTAAAAACCCAACATCTGTACTTATTTTAAGAATGACTACAAAACCTTTTCAAAAATTGTGTGAGGATTTTTTCTCCAGTCAACCACTCATTACATTCTATACACCAGTCTTGGGGAGAGTCTTTAAATGTGTAAAAAATAAAATAAAATAAAAAACTCACCTAGCAGCCACTAGGAGGGCAACTGCAAAGAATTACAGCAGCTCTATCTGACAGGGTGGGCATGACTCAGCTCTCTACAGAGAAATGGTACCACCACTGCCTCTGTGATATCAACTCTCAGCAGTGATACTGTAACTTGCCTTGTGGAGTCTCTGATTGAAACAAAGTGAAAGAAAGACTGCTGGAAAAAATACATACAGTAATGCAAATGTCTATGTAATATAGACATGGACAAAAGCTAAGTGAGAGTGTAAGATTGATGTAGAAACGCATTTCAATATATTCCAAATCAAACTAGTCAGTAAACTGTTCACCTCTGCAGAGTCAGCACAACACATATCTAAAATCACGATCCCATTGTTTCAGTTAAGAGGCACACCCACCAAAAGCTAATGCACAATAGGCACTTGAAGTGAAAGCTGGGTCAAAGTGGATCAATCAGAATTTCCCTCGAATCATTAAAAAAAAAGATAGTCAGGTGTTGGATACAATTCAATAATTATCTCCATCAGATCGCCATACCCACTTATGCAGTAGACAAGGAACTGTGGTTAGGAGTAACGTCACTTCCATGATTTCAACCACATTTGAAAAACCCTAATAATATGTATCCTGATGATTTTATGACCTGGGGAGTTTCAAGCCAACACGATTCCCATCTAATGCCAGTTAACTACAGTATGACCAAACCAGAGCAGAAAATACTGCTTCTACGCAAACATCACCATAAATAATCTAACACCTTAAAAATACACTGAGGGAAAAAAGCCTGTGATCATGCTAAAGGCTGAAACTGTCAGGTCCCTGCTTTGAGGTCTGCTCTGGGGTTGACACTGAGGGCTAGATAGAACCCTCTGGGTAACATAGGTAGAGATAAAAAATAATACCTGATGAGCTTGAAAGGCAAAGGGCCATGTTAAAGAATTCCGCCCTATGTTATTGCAGGGCAGATTTTCTGTCCTAATACAGCTGTGACACATTGCACTGTGACACTTAAACAGGTCAAAGATCTTTGTGACTGTCATTAAAACTGTCAGCAACAGTCAAGATGACAGAGCCAGGCCATTTCAGATCTGCCATTATGACTATTCATGTAAAATCAATGGGGTAGAATGGAAACCAGGTATCCTCTTCAAATGCAGTAAAAAATGTTGGTCCAAAAAGCCACAAAGAGAGACAACAAAATCAACTGTAAAAGTATCATTAGCTATTTTGATGTGTCATTTTGTTGGTTTGAGTGAATCACAGGTTTCGATAAGTACATTGATAAGAACACAAATGTCAATGAATAAGATCTGCTGATATACTTAAAAACACAATAATCCCCATCTAATAGCATATGGCCAACAAATAATAATGTTAAGTATGGAACATGTTTGGTAACTAAAGCGAAGGTACATTTTGTTGTGATGAATAAAGACCTTATATCAACAACAGGATGGATCGATTGGGGAAACTATAACTTATTTCTATATTCTCATAGTCTTGGTCAGTGATTTAAGACATCAAAATGTGAAATGTCAACGTTCCACACAGTTAAAGTCAGGAGGGAACCATGACACAGCACAAAGCTTAATGCTGTCAGTTTGTTTCTGGTCTATTTTCAGTGCTGTGATGCACAAAGGCCAGCATTCAACCCTGCTGTGTTTTTCATCGACATACTCCTCCTTACGATTTTATAAAATTTAACATCTTTCAGTGTAATAACCAATAACTTAAAGTGTTGCAAGACAAGAAATTAACAGTACTACTGAATAATAAGAGACAGTATTAATGATGTTTACCAATATGATGCCACACTTAGCGTTTGTCCCATAATGAGTAAATGGTTCAAGGGGTGCTTGTTTATGGCAAAACTTAGGGTTTGACAAAAAACATTTCAGGGCTGATACTGATTACTAATAATCAAGGAGACTGGATTTATTTCAAGTTATCATAAAATTGACTATAAGAAGTAATGGATTGTAACTAAGCACAATTTACTCAAGCACTGCACTCAGGTACAATATTGTTGTATTTCTGTTTTGCTTGAGTATTTTCCTTTTCTTGCTACTTATACTTGCAATGGGTTGCAATGGTATGAGATTTTCACAGTATGATAACCCTTTCGCAATTATTATTATCGTTATTTTTTTACCATGACCAATAACGGAATGAAAACAAACACTTTATTATAATGTAATAATGAAAGTATTTTTGAAGTCTAAGTATGAGTAAAAAGTCTCCCTTTTGAAAATAAGAAACATAAATAAGAAAGCTGCATATCTCCTGTTTGAAAATAAATGTGGAGGAAAAAAAGGAACAGGATCTTTAAAAAAAAAAGTAATCTCTCTTTAGAAATAAATAAAGCAAACTGTGCCTCCCTCGGAACAACAAATAGGAGAGAACAATTTCCTGAGATCAAACGATAATAGCAGCATGTATTTCTAACTTCATTTCAGGTGTTATAATAATAAACAGAATGATAACCATGATAAAATTGACATGTAAGTACAACATGGTATATAACTAAAGCATGTTAGCAACAGTGGTGGTGGAAGCATCGCATAAAGCAGGATTCAACTTGAGATGGAGCTTTTTGAACAGACAGACAACAAGGATGTGGCTGCGGGGATGAAGTAAATTATTTCAATAGTGTTTTTTATGATGGACATATAAATGGAAACTATATTTTAATCTGAGCCCTAAGATTGCATCTTTTTAAATGCTATTCTTTTAAAAGGACAGAAACGTGTAGAATCAGTCCAGTATAGTTGGAATATTAAAACATGAAATAGCAATACAACGTAAACCTATGGGTAGGAGATGCACATAAACCACTCGATTTCATCATTTACTGGCTTATAATGCTATTTATTTTCTGACAGAATGGAGATGATCTAACAAAGATATACCTGTCTGTTTACCGCAATAACTGTAAAGATACTGTACAACGTGACTTCGTAGTTTCAGTTTCAGTAGAAATGAAACCAATTTCGTGAGTTTTAGTTAGTAGTTTTAGTTTTTTCCCTCTAGTCGTATGAATGGTCTTTGTTAAATGTTCACACGTTTCTTAGTTAGGGATTGAAGTCATGAATGGGACACATACTTTGATATGCACAGTGCGATGAATTTTGTGAAGATGGGTGAACTGGCTGGATGTGTTCCCTCCTTTAGCAAACACTTGACACCCACATTTCTTACAAACTCTGTATTCGGACAAATCCTTGTTGGATTTCTGGACAGGCTACAGTAGTAGTCCCAAGCTAGTGATTTTACTTTCTTTTTAGGAGGACGGAGATCAGTGAAATCTGTCTTGTTTCTCTTTGCTGTGTGTGTGTGTGTGTGTGTGTGTCAGTGGACCTGCTGCACTGTCTGACAGGCAGGTGAGTAGTAATGGAGAGGCACTTCAGAGATTCTCCCTTTGTTTTAATAATACCAACAATGAGCAATTGTCCATGGTATGATAACCATCAAATTTTGTACCATGGTATAACGTGAACCTGGTAACCGCTGCAACCCTAACTTCCGCTATATTTTAGGGACAAATTATGCCCACTTACTGCACTATCCATATCTTATTTTGTTTTGTGGGTGGGATACTTAGTGACCAGACACACACATTTAAAAAAAATTCCAATAACAAGAAAGATGCTGGTCAGGCTGATAATCATGTGTAGATATGTGTATTATAATGTTGTTTTTATTTGGAGCGGTACACACAATGTGAGAAAGGATTGCTGAAGTAAAACTCTCTCTATCTTTTTGGCTGTTCCAAACACCAGACCAGAGCAGTAGAGAGAAGTGGATCAAAATCCAAGCAGCATTTCACTTGATGGGTTTTTGGCAGAGAACACCAAGTTATCTTAATAATCTTGTGAAATAATCATTGGAGGCCAAAATCAGAACGGAAAATGAATTTTATCAGTCAGCCTCAGTTATTTTACTACCATTGTATGTCATCAGTCTACCTCACAGTTTCACTGAGGAATGCTGGCAATGCCGTTTGGATTTTTTTTTTTGTGTGTGTGACAATTCTTCCCAAATGTGACCCATCTACAATAAAAAAAAGAGGCACCATGACATCATTAAAATTCAAAAACTTAAGGTAAACCTAAAGACAACCATTTGTAAAGAGTAATTACAGATGAGTCACTATGTTATACTACTTGGATACGTGTCACTCCCAACAGATGCCATCAGCCAACTGGACAGGCAGCTCACATAACTCTTAAAGGATGCCATGGGTTTTCTTCCTCATTTTTCAATGCTTGGCTTCAGCCGCTACTGGAGAGGAAGGAGGTGGGGAAGCAACGAGTGGATGATGACATGGTTGAAGATGGATGAGTGAGCAAGAAAGGGGAGGCTCCTGAAGTTTTTTCTTTTTTTCCCCCCTTTCAACTTCCTCACTGTGGTGACCTACTTATTGTTCAGACATGCCTGCTATGTGAGATCCAAAACAAATGTGAGGGTTCATGGGTGAGGTGAAAAGGGTGGACGCCTAGAAATTCTCAAATGATTGTGGACAGATGGCCTCCCACACTAAGTCAGGGCAAGGTTGGTCAAACTTTGCACACTAAAATTTCTAGCAATAACTGTAGCTAAGCAGGCTGGTTGGTCTTCAGTCCAACACACTGGTCATACCAAAATGCCATTTCTCTAACAATTAATTTCATGACAACATACCTCTAAAACAAAGTCTAATTCTAGTCAGCCCTAAAATGTGTACTTTGAAATCATTTTTGTACATGTTTTTTAACAAATCAATGCAATTTAAAAAAAGAACAAAATGAAAAACACTTTTTTGAATACCTTTAAGGGCATTACAGCGTTACAGGACTGCTAATGTGGCCCTATGATTTTTGCAATATTTAAGGAAGATTAAAGGATTTTATGGGGACGGGTGGCCTGACAGACTTGTTTCATTAGCATAAAGACAAGGGTGCTAGCTTTCAGCTCACAACAAATTCACAATGAATGCACAAGTTACAAGGCGGATTACTATCTGCATCAACAGGAAACAAAAAAAAAAGAAAAAGTAACCGGATTAGCGTCTATTCATTTCTTAAACAATGCAATCTTTAAATTCTTTTAGATGGAATTTGTTTTGTTTTTTTAGAGAAATATATGCAGAAAATGTACTTCAATAATTGTCAAAAACGCCTCAGACGAAATGCCTGCAATAATATGAATTTTTAAAGGACACTGAACAATTTAAACTGAACTGAAAAAGCATATGGAAAATAATCTATGTTAACATTACATTCCACTAAATGTGCCTTTTGAAGGTATGGAAAATGTAACAGTAATACTTGAGTGATCACGGGACAGCTTTAACAGCCATGTGAGAGGAGATTTCAGCTTCTTGTGTGAAACTGAACAGCTTCAAAAACTGACATTCTTTAGTGGCCAGATGAACGAAAGGGAATGAGTGTCAGATTACATGTTCTTATTTCAGAACAGACCATGCGCTTAAAACAAAGCTGGTTCTCATTCAACTGTGAAAATTTCAACTAACCACTCCTTTGCACTGTATCGGCCTTCCAATTCAAGTGGAAAAAGACACAGCAAGATCCTACAAAAAGTTTAGTTGGGCATCAAAAGAGAGGCAGTTACAACTTTCCATCCGGGTCAATCATTTTCTACACATTACACAAATAAAGACAGGGGTGTGATTTGGTTTGGATTTTTCCTTGCCTTTTCAAAGTGGTACTCAGGAGGTCAAAGACCAAGAAGCTTTTTTCTGTTCGATAGCATACTGATTAGTGTCCCAATATCCAATGAAACTAGGAATTTCACATTGCTTTATATTCCTTTCATGATACTTGGCAAATAATAATAAGTGGCTTAATTGAAGTCAAAGGAAAATTGAATAATATTGCAGAAGGGAGACCAGACAAATATACAAGTATTACTAATTAATAGCATAATTTAAGAAGGCATTGGTATATTTATTAAATTTACTTGAATTGGGTTGAAGAAAGCCAGAAATATGGGAAAATGTGAGTAATTTAAAACATTGGGATAGCAGTTAGGAGCAGGCCTTAGCAGACTGGCCTGCTTCACTTCATACAGAAGGTTCCTCTATCAGGAATGTGACCCATTTTACATTCACACAAGCATTCAGAGCTGGAATGCCACTGAGCATGCGCTTGATTGTGTCTGCGTGAGGGGGGGAGGGGCACGTGCCTGTAATCTTCACATTGTTCTGAAACCAGAGTGCATGTGTAGCTATGGTTGCATGTGCTGCTGTGTGAGGCCTATGCCTCTCATGGCAGGGTGAAAGCGTGACAGCAAAAGCAAACATTCATGTGGAAAATGAGGTTGAACTTTTGAGTGGGTAACGTAGCTGTCTGAACAGCACTTCAATTTTTCACAAGCATTTTTAAGAAAATTATCATTCATCTGAGCAAGATTCAAAGCAAAATGCCCACTTCTTCATTATAGACACACTTATTTAGATATAACAATTAGATGGGAATAAAATACAACTATTTCAAGTATATTAAAACTCAAAGAAATCTTTCAAATAGAAGATAAACTTTTTCAAAAGGCATGTGTCAATTATTAGCACTGTTGCCACAGCTCTGGAAATTGCAAATCATAATCATTCTGATGGCAGTTTTAGTCATAAGGTGTTTTATATACTTTTACTTTATGGCATTTTAGTTGGGCTACATTTTCCAAGGATGTTAAAATAACCTCATTACACTTACGTTTTGCTGACGATTATTTGCTCACTTACACAATTTGAATGTATTGTTATTTGTAGATCAGGATGACAGTCATCATAATTTATTTTTACATGGTAAATAAAGTAATCTGCTAGTGTGCAGACTGAATATGGAAAAACATTTTCATGACTACATGATTTCAGCACACTTCCAAGGCAATATAAAGTCTAACCCTTACTCTAATCTATGATCATTTCCCGTCTCTAAAATAAGTCACTTCATCACAGTGTTAAAAACATGGCTTGATAGCTTCCTGTAATTTGCCAATGTCTAACAGTGACTTCAAAGACATTAAGTATGATCATGACAACCAGTACGGTGTGACTTGCAACCAAGACAAAATGGGGGAAATGGAAGTTTTTTGCTAACGGTTTCTGACAAATGTCATGTGAAAAAGATCAAGAGGGGAAATGCTTGCCATGTGTC
Organism: Chaunax sp. Z400; assembly: GCA_037577475.1. NCBI lineage: Eukaryota > Metazoa > Chordata > Actinopteri > Lophiiformes > Chaunacidae > Chaunax > Chaunax sp. Z400. The sequence continues at coordinate 15,866,307 of CM075186.1, forward strand.
ACGGGGGAAATGGCAGCAGCTGTAGCTAAGACAACAGTGTGGTAGGAAATTGATTTGGCTCTACTCCACCTGTTTAAGCCTAATAAAAGCCAACAGCCTCAATAAAATAAAGAGATGATAACACTTGCAGGAGAACATAACTAAGTTGCATATACACCATTAAGTGATGAGGTAGGTATGTAATTAGAACAATGGTTATCCCAATTTCATACCTGCAGTTCACACCAAGCCACCTCCACCGTGGTCTCAGTGTCCAGACCTTTGTAGACAGTCTTGAAGGAGCCACGACCAATTTCTATATCAAACTTTAGGAAACGCCCATCCGGTGATGTTCCCACTGCTTTGATCTCTGCCTCTTCAATGTCATCCTGCACTTTCTTCTCGGCTTCTCTCTGCTCTGCCTCTGCTCGTGCCTTGGCTGAGTCCTTATCTTCTTCCTCCACCTCTTCTTCATGATGTACTTTCACCTCAGAGCTACTTTCAGATTCTGTTTGACTTGGCAATTCTGTTCCTAGGCATGGTGCAGAGTGGGCTGCTACCACCAACTCGCCATCATAGACATTGTGTACAATGACAGGCTCCTGCTCAGGGGGCACAACATCCACCTTGAGTATTTCTTTATCTTTTCTTTCTTGAACTCCTCCATTTCCAGTTGTCTCCTCACTTTTAGGTAAACATGGTCCAGCCTGTGGTAAATGAGCAACATCAGCAACAGCTTGTTGCTGCTGGGGGACTGCTTCCCGAAGTTGAGCCCGTTGAGGTGCAGGGATGGGGATCCTGCTGGGTAAAGGGAGGGCCAATGCTGTCGCATTGGAATCACTGATGACACTGCGGCGTAAGAAACGGTGTTCAGGGTTACATCGATCGCGCTCCATGGTGTGATGCCGACGTCTCATTTCAACAGGCCGACCTTCACTCACCATCGAGTCTGAACCAGAACTGGGGCCATTTCCACTCTTCTGAGGGGGAGCCAGGAACTTCACCATTTTGGTGTCTGGCTTTTCCGACATCCCACCACCCACAGTAAGAGAAAGGAGGTACAATAATTGAAAAATTAAAATAAGGATAATGCCATGTCTGTCATATGAACTTATGTAGTTGGTATTGATCTAGAAAGACAACTTCTTTCTCCGACTGTCTTTTTTTTGGCTTAGAGTCAGTCTTTATATATATAATGAGGAGGTTGGAGGTGAAGGATCGGAGGTGTTCTCTTGTAAATGATAAAATATTGACCACCACAGCTGAACAGAGAATACTGATTTTGATACAAAAGTCTCTTTAAGTTCACACCATCCATCCTGTTAGACACCGGGTGCAGCTTCTTTCAAGCATAAGGAATCACTGGTGAGGAACAGACTTGCACAGCCTGTAACAGGCACCGAACTTTCAACTGTAGGCAAAGGCAGGATGGCCAGGCATGCCAAGTATGCTCGAGTCCAGTTTCACTGCAAAAAAAGAAAAAGAGATGATGCATGACAGGTTTATAAATGTAACAAACTTTATGTCAAATATCAACAAGATTTGTAAGACACTAATCAAAGTGTTCACAAGTAGAATTTACAGTATACACAAAACTTAATAACACTGCTTACATCAGGAGCACAGCAGACAGACAGTACAGTGCTGTGCTGTGAAAAAGTATTGGACCCGCACCTGATTTCTTCTGTTTTTGTGTGCATCTCATTCTAGACTGTCGGATCTTCAAACAAAATTTAACATGAAACAAATGTTGCCTGGGTAAACACAAAATGCAAGTTCTAAATCACAAGATTACTAAATAAGGGAAAAAGGTTATCCAATACCCAAATCACCAGTGTGAAAAGGTATCTGCCCTCATAGAAACTAAATCCAAACAACTACCAAACTGCATTAATAAGTGATTGCAGCTGGACCTGACACACCCAAACCTGATTACTACCAGCCCTCTTCAATCAAATCATCACTTCAATAAACCATTTTCAGAAGCATGACGTTGGCTAGTAGGTTTCACCAGCAGCACACTATGCCAAAATCAAAAGAGGAAGGTGATTGAAATACATCGCCCTTTGGGAAGGGTTACAAGGGTATTTCTAAGGCTCTGGGACTCCACAGATCCACAGTGATACACATCTATAACTGGAGAAGACTTGGAACAATAGTGAACCTTCCCAGAAGTGGCCAACCATCCAAAATTTGTTAAAGAGCACAGCAAAGTCTCATTAAGGAAGTCACAAAAGATCCAGAAAGAAAACAAAGGTACTGTAGGGCTCTTTCACCTCCTAAATTTCCTTTGAGGTCAATAAAGTAATTATCTATCTATCTATCAAAAGGTCAGTGTTCATGGCTTCACTGTTCCAAAGACATTGAACAAAAATGGCATCCATGGGCGAATGGCGAGGCGAAAGCCACTGCTAATCCAGAAGAGCATTAAGGCTTGTTTGAATTTTGCATCAAAATACCTAAGTGCTTTTGGGAGAATATTCTGATATGGACTGATGAGTCAAATAAACTGTTTTGAAGACAGGGATCCTGATGTAAACCAAACACAGCATTCCACGAAAAGAACATTATACCTACAGTTGCTTCAGGCCAAGAAGACTTGCCATAATTAAAAGAAACATGAATTCTTCTGTGCCAAAAATTCTGAAGAATATCGGGTCATCAGTCTGTGAGATGAACCTTAAGAGCAACTGGGTCAGACAGCAAGACAATTATCCCAAGAATAAGAGTAAGTACACCTCTGAATGGCTCAAAAGGAATACAATTAAAGTTTTGAAGTAGCTTAGTCAAAGTCTGGACCTGAACCCCATTGAGATGCTTTGGTGGGACCTGAAAAGAGCAGTTCATGCTCACAAATCCTCCAATGTGGCTGCACTAAAGCAGTTCTGCAAAGAAGAGTGGGCCAAAATTCCACCACAGCAAAGTCATAGAATAATCTCCAGGTATCAGAAGTGCTTGGTTGTAGTTGTTCCTGCTGCTAAAGGTGAAACAACTAGCTATTACATTTTCACACATGTGATTTAGGTATTGGATAAACATTTTGCCTTATAAAATGAAATTATTATACACAACTTGCATTTTGTGTTTAATGAGGTTGCCTTAGTTTTACATTACATTTTGTTTGAACATCCGACACAGTTTTAGTATGAGATACACTCAGAAAAATAACAAACCAGGAACGGTTTCAATATTTTACTTTAAATACCACTGTACAGCCATACCATCACATATCAAGTTCTTCAGCCATAACCTGCTTCTCTGCAAGCCCTACTCGGTAATTTAACTGTTTTTTGTTTTTAGCAAAGCCCAATTAAAATACCATTCCACTGATATGTTTGGTAAGCAGGAACTGTCTATCTACAGAAAGTATACAATATTAAGAAATTTTAAGTATGTGATGGCACAAATCCCAAACGCATTCCACAAGTCTTGAGAATGACACACAAACCTCTCAATACCTCACAATTAATTCTAGATATAACAAGCTAGTTAAGTGAGCACAGCTGACTAATCATCAGACTCCAGTATAAACAATAAAACACATATGCAACTACTGCTACTGATGTTTGCCTCTGTTCACTTTACGTTACAGCAACACAAAGCTATAAACCCACCAACATTTCGACCGTAGATTCAAAAGATCAGTGGCATTTATTATTTTTGCAACAGCGAACAGTTTTGCATCTTGGCATATATTATAGCATTTTACATATGCAGGCTTGCAATGTCAACGACAATCATATTGCTTATTGGTAGCCTATACCCTGCCATGTTTGCAGGCATTACCAATTCAAGCAGCCACAATGTTAAAACCTCGAAATGTTAGCGGCGATAACACCCCAATAAGTAAGAGAAAAGACAGCACGAATTAATTGGATTAGTATTTTGGTTAACGTGAACATCGTCTTACATACCCATTTCTTTACTGCCATAAAAGTGACACTACAGCCATTTGAAATGGCATCGATCATACAAAGCAAGGAGGAGCAACGGCTCTTTGTTAGCTTGCTAACGAGAACAGCGAGCATATAGCAACTTAGCTAATGTTAGCTGATCCTTAACCAGTGAAACGTTTACCAACGATGAATGATTTACCACGTCACGTCTTTTAAAAAAAACATTACGCCCCAGTGCTGGCAATTTAGCTTCAAGTGAAACATGTTTCAAATTACAAACTAGTGATGTCATTTTTGACGTAATTCTATCTGAAACTGTTAGTATTAAACCCTAGAGTTTATTCTATCCTTACAACTTTGCTGTATCTAAGTCATTACAGGCCATGCTAATACACCGGATACGGTATGACGCCGGTTATAAAGCTAACAAGCACTGGTAGATAGCACGACCGGTAGACGGTTAGCTATAGCTAGCTGAGCGGGTCTTGCTAATGGCCTAAAAAGCTAGACCCACCTCCTAGCGGCCCTCTTTCAAATTAACAATATTTGAAGCGTTAATGACACTAGCGCTTCACTTGGTGTCATTACGCATATTATATTAATTATACGTTTATAAGCCAGTCGACAAAATTATTGAGAGTCGAACTGTACGAGTGTACGAGACGTTTATTTATCTGTCGCTACGTTAGCTGCTATTCGTTGGCGAATCTGGATTTCCCAACTGTTAGCAATTTAGCTTTTCACGACCTACAACGTAGAGTGCTGGTGGATAGCGACCTACCTCAATATCCGATCCACAACATATCTGATGGTAATTGACGTTGAAATTGTCCTCACAGCGTAATCCGTCTTCGCATTTGTACAAGGAAATGTACATCCCGATACCAAAGTTTCAGGCAGACGATTTACCCTATTAGTGAATATCGAAGTTGCAATTTGTGGGCTCACTGACAAACGGCGCAGTTGCTACATATTGATGAAGAAATGGGTTTTTCCGAAAGCGCCTGCGCCAATGAGGAATGACCTCATAACCATAACACACCTACATACAGTCAATATTTGAAGCACATTCATGATATCAATGTTGTATCTGACTTTATAATAACGACGGGGTTAAAGCCATGAACATTCAAAACCACAAACAAGAGCAGAAAATACATTGCCGATATGATTATGATTCACGCGTCACTAATGTAATGCCAATTACTTGTTCGGTCACTATCCTCTCTTAGAGTTGTAATTTTTTGTAAGATTTAAGGTCTAATTTTCAACACTGTCAACACAAGTTACACCTGTTTGTCAAATAGTTACCCAAAATGATCGTTGCAAGATTGTAGTGAGATTTTTCTTCCATTCACAATAATTTTTTAACATATACCCATTTACTTCATGCAAGACATATTTGATAGACCTATATTCTCTGACATTGTATAAGAGAACGTAAAGACAATCAAACATATAATTTAATTAGAACCATGATTTTAAATCGGTCTATTTCGTTTTTATTATTTAATTGCATTTATTTATGACTTTAGATCATACCTTCCATTAATACTGTTAGTATTTTTTACTGTTTAGAAAATGACAACTTATTGTAGGTACGTTTCTGAATAAACATATTTCTTTCATCACACCATTATTTGCCGAAATCCTTTTTGAGAAAACATTACACAAAACATCAAAAGAAATTGTCTCATGCAAGCATTAATTATTTGTAAGCCCAAAGGTCAGCTGCGCTTGTTCACATTATTTAAAACTATAAATGTCTGAAAAAAATACATTTTACAAGACATTCAGCAGAATGCTGGTATACATACGTAAGAATCATTTTTTGATTATTGAATTTTGTAACTCCAGTATTTCGGAAATATAAGTTATTTCAAATTTATTTTATTAGGATAAACCCCTTGAGATGAATCATCTCGTTTTCGAGGGGGGGTCCCAAAAATGTTTTCCTAAAAGTAAGCACTGCCCCCTGCTGGTATTTGTTGGCTAAACATGGAGTATCTTCATTTGCGCTATAGGTCACAAGAAAAAAAAAGGGCCTAACAGAAGCACAGAAAAATCGGGTGGTATAACGTGAGTCCGGGTCCTCCTCCAGAAAATATTAGAATAGAACAGAATAAAAAATATTTTCTGTAATCTGGCGCTTTTTATCAAATGGTTGTATACTTTTATATGGTTTTAATATAATTGGTACATTTTGTACCAATTATTTGTACCATTTTGGCTCCAGATCACATATTTAAAGATATTAAAAAGCTAAAAGATACAGATATTGATTTGATGATTGATTCAGAACCAATTTTATAAAATAATAACCACTTATGGTTTCTTTAAACTTGAGGATATTTTTATGCTTGCATGCAATTGCAATTTCTGAAAGATGAATTGCTTAAATGTAATCAAATCAATGAGTAGAGTGACAGCCATGTTGCTATGCATTCTCCAATAAACTGCATTCATTCATCTTCCGCACATGAAAAATCACTGAGAGGTGTCTCAAAGCTTGATTGTTGTGCGCCAGATATCTCCGTGATTTTGTTTACACACACATTTCTACACACATAACACTGCTACTGAGAAGCACTCCACATAAATATTTATGGAAACATTTCATCATAAACGGCATCAACATAACAATCATCTGCCACCTTGCATGAAAAATAGTCTTGACGGTCTTCTGCTTCTGTCCACAATCCCCCACCCTGCAATAAGCTCGTGACCGCGCATTTAAAATTCAAGCGTGGCGTGGTAGGATATTGTGAATGCGCACAGGAGGCTTGACGTCAGCGAGGCGCCCTGGCTCCCATGAGCCGCTGGTTACTGCTGGCAAAAAGATGGGAAAATCAGATAGACATCTACCCAGTAATTAACATAAAATTATGGTTTTTGCAGCCGATTTCCATTTGGCCGTGGATTCAGTATTTGCACCCATCTGAGCTCTACAAGACAACGACAAAGGTAGTTTGTTTTGAGAGGTTTTCACCACTGGCTATTGTGTTAGCGAGAAAAAAAAAAGAGAGGTTCTGTTTTACCACCTAAATTGGATAGACTAGTCCTCGCATGTCAGGGCGAGCTAACGTTAAACGTTTGTGTATTTCATATTTTAGATATTTTCCTAATTACTAGATTCACATCCAAGTGTATAAACATAGTAAACCGTAACTTTAGCTGGAAACGAAAAGCCGATCCGTAACATTAACGGTAGAGGTGGAGGAAAATGGATATGATTTGATGTGGGTGTCTCCAAAGCAAACCCTACACGGTCTCGTTAGGGTTGTGCTAAATGCTTTTATTCTGGTTTAATGGTGTCATATTTGACACCACATCTAATGAACTTATGACGGCACATATCAAGCTATCTATCTGACGGTCTGTTGTTTCTACTTATGCTCTATTTTACGAGCAGGGAGGTTTTTTTTTCGTACGACGTCCACCATGGACAACCCCCTTTTCCTTCCATTGCTAACGTTACTTTCAATACACGGCATCAGCACATTTGATAAATGGTCAGCTATTCAAGATTTTTCCGCAGACGAAATATACGAACAAATGTTACACTAGACTCAAACAAAGGAAAACCTTTTGGGGATAACACGTAGTTAAAGGTAAAAAATGTCAGTCTTTGCTGTTAGCCGGTATGTTAAAGTAATGTTAGCCGCTAGCAAGGCCACGCAGACTAACCAGAGTTACTGCTGTGGTGGAAATTCAGTTTTAAACAAAATATGAAGCAGAGCACGAACCAGAATAAACCAAAGCAGCCCTGCTTGTAACTCTTGCAACGTTAGATTATCAAATGATCTCAGATTGTCCTACAAAGCTGGCAGAGTAGTTATAGCATGGTATTAGGCCAGGTATTGGACCAGGTATTGGAGATAGTATTCCCCATGTTGCTGGAGATGAACAGAGGCCCCTCTTTAAGGACTCTAAATGGACCCTAGACTGTATTTTAGAAACCCCTGGCTTTTTTCTAAACGGGGGGGACCAAATTTGTTGATGATTCAGATGGGTTTTGTCAATATTACATGCATTCAAGTTTCTTATTAATTGATAATATGTGCGCTATATCTGTGCCATTTATAAGGAAGAACTGTTTTCTTTGCAGATTGGTGTCATAATCTGTAACACTGGATATCTCCCGTTGGAAGAGGAACCTCTGTCACCAGCATCTGTCACTGAAAGTGAAGAGCATCAAACCCCTATTTTGTTGTGAACATTGTGCCTGACGTCTCCTCACCAGCACTTATTCACAAAATTAGTCAAAGTCTCAAAAACAACATCCACAAGAAGAATTATATACGGATTCTTGAGGCCATACGTAAGCTTTGCAGTCAGCTCCATTCTTCTATTTAGAAGAAGATGTATGGTAGTGCCCGTTCTGTTGGCAAAGGGGATGCCAATCATAGTGGAGGAAGAGATGGAGGTGGCACTGGCAATCAGGGATCTGGCCGTTCACCTCGCCTACCCCGTTCTCCTCGGATGGGACACCGTCGCACCAACAGCACTGGAGGTAGTGGAGGGGGTCCTGGAGGAGCGGGAGGCAAGACGCTTTCAATGGAGAACATCCAGTCCCTCAACGCTGCGTATGCCACCTCAGGCCCTATGTACATGAGTGACAATGAGGTTGCAATGGCAGGTGATCACCTCCCCAAAAGCAGTGTGTCCGTGACAACCATGGGGAGACAGAGGGTGACATATGGTTCAAGGGGCAACAGCAGTGGAGTTGTGGCCGCCAGCACCCCCAACATCTCCACTTCAGTACCTGGCAATGCTGTGCTGCCAGCAGGCATGATGACAGGTGATGCTCTTGCTTTTGGGGACCACCACTTGGCCTCTACTGTGCCCCATTCCCTAAGGCAGGCCAGAGACAACACAATACTGGACCTACAGGCTCAACTGAAAGAGGTACTATCCACATTTTTTTCCCCCAGTTATGTATTTTTTGTTCTATCAAGGGTGTGAAGGTTTTGGTGAAGATCTTGAGTTTCTAGTTTGGACAGACCACATAACCAGTATGTATGTTCCACACCTCTATACTGCTTTCTCAGGTTCTGCGTGAGAATGAGATTCTACTCCGTGAAGTGGAAGTTAAGGAGAGCAAGCTCAGTTCCTCCATGAATTCTATCAAGACTTTCTGGAGCCCAGAATTAAAAAAGGAGCGGGCTCTCAGGAAAGATGAGGGTTCTAAGATCACCGTCTGGAAGGAACAATACCGTGTGATTCAAGATGAAGCACAGGCGAGTGTTCCCTTTTACATTTATTTGAATGGCTGTTCATGCCTCAATATGACGTTTCTGTTGTCATCATGTTAATCTTCTCAGTAGAGTCATCAATCTGCCTGGGTTGAAATTGTTTGACTGGGTGAAAGCATGTCAGCCATAGAACATATCTGTTTTTCTCTCTCTGCAGTTGGAGGCAGTTTTTCAACAGCTCTTTAATCCTCTTATGTAGCTATATGCTCATCTTAACAGACGAAAGAGGCCGTAAGTCTAATGCCAGTATTAGCATTTTTCCGTATGTTTTAGAAAATGCTGGATATGATGAACATGATGAAAACGATAGATCAACAGACATATTAACAGACAGCAGAAAAATAAGAAGCCAACCTGAGTATGTTGACACAAGGTAACAGCGTTAATGGAGCTGCTGTGAAAAGCTCTTATGATTCATTATTTTGAATATGTGCCTTTAAAGAACATTGAACATTTGGTTTGTTATGTTTGGACACAAGTGAATTTGTACATTGAGGTGAAATCATCAAAATCCAAATACATATACATTTGCCTCTCAAAAGAAATCCATACCAAAGCTGCAGAATTCACTTACACACACATACACACACACACACACACACACACACACACACACACACACACACACACACACACACACACACACACACTATTGTCATATTTTCTAATGGTTTAGAAATAATCACCCTATGAATATCAGCCTTTACAGCAGACTAGGTTTAGATGGAATTGTGCAGCTTAAACTCGCACTCTCTTATTTAGACTGTCTAAATATACTGCATTGTCTGTAACTAAGTGCTGACTGCTTTGATTCCTTTTTAATGTTGTCATTTATGAGGTTTTATAAAGTTCCTCCTTTGTTCCAAAAACACCAGCAACAACCTAATTTCAAAACAAGGTCTATTTTTGAAGCCTACAGCGTGCTGTGGGAATTGTGCAAATTAACTTTCATTATAGTAAGAGAAATAGTCTTTGCTTCAATGTGATTCTTAATGAATGGGCAGATCTGTGTAATTTACTGTTTTCACTCGTGCTGAGTCACAATATCACACTGTGGACTAATTCCCAGTAATGCTCGACTAGCACAGGGCTAATCAGCGGGTGCTGTAATTTAAAGATGTCTGCTTTCACTTGCCAGCCTCCACCTCCCATGCTGGCACACATTTAATGGCAGACATGGACACACACACACACACACTCTGCATATGGGTTATTATGGCTTCATTTAAACTGCACAGCCGAACTGAATATAGGACCAGCTGACAGTAACCTTGTGAGTTTCTATGCCGATATGTGTGCTGGCCACAGCCACAAATCCCCTTATTCCCATTATAAAAAGCTTGGATACTCTTAAAATTAAAATAAATGTTCAATAATCTATTGTTAAATACTCCTTGCCACCTGGATGAACTATCATGTTTATGAAGTGCTAGTGATGGTTCACCAACTGATAGGCCATAGCACAGAAGTAAGTGGAACAGGTATGAGCATCTTTAACATTCTGACTTGTATCCAGTGAGTCCAGTGCTTTGGATGCTCTGGAGCAGAGGCTTGGTTCTGTGTTCACTGTGTCGCTCTAAGCTGTGACTTGGTTTGACTTAGTGTTTGACTGCTATCTGTCCTTTAGGCAGAGAGAATGACAATATGAGGGATGAGTAAAGGAGAAGGTGTGGGGTGGGGGCGGGGTGGGGGTGGGGGTGGTGCGGTCACAGCAGTGAGTCAACCTTGGTCACGGGGCGGAGAGAGTGATTGAAAGGGAGGGTTGGTGAGAGGAGAGGTGAGAGTATTGGAGCGGAGAGGTGGGGTGAGAGCAGACAAGGTAGATGAATAGTATGTGTGTGAGGAGGAGAATAGTGAGTGCCAGTGGAGGGAGAAGGGGAGAATGACAAAAGAAAGGAAGGGAGGGAGCCTGGAGGAGGACGGAGAGAAACTAAGGCAGACACTGACTTATCTCTTTGTTCTGTCGCCTGAAAATGCTCGCAGCTGGTTCAGACCAGAGTGTAACACAGCCTTGTGTTACTGTCTCACAAGCAGCCCTGCCAAGTGTCACAGACGTCAGATGCCACAAACAATGCAATACTATACTGGGCTGATTGTGTTTCACTACTTGTATTTCTCTGGGCATGAAATGTAACACTGTCCACAAAGCCTGGCTGTTGGGGGTGCATCTTTCAGGGCATTGCTGCGTTTTCACTCATGATTAGAGGCTGATTTTTAACAGACTGTATCACAATTTTCTACCAGGACCCATTTCCATAAAGTGGGAAGGTAGTCTTCACTGTTTATTCAAATAATCAATAAATTTCTTTCACCTCCTATACCCCCACCCAGTGTAGATCATTTTGTAATCGAGACATAACAGCAAATGGCTGCTGACGAATACCGTACATGTGTACCTATTTTTTTTATCTCTAGCATCTTCAGATGACTGTTCAGGCTCTTCAGGATGAACTGAGGATCCAGAGGGACCTGAACCAGTTGCTCCAGCAAGACCCGGCCAGCCAAGGGCGGGACCTGGCCCTAACATCGGAGCCAACAGAGGAGAATTACCGGCGGCTACAGGCAGAGTATGAGAGGCAGGCCAAAGAGCTCTTCCTCCTTAGGAAGACCCTGGAGGAGATGGAGCTGAGGATTGACACACAGAAACAAACCTTGGGAGCAAGAGATGAGTCCATCAAGAAACTTCTGGAGATGCTTCAGAGCAAAGGTTTGAGCCTCAGGAGGATAGTGTTTACTGCTAATTGCTCCGAATAAAGTATCAGTGGATATGTGACTGTTTACCAGAGGCAAATGAATGGTAGTGGAAACACTGATATTTCTTCCATGAAAATTTCTGGTCTCAAAAGGTTTTTGTCTGAGACTACAACTTGAAGCTACAATGGCTCTCTTCCAAACATCGGTTTCTTTGCTCCATAGACTAAACACAATGCTCACTTTAAAACCAAGTATGCTTCTGAGACGAAGAACATCTAAGGGCTTTGTGCAAAAACCTTTGCAAGTGTCTCCTGAAATGATTTCATTTTATGGTCTTATTTGCAAAAAAAACAACCCAGATATCACATTTGAAAAAACAGATACAGGAAGCTAAGAAGAAACCCAAAAACCCATTTAAACTCCTTAACTGTCTTTGATAAATGAAATATTTTTTATCTGGTTATATGTTTTTGTGTCATGTTGGCTGTGCAGCTGTGAATCCACAGCTTTTAGATGTCTTTTTTCCTACTGAACAGACAAGCTTTTGTCTGAAGCATAAAATAAAGTCTCAGCTCTCATGCTAGCCTGTGTGAATGAATCTAATGACTAATAATGCTCGGACCAACTCTAAGACTTTTGACTACAAAAGTGTCGTTCTATTTCATCATGATAAGCAAGTGGCTATTTTCTGTCACAGGACCATCTGCCAAGGCATCAGAGGAGGACCAGGAGCGGACCAGAAGACTGGCTGATGCAGAAATGCACAGGCATCACCTGGAGAGTTTATTGGATCAGAGAGAAAGAGAGATTACTGCACTAAGAGAGGTAATGCCCACTCTAACTATGGGAGGTGTAAAATTCAACTCATTGGTCTAATAATGTGAGATTCTTAGATATTCCATACGCACACGTTCTTCTTTTTCTGACCCAGCAGGAGCTACACCGTCGATACGAGGGAACCCCCGAGTCCACCAAAACAAAGGCTCTGCAGACCGTCATTGACATGAAGGTGAGGAATAAGATAGTGAAATGTGTTTGCGTATTTTTGCAGTGCTTTGTCTACACGTGTGCTATTCTTTGGGTGTGAACGCCTCTTTATCAACTCCAGGATGCAAAAATCAATTCAATGGAACGAAACCTAAGAGACATGGAGGAGGAGCTACTAATGCTGAAATCCAATGGGCTACTGAGCTGCGAGGAGCGTCAAGAGGAGATGAAGCAGATGGAGGTTTACCGCAGCCACACCAAGTTTATGAAGAACAAGGTTCGAGATGACATGAGATTGAGTTTAGTTTGGCTGAAGTGCTGTAGTTCTTGATTGGCTCATTCATAAAATCTTACATTCAGTAGGGTCCAGACTTCTGTGTAATAGGTTTCATGTCCACTCCTTTCCCTTTCTTTCCCCCTTGGTCTCATCTTGTTATAGATGGAGCAGGTGAAGCAGGACCTCTCCAGGAAAGATACTGAGCTGCTTGGTTTGCAGACTAAGCTAGAGACGCTCACCAACCAGTTTTCAGACAGCAAGCAGCACATTGAAGTCCTCAAGGAGTCCCTCACTGCAAAGGAGCAGCGAGCTGCCATTTTACAGACAGAGGTACAGCAGATACATATACATTTATACACTCTCTCCCAGAGGACTCTCAAATTAATTTGCAGCAAAGGTGCTTTAAAACGTACATAGGATGTGTGCTGAAAGGAGAGACTTGTTTCTCTTACTTTGGGCTGACACAATTACAAGTTTACCACATGTTAAGGGTGGTTCTCTGTTAGCTTCGGCCACTTAAATTTGAAATGTGTGAGCATCACACAATTAGGGTCAGTGACTATAACTTCTCTACCTTTTCCTCGCCAGGTGGATGCTTTGCGTCTGCGCTTGGAAGAGAAGGAGACAACTCTGAATAAGAAGAGCAAGCAGATACAAGAAATGTCAGAAGAGAAGGGCACACTCAATGGGGAGATCCACGACCTCAAGGACATGCTGGAGGTTAAGGAGCGCAAAGTTAATGTGTTACAGAAGAAGGTGATTTGGACTAAGAGCTGTTTCAAAGATCTTGTTTTGTCTGAAATAACCACAAAGATGCCTTCATTATGCTGCGGTGCGTGCTCTGTGGTTAACGCTCATTTTCAACGTGTTTGCTCTGCAGATTGAGAACCTCCAGGAGCAGCTGAGGGACAAAGAGAAGCAGATGAGCAGCCTGAAGGAGAGAGTCAAGTCTTTGCAGGCAGACACTTCCAACACTGACACTGCTCTCACTACATTGGAGGAGTCTCTTGCAGAAAAGGTTAGTTTGTGTCAGCATGCTAATCCGTTGTGAGAAGAGTGTTGGTTGGTTACAGCTGTGAAGGCTGCACGTGTGATTGTGAATTAAACTCCTCTTAGGAGCGCATAATTGAGCGTCTTAAGGAACAGCGAGACAGAGACGACCGAGAGAAGACGGAGGAGCTCGACTGCACCAAGAAGGAACTGAAAGAGTTGAAGGAGAGACTGAGTTTGCTTCAGGGAGACCTGTCAGACAGAGAGGTGAGAAATAGGTGCAGGAACACAAGATCACATATACACTGGCATTGTCTTGTTTACTGTGATTCTATTAATAAAGTGTAACATTTCTGTCAGATATGAGCATCAGAATTTTTCCATTAGTCTCTATTTCAGTGGGTCATGGATGTCTGTATTACATATATTTCCAGTCTCTTCATGCTCTGTTAGCTTGATGGAATTGAACAGATGAATCTTTCCTTCTGTGCATGTGGTTGTGCGTATGTGCAGACATCTCTGTTGGACCTGAAGGAGCATGCATCATCCCTGGCTTCCTCGGGGTTGAAGAAGGACTCCAAACTCAAAAGTCTGGAGATCACTTTGGAGCAGAAGAGGGAGGAGTGCCTCAAACTGGAGAACCAGCTTAAGAGAGTGAGAGTTTCAGATAATGAAATCAGGCAGCACATGTGTTGGCCTCACAGCAGCATGATGCCACAATAACTTTGCTTTATATGATTCTACTCTGCCATATTTGAATGTTCATTTATCTAATGCCTACGACTAGACACTGAAGTGAATACAAGTGCTTTTAACTGACATTCTGTCCTTTGCAGGCTCAAAATGCAGCTCTGGAGGCTTTGGCCAACACTGAGTTGGCCGAGCGCATTAAGAACCTTGAGCAGGAAGTGGTCCGCCACAAAGAGGACTCTGGGAAAGCCCAGGCTGAGGTGGACCGTCTGCTGGAGATCCTTCGGGAAATGGAGAATGAGAAGAATGACAAGGATAAAAAGATTAATGAGCTTGAGAGGTGGGTGGAAACATGCCTGTTGGGGGCTCTTTACCATGTGTTGAAGCTTTGCCTTGCCCTAGTGACTATTCAGTATTTAATGAATGTTTCAAAGTGATATGCGCAGACGGGTTTCTGATCGTTAGCCCTGAAATATGTCGTGTCGTTAATGTTCATGTTAGTGTTTTTGCTGTAAAAGCTGTGATGATTGTTTTAAAGTACGTACCAGTCAAAAGTTGGGCCAAACCATTGGCTGGTACTGTATGTCTGTAGTAGATGGCAAAGGTAAGCCATTTTTCATGTAATGTATCTGCAGTGTTTGTCTTCTTCTTGTGTGTGATGCGGTAAACCGTGTGACCTTGTTCACCAGAGTCAAAGATGCCACACAATCGTAGAGCTCTGTCGTTTTTTCTTACTCTTCCTGGTTTGAGTCTGTTTTCTCTTTACCGCTTTCTTGTCTTTACACTGGGAACCTCTCACTCCAACAGTTTGGCCTCCAGGTTAGTATTGACTCTATTTCTCTCTTCCCAAGATCCTTATTCTCTGTGTCCTTTTCTCACATTGCTCTCCTTTGTTTCTTTCCACCTACTACCTCTTCCATAGTATTTGGTGCCACAAGCAGTTACCTGACGTAGTGAAGTCTTTGTCTTTCTCCATATTTCTGTTCGTGCTTATTTTCCCTTTTGGTCTTATTTATTTTTGATCTTCTTTATTGTTCTGTCTTCGCCCTTTGTCAAATCTGACATCTACTTTTTGCAGAGCTGTCAAAACTCTTGTCAAAAGCAAGTCTGTAAGGCTTCACCTCTAACTGTCATGTCAGTGTGTTCAAAAAGTGAAGCTGTTCATGGTATCACGTCGCTTTATGTCTGCTACAATAATGACAGACTTATAAACATTACATATGGACATATGTTGATGTGACTTAATGTCTGAAAATAAACATGCTTGATGTGCTATTGTTAGTAGAAACTGAGTAAAATGTGCTTCCACTTGCCAGCTGTAATCAGACCCAAAGTTAAACTACTTCATTTGCACTTTTCCCCAATTTACAGCCTTAATTCGGAACGATAAATTACATTTACATTTCAAGTGTGACCATACAGTAGTCTAAGTACAGATAACGACACTTCTCCCATGCATGCCGTGGTGTCCCTGTAGGCAGATGAAGGACCAGTCGAAGAAGGTGGCATCTCTGAAGCACAAAGAGCAGGTGGAGAAGAGTAAGAACGCTCGACTCATGGAGGAGGCCAGGAAGAGGGAGGACAACTTGTCTGAGAACTCCCAGCAGGTGAAGGTGAGAAATAATTGCAGCTCGTGTGGACTATTTGGACCTTGCATTTGAACAGCGTTCACATTTGCTGACACTGATTTGTTATTTCAGTGCCCAAAAAATGTAATTTGACCTCTTCCTGCTCTTCCAAAGGACTCTCTGCGTCAGAAGGAGGAGCGCATAGAGGAGCTGGAGGAGGCTCTGAGGGAGAGCGTTCAGATCACTGCTGAGCGAGAGATGGTTCTGGCACAGGAGGAGGCTGCCAGGTCACTCCAGGAGAAACAGGTACACAACACCCCCTAAACACACATACACACATATGACTAAGCAATATTAATCAAGCCACAGAACCACGCCTACCGCTATAAACAGATTAAAGAAACACATTCATATCCTGAGATTCTTTCCCCCTCACCTTTTTGCTGTTATTGGGGTTTTGCTTATCCTTTCTTTACCTCTCTCCTTTCCTCTGGCCTCCATCTCTTTCTCAGTTCTGTCATCTTTCTTATCGTTTTCTCTTGTTTTCTCTCTGCTACACACTGCCTCACAGAAGCACTCACTCAAACCAATGCATGAGTCCAACCTCGCCCACTTTAAGTGGTCTAAGGTATGATCCCAGTACTTGTGACCCACATGAGTAAGCAACAATACTTACAGGGGTGGACACAATAACAGTGATGCCTCTACGATTCATGCAATCCCATACAATGACCCTGCAATAAATGTGTTTCTGAAGTTTGATCATTTTTGGGGACTTTGACTTTGATGTTGTTGGATTGCATTACGTTATGGTTACGTTAACATTACCGGGCTGAAGTGGCTCAATTAGAATTTTTTGCCTTAATGTGATACATATCAGATTTTCTTTCAGGCCTGTGTGAAAGCAAAGATCTGATCTTTTCAAATCAGATTTGAGTCACTTTCATATGCAGCCCTAGATCGGATAGATATGCATCTGGTGATGTGACGTGAATGAGAATGGTCAAATCAGACTTTGTGTGGCTTTCTGCAAATATTCATTGGTGAGCGCTGTCATCATTAGCCAGCACCTGGCAGAGCGGCAAAACGAAATAACCTCAGAGGAGAGATGACAACCACAATGCAGATTGTCAGCTGTGCACGTGAACAGCTGACGCACTGTTTGCCATCCTCCAGAGCAAAATATCATGCATACATTCAGTACTGGTGCATCAATTTCAGTTTGAATACCGTTAATTTTCTCACAAATATGCCATTTTTTGGTGTTGTTGATGCAGATGATTTGTATCAATGTGTGCATACCTGCCATTTTGCAGGACAGATAGACGGGTTCACATTAGAGTTAAATACAGGTCACTTATAATTATGAATGTGAACCACCAAGATAACAAAATCTGATCTGAGCAAAAAAATCGTAATTGGACAATGAGGCTTGTAATGTGAACGTAGCCTATGTTGTAAGGTGTTTGTTTCCAGCCCATGTAAATTTCATGCTATTTTGTTTACCTGGTGTTTTCTTGAGAAAATTAATTGGTTGGCACATACAATGCAAAGAAGCCAATGCAATTAATCATTTGGTGATGAATTTTCCACTCTTTGTTTCAGTCAATTGTAATTAAAGCATATATTGATATGAAACAAGGGGAGTTTTGTGCCCTTTCTTTAAAGAAATAACAGGTAAATGAAATGTATTGCTGTAGTTGTAATTGTATCTGCCCTAGTTCTTCCCAAAAGCCCACATGAATTCCAGTGCCCCTGTCTCTTTTTAGAGCAGTTTATACTGGCAGGTCATGAAAAAAAAGGTGCTGCTTGATTTTAGCGATCTGTTTGACTCTATTCATGATTGAATTGTTGTTGTGTATGTGTGTCTGTTCCCAGATGGAGGAGCTGCTGGGGGCCATGGAGAAGGTGAAGCAGGAGCTGGAGTCTATGAGGGCCAAGCTGGCTTCCACCCAGCAGTCTCTGTGTGAGAAAGAGGCACACCTCTCAACCCTGCGAGCTGAGCGCAGGAAACACCTGGAGGAGGTGCTTGAGATGAAGTAAGCCACACACTAGGGTGGAGTAGACTGTGGCGTATTGATTGCTAACCTCACTTTGCAAAATGTCATCCAATTCTGACCTTCCCCAGCTGGTTGGAAGATTTAGCACAATGAATAATAGATGATAATTGAGCTATTTACATGATTAAATGCCATATATTTATCTCCTCCTAACAGGCAAGAGGCGCTGTTGGCTGCTATAAGCGAGAAGGATGCTAACATTGCCCTCCTGGAGTTGTCCTCCTCTAAGAAGAAGAAGACCCAGGATGAAGTGGCTCTGCTGAAGCGGGAGAAGGACAGACTGGTGCAACAGCTCAAACAGCAGGTTGGGCAGGTTGCTGGTATAAATGGAGATGAAGATGACTCGCATTCATTTGTTTCCATTTATATTTCCTACATGCTTCTCTCTCAAAACATGGTCTGGGAATAGAGTGCAGGGACTCGGTGGACTCACTAGAATCAATGTTTGAAAGATGGGACACTGAACAGTCAGTGTGGCTTTTCAGTAAACAATAGTTCATGTTATCAGCAGGAAAACTGCAAAGCTGCATGCCAAATACCAGTAAATTGCACCTTTAGCATAAAACCCTTTAGGATTATCTGTCGCACTGAGTGATCATTTTTCTTTACCAACAGTATTTGAAGTCCCTCTATGTAGACCACTAACACACCTAGAACTGAAGTTAAGAAACAGGGAGCAGCAGTTTCTGAATGCAACACAAATTATTCACTTGCTTACGCATTCTGTGCCCTACCATCGACATCAAACAGTTGAACTTAACTGAACGACGTAAATCATTGGGGTCTCTATCAAAAGCCATCGCAATAGGATGAACCAGACATTATTCCTTTAACCCCTGTTGACGAGACAGGTTCAGCCGGAGTATTGAATATTGAACGTTCTCTTGGATATTTCAGGCAATACACGCACCAATGCCAATGTCACTCTGCAAATAGGGGTAATTCACTTTATCAGTATGGTTACATTAAGTTTTGGTGCTTAAGGAAATTATTGTTTGTTGTAGACAGATTTTTTTTAAATAATTTAATAGACATAAGATTTTTTCCCCTTTAATTTCTGCTCACTAAAACAATGTCTCAATTAGAATTTAGATTCAGTTAATCTATAACAGTTGATTTATTTCTGATTCTAATTTTCTGCTGAAACTGTTTTCCTCTGTTGCCATCCCTGCATTTAGACGGTGTGGTCTATCCACATCAGTGCAAACTGAGTTGTTCCAGTTGCAGGGTCCATCTGTGTGGTTGGACACATAATTTGTAGTTTCATCATGTCGCTGAGGAGTTATCTTTTTTCTTCTTACCATCTTTATTTTGCAGACTCAGAACAGAATGAAACTAATGGCAGACAACTATGAGGATGACCATCTGAAGACTGCCCCTGACCAGACAAATCACAAACCCTCTCCAGATCAGGTAGCTTGAACTAACCACCAGTCTATTGTGTTTACATTTCATCCTGAACGTTGTCTTTAAAGTGTCTGTAGTAGATTGGTTAACATGGTAATGTCTCTTGTAAAGAAGGCTGAACTGATCCCTAGTATCTGAAGGGAACTATCATATTAATATGGAAGTTTTCTTCTGTCTTTTTAACAATTTTGTCTGTATGCTCACTAACCAAACGATCCTTTCTAATGCTGCGATCGACTTACCTTGTGGCTAACAGGATGATGAGGAGGGTATTTGGGCATAGCCAACCTTTTGCCCACCGCCTCTCTCTCTCTCAGCCATTTTGTTCAGAAGGGTGAGCTTGTACGAAAAGTTAAACCTGTCCCACCTTTCTTCATCATTGCTCTGTGGCGTGTTTACTTCTACGTTCTTCCATTCATTGTGGTTTTCATTTTTCTTTCTTACCTATGTAATTAATCCCTTCTAAATGCTGATCATCATCCCTCATGTCTTCGTTTATCGCTGTTCGTTTATTGCTTTTTACGTGGTTTAAAGGACAGGGGTCAGTGTTGTGTATTTGTGTGGGATTGCATGCAGAGGAGTATGGGATGATTTCGACCCTGGCTTGGTCCCATTCCCTTTAATTAAAGCCTCTTCGCTTTGCATGCCACTGACACCCATTATTAGCTCCTTAGATTTTGACCCAGACAGGCACTGCAATCGGAGAGCAATTTTAAACTCAACGTAATCAATGGTTAAGATAGTCGCTCGGCTCTAATGTGAGATGGGGACAGGTTCAAAACCATGCATGCAGATATTATTTAGTTTTTCTTTCTTTAAAATATTTGTGCTTTGATTTTATTTTATTTCAAAATTGAAATGGAAGATTAAGCATTAATCAAACTTCTGTGTAGTCTGAAGAAAAAGTTTTTCTTCCTGTTAAACTCTATTTATATGTAAACCCTACTGCTCTTCACCTCCTCCTGCCAACACATCACCTCACACTCTTTTCCCCTTCCTCCCACCCTGCAGATGATCCCCCCTCTTCTAGCCCTGTCCCAGAACCGCAGTAAGCTCAAGCTCTACATTGCCCACCTGACAGACCTCTGCCATGACCGGGATCCCAGCATACTCAGCCAGCTCACGCCGCCCTCTCACTACCACCACAGTGACCCCAAAGACTGGGAGGAGGAGCTCCAGAAGATGAGTGTCGAACAGGTAGTGGAGGAAATCTCAGTCTCCCTCTGTTTTTTGTCTCTAAATTTGTTATCTGTCATAACTCGGTGATGAAAAATAAGCATTCAGTTTGCTTCTTAATTGATCATGATGAATGAAACAAATATATCCTGTTTTAGGCATGAAGGAATTAGGGAATGAAGTGTACATTTACATAAGAGAAAGAAATGCATTAGAACAGCATTAAAAACACAATGAAAAAAAAACATCTTGAGCAATAGGATGGTGCCAAACCAAAAATAGAGAGAAAATAATCAGCAGAAAATACAACTACAATAAGCTACAAGCCTCAAATGTAGCAAATCTGAGAATCAAAGAAATATTGATACGGACATGTTGGATGTCAAAGTGGAAACATTTGTGGGAAATTTAACGCAATCCTTTTGTGTGTTATCAGTGATGTCATGACACAGTGATGTCATCATTGCTTTTGTCTCATTCTTTTGACCAGGGTTTCTGATTTTAACTAATGTTTGTCAACTTCAACCATTCCTAAACATGTATTTATTTATTTTTAGAAAATTGCTCAGATTTATTGATTGTTGGATTTAAACTCTTAAAAAAAAACCTTTCGTGCTTTTTCTCTCCAGTTGGAACGGGAGCTGGAGGTGTGTGAGAAGGAGAGCGGAGAGCTGCAGGAGTACGCCAACTCTGTTCTCCAGCAGATCGCAGACTACTGCCCTGATATCCTGGAGCAGGTTGTCAATGCCCTGGAGGAGTCGTGCTGACAACTCTGACCTCAGACACAACTCAGCTGATGCCTGGTCTTCACACAACCTGTAGCTGAGTCCTCTACCTCCGCTCAACGAGGCACCTGGAAGGATGAGAGAAAGCAGCCGCCTTATCTCACCCCACAGAGCTTTTCTTCCTCGCTCTCCTTGTCCACCATGCAACAAGCTTTAATGACTCTTAAGTGCTTTCCTGTCTCATATGTCTCTATTGTCAGGCCTTCAAAATTGAATTGGGTATGTTCACAAATTCTGTGGAAGTATTCTAAAATATGACATCAGATTACACACTGCAAACTGAGATCTGCTCATTTAGTGACAGTTCTGGCAGATGGTGAAATCACAGTGGGGAGAGAAGTTAAAAACAACATACCCTTTAGCCTCTGTGAACTCACCAAATAAGATTTTTGCTTCTATTATATTTAGAAAATTGTCATTGCACACCTGCTAGTTAGTGACAGGTGCATTTGGAGAGAAACGATATCAGACGAAAGAAGTAAAATTCTGCACAAAGTCTTGGGAGTGCACTGCCAACCTTCCTCCCCCTAAATGTCTGCATTGAAAGCAGAAACTTGTAGATCAAGCACAGTTGCCTGACTCATTTCTATCTCCGTTTTTTTTTACCTTTTATGGTTTCATTCCACTTGGCGTGGCCGCATCATATTCAAGCTGCGACGCAGCCACTGGAGCTGATCGCGGCCATTCTAGGCAACTCTTATGATTCCACCAGATGCGCCACAGTGCATTTCAGAAGTAGCCCAGAAGTGGCTATTCATATATCACAAAAGAAATAAACCATGTAGGCCACTTGTCCGCGGTAGAAGCACACAAATCGAAGAATTTATGACCAAACCAACAAAATCTGAGCAATTTTGCGCAGGCAAATGTTCTGGGTATGGAGCCTTGTGGAAGATGGAACAAAACTACAATGCCGCCGTGCACGCTGGAGTCAGACTGGTCTCACAAATTTTTCAAGTTAAACTGTGTAAATGTTTTCCTTGGACATGGGGCAGGAAATCACTTCATGTCTTCGAGAACTGGGGAGCTGCTACATCTAATAGGGTACAGAGACTAGCTGAATTCAGTGGGTAAATCATGGAGCCATGTAGAAGCTTGTTGTGTATTTTAGTTGTTGTCCCCTAAATACTAGGTTGGATCCAGTCACTAGTTAAAAATGCAGCTCCTCCTGGTCGAACATGTGAAAATGACACTTTAACAAAATAAATGGAGCATGTTCTCTAAATGTGTCTCCCAGCTTGGAGCTGTGGATGTGTTGTTGTAGCCATGATTAAGTTGTAGGTACGTTTTATTGTGTAGTCTGTGGCTGGGTCAATGGCATGGGAGTAGGGGGATCGGGGCCTGACCTTTGACACAGATCGAAGCTCAGCTTTTAGTCACACTACATTATGAGAGAGAGCGGAAACAAAAGGGAGCTTTTATTCTTGGTGACGTATTAAGTTTTAGATTGTTTTGCACACAAAGTCCAATTGTTTATAAGGTATGCAATGTTTCTTTTAAGAACGTTCTAGTGGCCTTGGAGCATGCACAGAGATCAGTACTGGACCTAATGCAGGGATATTTATTTCTCTGTAATATTGGTGCTAAGGCATAATGTAAGAACTTTCGATCTGAACCACTGATCATTCAGTCTCATTCTAAGTTTGTATAGATGTTATTCAAAGCCCACCGGAGCTTTAGTTTGTTGAATGAATCCCTAAAAAATACAAGCGGTGCCCCTTTTTTGTTGTATTTTTTCAGATCACTTATAAATACACGTGATGGCTCCTTAATCCTATTTTTTTAAATCTTCAGGGCTGAGATTTTTAATTACTAAGTGTATCTACATTTACAGGAAATGAAAGTCACTTTGAGCAGATTTTGACTTTTTAGATCAGTTGGTAAATGTGATATTTAACACGTACAGTGACTGAATAAAAGTAATTCCGTGGAAGGTGTTGTGCATTCTTTTGAACAAAATCAGAAAAGTTAAAACCAGTGCAGTAGTCTGTTGTGTCTAATTTTGTCTTCAGGACAAAGTCTGTGTGACAATACTGCCATGACTTGCGGGAAGTCATGTTCCATAGAGATATATATAAATATAATACATATATATAAAAAATGTTTACTGTATGGATATGCATTGAATGTTTGCACAGAATCTTGAAGAGCGAGCTGCTCTGATCAAAATGACTGTCGTTTTAGTGTCCTCAGCAGAAACTGGGGAATGAAGTGTCAAAAAAAACTTGTCAAAAAAATGTGTGAACTACAAATGTTTTCAAACCGTGACTGTGTGATGGGAGAGTACTTTGCTTTCATTTATTTTTCTAATTGCCTTCTTTTTTTTTTTTATATGCTTTTCCCCATACGGTGATGTAAATGTATTACTCGGATATTCCAGTGATGTGTTTTCTTCTTACCTGTTATGTCAGTAGTTTTTGTTGGATGATGTCAAAGGCAGACTGCAGGTGATGGATAACAATAAGTCTCCAACCATCATGGCCCTCTGGAACATAATGTCACAAAACTAAACGATGAAAAACTATGTATGGTAGATTTACATATAACTTTCACAACGTGGATTTGGCTGAAATCGAAACATACCCCCTGGTTTGGAGGATATTGGTTGGATGCCTCTTTTTGTACTTACAGTATGTACAACTGATCTGTTGAACCTTTTGGATTGGATATAGTCCCTTTCATCCCTTCACCTTTCACTACTGGGTTCAGACAAAGAAGAAATCTTTTTTAAAGTGTTTAATTTCCCTTACTTTGGCCTGTGTGTCCCTGCCCTTGCCTTAATGTCTTCTCATCTCTTTTTCTCAACTCCTTATTGAGAAACAGCGCTGATTAAGGGGCTTCTGTCAAGTTAATGGCATTTGTTTTTATTTTGCATTTGTATAAGAAATGTACTGCCTTCTGTCTGTTCATGTTAAGAATCAAATTGTGTAAAAAGAAAGCAAAACAGACATGTTTGTGAGTTATTTGGATTTTGTATGTATGTAAATAAATAAATTATAAGCCTTCTTTCTTGTTTCTTTATTGAATAAGTCAGAGAGACGCCTCTTTTCACTGATTTACTTGTCTCGAATGTGAAACTGCTGTATTTTTTTTTCTGTTTGTAAACCAGTGCTCGCCTTGTCTCAGAGATGAACACTCCACCTGAGTTTACAGTCTAAAAAATGTTTTAAAAATCAGGAAAAAGGAGTCAGAATTCTGGCTTTATTCTCAGAGCCCTGACTTTAATCTTAACATTCATGCATTATCATTAATGGCATGCTGAATTCAAGCCAGGACTAACTTCTAACATACTTTTCGAAGTATTCATTTCATTTTACTGAGTGACTGGCATGACTGAAACATTTCATAAATAAGTTTTTTTTTTTATATTTAAGTTAACCTTATTCATTTCAATTCTTAATTGCAAGTGTGATAAAAAAAAGTAAATTTTGAAATAATAGCAAAAGTTTGAGGTCTTTTGCTGTTGAGCAATCGGTGGTTGTGTGTAGAAAGTTGTTGAAAAATACTAAGAAGTATTTGAGATCTGCTGTGGAAATAAAAATCCACTCCCCAAATGACGGGACAAGTCCAACTTGTAAACATGGAAAGAGAAAAAAATAAGATAGAAATAGCAGAAGGCCCCACTTCAGTACTTGGTTGTTGTATACATAACTTGTGAAAAACCATTAAATGGTTTGCGTTATGAAATGTAACGGACAGACAGAAGCCATGCTTACATTCCCCTCAGGATAGTAATGGTAGTTGGTAAAACTGTTACAAATTCGACAAGTAAAACACACAAAACTAAAAGGTATTTTCCATCTTTATTCATAAATATCACTACTGTAAGAATATAAAACAATTTTAAGTTACCGCTTTTAAAAACAAATACTCTGTCACTATTGTTTGAAACTCCTCAGGAGAAAAAACCACTGATAAACAGTTTAAAAAAATATTGCATATAGCCTTGGCAGCGCTTAATTACTACGCCTTACTGTAGCTGTGTTGGGGAACCTTTGACAGAGTAGCATACTAGGACACTTATTTCCTCAGGAATATAAAACAAAGCCATTTATACATAGGTAAACACACAGAGGAGTGATCCATCCACTTCAATTTGAAGTACAATTTTGTCAACAACAGTCAATCAATACAAAAAATATTTGGTTACATAAGTAAAAATACATCGGCCAAAAACACAAGCCAGAAAAAAGAAAAGAAAAAAGTTCTATCAAAAACTTCAATCCATGATATTCCAGCCTATTATTCTGCAATGAGATTTTTAAAAAAATATCAAAATCTCCATTGGTAAGTAACAAAAATATGCAATGTAATCTAGTATTCAGCAATAGTAGGCACTCCTGTGTTTGATGGGTGAGGTAGCTAGATAGTAAGAACTGTACACAGGCTGAGATTAAACAATGCAGAGAGCACAACACTGAAACATAATGGACTAAGAGTGGACTATTGCAGCGGGGGTGAACAATACTCCAGTGATCAAAGATGAGTTTCTTTCCTTATAGTCACAGTATTTAAAGTAAAATTAAGAACTGAGACAGGCATTCCCTTTCAGTTCATAACTGAACACTCTAGGACAGCTTTCACTTCATCCTCTCACTGTCCGTCATCTGCCACAGTCCCAAGTTTAACACTTTAAGGTATGGGAGCTGTGTTATCCTCTCGAGACCCCTCTTGGTGATCTTAGTACAACCATACAGGTCAATCCCTGTCAGATGAGTCAGGTGGTCAGCTATCAACTCCAACCCTTTATCTGTGATCCTCACACACTGTCCAATGTTGAGAGTCTTGAGTTCGTGCATCTGGCGTACCATCTTGTTAAGGCCATCATCACTGATATGGCAGGAGCAAAGAGAGAGGGACTTGAGCTGATACAACCCCTGGGCAATGTAAGCCAGGCTCTGGTCTCCAACCTTATCACAGAAGGATACGTCAAGTCCAGACAGCCGAAGGGAACCCATGGCCAGATGCATTATGCCTGTGTCACTGATGTTATCACAGGACCGCAAATTCAGGTTGCACAGGTGGATCATATGCGACAGGTGGATCATCCCTACATCTGATATCCCCCCACAGAAGCTGAGGTTGAGCACTTTGAGATTGTTTAGGCCTTTTGAGACATGTTTGAGAGAAAGGTCAGTCAGCCTCTGGCAGTCCTGCAAGGTTAGCTTCTCCAGGGACAGACAGCCCTCTGCAGCGCTGCGGGTCATGCCAGACAGGTGACCGATACCCACATCGGACACATGCCTACAGCTGCGCAGGTTAAGGCTCTTGAGTCCATGTAAGCCCCAGGCAACGAGCAACAGGCCGGTGTTTGTGATATTGCTGCACCCCCCAAGTTCGAGCACCTCTAGGTTTTTGAGGTACTGGGCAATCCTGCCCAGGCTGGAGTCAGTGATCTGTTTACAAAGACTGAGATTCAACACCTGCAGGGATGGGATATCCTGTACAAAGGCATGTCCGAGACCATTGTCGGTGAGGTTGAAACATCCACACAGGTTAAGGCTTTCGATGTGCGGCATCCCTTGAATCACGTAGCTCAGACTTCGCCTCAGGCTGAGAATCTGAACTTTTTTGATACCCCTGGTTTGTAGACTGGGGAACAGAGACGGGTTGGCTCGTCGCAGATGGAGCTTGGCTTCCACCCCCCTCCATACCGACTTGTGGTAGGACGCGTCTCTCCAGGCCACACACACTTGGGCTACTCTCCCTTTGTCCTTAACGTCCAGATAGCTGAAAATTATGGCCAGGATCTCCGGGAAAAGGCACGATATATGTGTTTCTGCTTCATACATGACTGCAGGTGGACTGCTTTTCGCAGCAGAGTCTTGAATGTGTCTGCTTAGCTTGCCGAAGTTGCTACCTGGCTAGGTAGCGTTAGCAAATGTAAGCTAGCATACGAGCAGGTTAACGTTAGCCAGTTAGCTTTGAGTGTAACGTAACAAAAATACAGCCATCTCCTTGAAGCGATGATTACAGCTATATTTGTGGTGCTCCAAAATGACTAGTAGGGAGGCTTTAATGTGGACAGCGTAAACACAGATACAAGAAACACCAGAGCCAGTGGCGATATTTACCTAGCAGGCTAGGCCAACGCTATTACGCTAACGTTAGCAAACGTCGGCGTAGCATTAGCTGTGTAAACTTATCAGCTTCAAAGCCAAACAGACCTCGTCCAAGCTTTCCAAAAAATCATTTAGTCCAGCGCATCGCAAAGCGTGTTCAAAAAGTTTTTTGGATCGCATAAACTTTTCTGGTTTATCTTCTGGTGCATTTCCAGCAGCGTCGGAGCATCCCGGATCTCTACAAATGAATAAACCAGCTTATTGGCTTAAGGCGAGTTTAGCCACTGGCCAGCGGCTCCTGGTGGAAGTAATGTATCATTGCTACTGGTCACATGACTAACATTTAATGACAGCAGTGGGAAGACACGCCGCTACATTAACATGTGCATACTTTTGTATAGAGAGTCAACATTTATGACTGTAACCTCAGAATGGAGGAAACCAATGCTAACATAAAGCTTCACTATTTAATAAGACGTGTAGCTGCCTGTGTTCCAGACTAGTAGTAGTACTACTATAGATATATAGCTCTCAGTTGATGCATTTATTCAGTCTGGCTTTTATGTAGTGTTTTATAATTTAATGGTTTTAGTATTTATGCTTATTTATTATAACATTTTACTGTCAGTCATTACTATTTATTCTATTTTATTTCTGTTTTTAATTTGATATATTATAATAAATTACCTATGTGTAGTATCTCATTTTATTATTCTCCTCTCCTGCTGTGTGTTCTTATTCTTCGTCTTTCTTAGAACTGCCAATCTTTTATTGTATTAGTCTCTGAATGGTGTGCATTAGTCTCCACATCCTTTTTTTTAACTTCTTTTGTTTCATCAGTCACTTGTACAGCACTTTGAATGACATGCCAATTGTTTGCATGGTGTCTGATGATCAGAGAAGTACATTATTCTATCTACAACAGTTTTTAAGTCAACTTGTTCAATTTTGAATCAAAGGCCATAACTTGTTTTTCAGCAGTGCTTTTCACAATCAATATGCTACAGTACATAACAGAACTATCCACAAAATCTCACTCATCTTTGACCGTTTTTGAGAAATCGTGATACTCACATTGACAGACGGAACTCATTCCCTTCTGTGTCCACTATGTGGAACTAGAGAGCACCAACAAATTCTATGTTCTTTTGCAGTAAATAATGTAAGACCACCCCATGAAAATTTCCCTTACATAAAATGTTTGTCATAGAGGGCTTACTTCCTGTAGCCAGCAGGTGGCGCCATCACTAATTCTATGTTGTCCTGTAAATGTCTTGAGGCCATGACTCTTATCAAACATGTAATTTGGGCCAGTGGACAGTGGACTTATAACTTCCTGTGTCATGGCTAAACATTGCAATTGACAGTACTGCCCTGGCCACACTTTTGAGTTTATTATAAAACCTTACTTCTCATTCTTAAGGCGTTGAGACTGTACTGAACAAATTTAGTCAATTGGGTTAAATCTGTGGGAGGAGTTTGTTGAAGTACACCAACTTTAAATTGAGAGAAAAAAACCAGATGAATTCAAAATGACTGACTTCCTGTTGGATTAGGGTTATGGCACCATGAGGCTTGAGGATACACATGTACCAAATTCCATTCTTCGAGGTGAAATGAAATATTATAGGGGGGCTGTGGAGCCATTTTGCCACACCTAATCCTGAAACCCAATTAGATCACAATGTTCACCACTTGTGACAAGTGCACCAATTTGAATTCTCCCATCTTTAATGATTTTGGGAAAACTTGTCAATATTATATCCCCACATACTTCATGGTGGGAGATAATGATACATGGCTGTCTTAGAAAACGCAGCACCAAGTGCTTTGGGGGAAAATGGGAATAATATTTATGTCCGTATGTTTGTAGGTATTTCCTGCATAAAGTTACGCTGATAATGTTTGTGGCAATAAGGGACTAGTATGATAGGGGACCAACAACGCCACTTGGGGAATCACACCTCAGGAAATACAGGACGACAACTGAGAAAAGGTATTTATCAATAACTATATTCACTAACCAAGACACACAGGTTTGTACACCGAGGACCAACGTGGTTCAAAATAAAGTTTTTATTGACAGATTATGATGAAGAAATAAGTGAAAGACAAAGAAATTGGTGATTAAAAGACAAGATAAGAAAATCTTCATTACAAAATATTTTAACCTTTAAATTAAAAGATATGACTAACATATTTCAAACAAACAAAACCCCTGTGTGCTGAGGCCAGTAGATAGGGTGGCAGGTTATGCTAGAGTGTGTCTAGGGGTGCTACCACATACTCACCACAGCAACTTTTAACACTCACATGTACTCACATGATCACATGTACGTCCCAGTGCCTATAACCACTGCAGACAGCGTAGGGACCTCACCTAGGGTGACTAGCCTCCCCCAAATAAAATCAAGAAAACAAACTACAGGTAAAATTAAATATAACAATATGCTAGTTTGTTGCACAATAAGAGTATTAAACAATTAAAACTACTCTTAACAGGAGGGCAAAGCAGCAGTAGTAAGTCCATTAATGGAAAGACTCATTGGAGGGGAAGCTGAAACAATGCTACACATTTGCTGACTGAGATATGGTCTAACCACAAAACTGCAGCCTACATACCTCTATCCAGAACTCATGGCAGGAGCAAGAGGGAGAACAGAAGACACAGGTGACTTATATCATCTAGCCCTGATTGGGGGAGTGGTTAAAGGAGGAGTCCAGCCTGACTCACTACCACTACATGCAACATTGCATTACCTTCCCAGTCACATGCTCAATCCTCCCACCAAGTTTAATGAAAATCTGTCAAGCAGTGTTGGTGAAATCCTGCTAAAAGGCAACAAACAAACCAACAAAAAGACACTGGAGCTAACAAACCTTTGCACAAACAAAAATAAGGTCAAATGCACTGTAAATTGTATGGGAAGTACATTAGTTCTAATTTGGTTAATTCTAATGAGCAGTAACTGCTCATGTGGTTCCCTAAAATCTAAAGCATCACCAGTGAATGACCATTATTATTCTGCTAAAAATCCTATTAATCCTAATTGCTTGGGGGTTCCCCCAGTAATCCTTCCATTTTTATTTAATATAATGGAATCATGTGGTTATATCTTGGCATGAAAAAAATATCCCCTTAAGAATATGTTTCATGGAAAAGATGAGCAACATGAACATTTTAGTGCCTTCAGTCTCTAGATAAAGTTTTCAGTATTTTTCCCTGGGCAGAAGACTGATACAAGTCTTGTAGCCATGTTTGTTGTTGGAAACTTTCCATGGACTACCAGGGAGGTGGCCTGATCCTCCAGATGCAGCTGAAAACAGTCTCTCTATGAATCTTTATACTAGGTACACAGTGTAACCTGTCAAACATCCAATATCAACCCAGACACAGGTGTGTTTGTTTAGAGGAGTCTGCAGTGTCACCTGCTTCACTCTTGAGTGCTGCTTGGTGTAAATGTCTTTTACTTGGCACGAATCCCAGAGTGACTGCTGCGAGGTGTTCACTGACCTGTTCACCTCTGACTGCTGGGAGGTTCTTTACAATGATTGTTTGTGGTTCAGTGTGGAAAGAACAAGAGAGGCAGGAATTGTCAGAGTCACACTGGCTCCTGCAGGTTCACACAAAGATGATTCGACTGGCTTACGCAATAACATTACATAGATGGGGCCGTGGGGGTCTGGAGCCTATCCCAGCTGCATAACAGTAGCATGAAAGAACTACATTTAAAAACACAGCTGCAAGATGATATGTGAATAATGAAGGTGTGTCACTATTGGATGGATAATACCAGCTCAATTAACAGCCCCATAAAACAACAGCAAGAAATTAAGACTGAGCATGCATGAGAGGTGTGAATTACAAGTTGAAATGAGTAACAAACAATGACCTCAATGTGTTCAAAGAGATAGTTTCCCTGATGGAACTTTTGCTAGAGTTGTGTAAATAACATCTGTACTTTTTCAGTGGTGGAACACAACGAAATTCATTTACTCAAGTACTATATATTGAAGTAGTTGTACTTAAATTGTGTATTTCCTTGTCCTCCTTTTTCCACATTTTTGCTGCAATTCACAGGCATATATTGTACTTTTAACTCTACATTTTTTGTGTGAATGTATTTTGTTTCTGTTTCCCCTCTTTCCTTTATTTTATTCTCTTTATTTTATAATTAAAGCTGACATGTTATCTATTATTCACCTGGAAATTATAATATGTTTTTTGAGGGGAAAGCAAAATACTTTGAAATAGGTCACATCATTCACACTTTATTTCAAGTGTGTAAATATACCACAGCGAGAGAAAAAAAAATGTCTCCATTTGCCTGCTCAGAAAGTTCTGGAGATGAATGGACCAAAGTACATTTCTAGCAATGATGGAGTCAACTGTGGTGTTTTTCAGCTCAGAATGGTGGAGACAACAAAAGAAAAAAAAAGACACATTTACTGTTTATGTGAATGTAAGTCAGTCTTCTGTCCTGCTGGTTTTGTGTATCTGAATGTGGGAACTCTCTATATGTCTGCCTACCCGTAACAGAATAGAGAAGTTACTGTAGTTCAAGTGACTCTGACCTTAGAATCACTTTTGACCTGCAGGGGCAATGCCAGAAATCTTGGGCCCCCTGACAAAAGCCCACTTGGGACCATGAAAAAATAAATATCTACAATTCCTCCCATGTTTCTCCTGTCTAGCTCTGGGCTCTTGAATCACTCAGGGTCTCTCCCCCCATTTGGCTCCCCTAACCTTCAGCAGACTTCTTAAAAGCTCTTTATTTCAAATATTTTGTAAAGGGTCAAACAGACAAACTGCTCAAAACAAAATGAATCACAAAGCCAGAAAACATCCTGAATTTTAATATAATTAATACACCAAAATTAATAATCATTCATAAATGCATTCAATAAAGGAAAATATTTATTAATTTGTGTCAATGGCTTAAAAATGCATAAAATTAGAAATTATTAGTATTTTCCCTGATTTTTACAGAACTTATAATTAATTAATGATGTGAATTTCTAAAATGGATAAATAGACAATTGACAGAAAAATAAATCAGATTTCTGTTGAACTTGAGATTTCTGCATTGTTTTTCAACTGCCAAAGATGTAATGTGTAGAATATTATTTATTGTATTTCTTTGTGTTCGAAAGATGCCAAATTCCCACGGTGATGATAGCAACTTTCTAAATATTGTACCACATACTGTATAAGATAATGTTGTGTTATAGCTTACTCTATCTCTGGCTTCATCAGTCAATGTGTATATCACGGCTTTCTTTCTAGTGATATTATGGTATAAAAGACTTAAAGGAGATGGACTAATCTGAACTATGCTAAATATAATGACCGCTGCCAGCTGGGGAGAGCTCAATGTGAATCCTAAACATTTTTCTTCCACATTTAAGGTTTTCTGCCCTCTCTTCTTTAGTATTCCATGTGCAAAAGTGTCAACTGATACCAGACTAGACTAGAGAATCTGGACAATACATCTCCTTGAGACAGATCAGTCAAACCCTTGTGGGTGGTCAGGGTCAGAAGGAGGCCTTAAAATGGAATCATCCATCTTTCCTCCATGTACACTGGTCTGAGTTAACAATCAAATGTTATTTCACAGGATTTTTGGTGGAGAGCAACAGGAAACATTCAACTGACATATACTTGGCGTCTATAAACTTGAATTATGTCATTGTTTTATCAACATTTTACATATTGATAGTTGAGTAGAATTCTGCATTTGTGTGTTTGTATGCATGCATTTGAGTGGAGTCTGATGTTTGTCTGTAAAGTGTGCAGAGACTCATCTGGTGATAAAGTTGACTCAGTTATTACCCTTTTTGCTCCCTTTCAGTGATCTAGACATATTTAAAGGGTGTTTTGATGGAATTCTGTTTTATAAGTGTCAATAGTGGAGAAATAGAAGAAATATATGGAATTGGTCTCTGACAAATTATAACAAAGTTCAACATTAAAAAAAGACTCCAAGTTATCTAAAATTGTGATGGCAAAAAAAAATATGAGCTCACTATTTAATTATAAAAGAGCCATTTTTTCCTCTCAGTATGTTTAGAGTTTGTATATGCTGTATATGTTTTCTTTTCAGTGTACAATATATAAAGGGTCTTTGAGAACTATGAAAAATGCTATCTAAATGAAACGTCTTCTTCTTCTAATTATTATTATTATTATTATTATTATAGATTTTTATGGGAATTGGTTGGAGGGTTGTGCATGTGACAGGGAAGAACCCATGATGGATCCATTTTGAAGTGGATCTGGATAAGGGGGCGGATCCAGGAATTACATGACAGGGCTTTTCCAGTCTTTTTTTTTCTCAATTATGCATAAACTACCAGACTTATTACCATGAAACTGGGTGAAAGACTGCCACAGAGGGAAGAATTGAATTTTGGAGTTGATCTACATAAAGGGATCGTCCATGTTTTTCTTACGTTAATTTAGGGTATAATCTTATTAAAAGGGATTGTTGAGCCTTGGTAGATTGAAAATCAGCAATAAATAAAAGTGAAAATAACAGTATCAGTTCTAATGGTACTCTAAATCTCTTGTATCTCTGCTCTGAACTCTGAGCTCAGGCCCTCATGAGGCCAGCAGAGGGCAGTGTTGATCTGACAAATCAATAAAAAGTAGAGAGCGCTATCATTGATCACTTAAAACCTCCTCAGACAATCTTCAGGGTCATCATGTCAAACAAAGAATTAAACAATGTTGTATTGAGTGTCTGTTTTGCAAAAGGGAAGACGTTCAGACAACAAGCTCTGAAAAAATGTGAGGAGGGAGGATGAAATAGAGTTGAAGATGGAGACAAGGGAGCATTTGGAAGGAAAAGACTAAACTTAAGACAGAGGGAGAGAAATTGAGGGACAGTGATTCCCCTCTCGGCCTCCCCTGTGGCTGGACTTGTCTCTGCTAATGACCCTGTCTGCTGGCTCACAGACAGATGGTGAATTAACTCCAATTAGCCCACTCTCACCAGATCTCCTGTGACAGCTCACCACACCCACCCTCACACATACACACACATGCACTCCAGAGTGTATTAGACGCAAATTCAGAAACCCTGCAGCCTATTTCGTTGATTTGTCTTTGATTTTGTCGGAAAGTATAAAAGAGCAATATCTTTTTCATCACTTATTCAGAATATGTTTGAAGAACTGAACATCAAGGTCACTTGAGATGTGATCATTATGTGATTTAAACATTTATAATTACGTTTTTCAAAATTGTCTTCTTTTTATATGATAAGTAAATGTATTTGATAAATTAAGTAGTTGGGTGCAGATATTTGTCAGAAAAATTCACTGGAAACAAAAGAATCTGTTTTGTCATTGTGGTTAACATATGCACTGTTTCACACACTTTTTACAGACACACACACACACACACACACACACACACACACACACACACACACACACACACACACACACACACACACACACACACAGACGGAGGACAGTTACTGCTGTGTGACTGTGACTTCCTGCCACTGTGTTCAGAGTTAGTGAGGTGTGACTGGTCATCACGCATTCGGTGCATATTCTCTAAACTGAACTCTTATGACATGTCAAACAGAGCGTAGTGTGTGTGTCTGTGTGTGTGTGTGTGTGTGTGTCCACAGAGTTGAACTTGGTGTAATTGCAACTACAGTACTATTGTTGGTATAAAGGTTGCAAAGTATGTTATATTGGCTACTTCTATGTCACTGAAGAGTCCAAATCAGTCTGTTCTAGAGGTGGTACACTAGCCAGGTGGAGGTCTTTATAACCAAGGTTCTGAAGTACCAATCACTCCTAGCTATGATTTTAGAGCTAGGTCATAGGTGCAGACTAGTTCTTTTCAAAATGGGCAGCCTAGGTCACCCAGACAAAGAAGGCCATCACCATCTAACCTCTATCGCCATCTCATCCATAGACATTGTGGTGGTGGTGATGACTGCATGACTGGTGGTGATGCAGCTGACAGCTATGCCCACCAGTGGAAGAAAAAACTCCTGATTAAAGAGGTCATCTGGTATACACAATGTTGCTTGAAAAATACCTTGTTTTTCTTCTTGCTCTCTTTTCAAGAAGCTCCATGTCAAACTCTGGTCCCTTGGAAATTTCTCTTGTGGAGGTGTCCAAACTTACAATATCCAGCTGTCACTGTCACTTGCCCCCTACAAACCTTAGGGGGTATTTGGGGTGTTGGGGGTGCACTGTTGTTGTTGTTGTTTGGGGGGGGGGTCCCCAAATATTTGCTTGTTTTGCCTTTCCTGACAGTGCACCCCTGTTCACAGGCGGGTCATAAGAGGACCTCAACAACTTGGGATGCCCAATAAGGTGGCTAAATGACTTGCTGAATATTGCGCTGTCTCTGCTATAGTTGGTAGCAGTCAGACAGTATATGGTGGAGAGGCTCCTGTCTATACCCTGGGAATGAATGTTTTAATGCATCTGCACTATTTCTGCCCTGGTACTGTTCTCTCTAGTGTGAACATAAAAAAGAAAATTGAAATATGTGTGTGTATATGTGTGTGTGTGTGTGTGTGTGTGTGTGTGTGTGTGTGTGTGTGTGTGTGTGTGTGTGTGTGTGTGTGTGTGTGTGGTTGTGTGTGTGGGGTCGATGTGTGTGTGGGGTGTTTTTAACAGGTGTTGTCCCCACTGCTAAAAGGACTCCATCTGGGTAGTGTGACTGGGAGGTCCCTATGACCTATGACCTCTTCTGCAAACGGGGGTCAGCAGGTGCTGAGCGCAGGTCAGAGGTCACTAGGTCAGCTACTTTGTGGTCGCACACAATGACATTATCGAACACCACCGCAAAATAAACACTCTCATAATGCAAGAACAAGGCAGTCCATAAGCTTCCCTATCTTTATTAAGTGTGCACGTACACCGTGCGTATGTGTGTTTGCGAGTAAAACTGTGTGTGTGTGTGTGTGTGTGTGTGTGTGTGTTTGTGCTTGAGGAGAGTGGAGTAATCCCTTTAAATCTCTTTAGCTGCTCTGATCCATACTTCAGAGCACGGGGACGGTATGGACAACAGCTGTCTGTCAGGATGTGTGACCCTGGCTGCACACAGAGTGCAGAGGGATTCATAACACCTTGGCTGACCTCTGACCTCAGCTCAGAGGATGTCACCCACAATGTTTATGGTAGAGCTAAAGTAGACATCCTATTACTCTGTGCACTCCCACTACCTCTTTCCTGAGCATACGAGTTAGTGTGTGTGTGTGTGTGTGTGTGTGTGTGTGAGAGAGAGAGTCAGCGTGTCACTGAAGTGAAAGTGTCACTGAAAGAGAGAGAGAGAGAGAGAGAGTAGACAAAGAGGGAGGGAGGAAGTTGGGAGAGAGGCAAATGGGTGAATTGAGGTGTGATGAGTGAGATTTAGGTCGGGCTGTAGAGGTGTTCATGTCTGTATGAGTGACCGAGCAAAAACAAAGAAGGTAGGGAGGGAAGATGATGATGATGAAGATGTGGGAGGATGGATTAAAGAGATCTGCTAATGGAGGGAGACATCCTGAACCCTCACAGGAAGGTTTTGGGTCTGATTTTCATAGTTTAGGACATCGTAACTGTCAGTGGTCAGTCATAACATTGTGTTCACACATCTGATCTCCCTCTATTAGAGTTAACAACACATTATCATAAAAAAACAAAAACATAGTTCACTTATAGTCTATTTCATTACTGTTTATTACTAAATTAAAAATAAGCACACACACTGTAGACCTCTTAGCAGTACTCAAGTAGCGGTCTCACACATATTCCATGTACTGCTGACAAGTGTTGATGTCAGACTGGTTACCTTGCCTTCAAGGTAAGGCGAGGCAACCTTGTTTGTCTGTCTGTTATCAGGATTACAAAAACTACTCTAAGGATTACCATGAAACTTGAGGGTTGGGCATGTAGCAAGGAATAAAGCCATTACATTTTGAAGTAGATCTGGATTAAGGAGAGCTTCAGGAATTCTTTCATCTTTTTTGTAAAAGCAAGTGGGAACTTTTTTTTTTTGTCAATTATACATATCCTACTTGCCCTTATCATTAAACTGGGTGGAAGTGTTGTGCATGTGCCAAAGTAGAAACCATTAAATCATGGAGTGGATCCAGTGAAAGAGGTGGATCCCTGATGTCATTACAGCTAAAAAAAAACTAAAAAAACATGTAATGAGCTGCAAAATGTAACTATTCTAAAGCACTTTGCTTGAAATTAAAGATGAAAACACTGAAGATAATCCATGGGTAAAACTATAGAAAGTACAGCAGGTCAGAGTTGATCCAGGAAGTATGTCTGCAAACTGACATATTGATTCATCTGTCGATCAATCGATCGATCGATTGATCAATCCATTTTCTTTTTCAAATATCAAACCAGGGGTGTTGTTTCAAACCTGTATGCTCATCTGACCGCTTGTGTTTCTGGCCCTGTCTGACATCTTTTCAGTGATGTTATTATGTATCTCGATCTCAGCAATTAAGACGGAATCATCCTTTAAGGAACTAGCAATTTGTGTATGTTATAGTTCAATTCCTACAACTCTGGTCAGTGTTTCGCAGTGTGTTGTGGATCAATGTACACATACCAGTGGAATGGGAGCGCTCGATTAAGTGCTTTTTCATGTCATGTACTGCAGCTCAGTCATACATCACACACACACACACACACACACACACACACACACACACACACACACACACACACACACACACACACACACACACACACACACATGCTCAGTCATCTCCTTTACTGTCTCAGTGTGCTGCTGCTCAGTGTGTGAACTCTCAGTTTCAACACAGAGCCTTGTTTTTATGTTGCATAAATTGATGCGTTCTTGTCATTTTTTCCCAACACAACTCTGCTCCACTTGTGTGTATTTAATGCTTCACCGCTGTTGTTTTGTAATGTGCCTTATAAGTGCTAAGCTGTTCCCCCTCTCCTCCTCTCTCTTCATTTGCTTCCCTCCAGGGCTGATGTGATTTAAGGCTGTGCTTGAAGACTGGCCTGTTATCTGCCCGTTATTAATGTGAGCCGTAACTCTCACTGTCCGCATTCTACAGGCAGACAGAAACAGAGACAGAGGACTGTTGCTCTGGAAGGATGGGAGAAAAGAAAGTGTGAGGAGATAATTCCAGCAGATTGATGGCTTTCCCTGTAAATGTTCAGAAGTCAGACTGTGTGGCGTTTTTGATGGATCCATGTAAAAACATCAGTTTGTACATTTTCTCATGTCATGTTCATGTTATAGATTTTCTCAGCATTTCCTCCACCCTGCAGCTCTCCCCTCTATGTTACCCAACCCTACCTCCTTTTTCCTTCCTATTTCCTGTTTTCTCCCCCCCCCCCGCCCTCCCTCTACTCCCCCTCTCTCCTTCTGTACATTATGTAGATGTCAATAATTTAGCACAAGATTCAAGAATTCAGTGCTTAACAACAGGTTACGATCTTTGCTATAAAAGCCATAAAATATGCGTTTGTGAATAAAATATGATTCTGTCTCTTTCAAAGCAGCTGAAACCTGTCAAGATTGCCATTTGTTTTCTGACAGTATCGTGGTGAAGTGACAGTTCAAAAGCGGGGGTTCGTCTTTATCTTGGCAGGTTTTCAATCTTTGCTCTATTTCTGCACACTGCAGAGCATTATTTTCTATCCATTGTTTTGTAGACCGTCTTTCATCTCCAGGGCTTTGTTGTTTTCTCACTCTACTGCTGTCTCTCGCTCTCTCCCCCTCTTACATTGTGACTTCTTCTCCTTTTTTCCTGTACTCTCACAGTTTTTCCTTGTATTATACAGTAACACTGGGCTTGAAGCCCATAAACAGCTAACACATCCCACCCTAACTGCCCCTCCAACCTCCAGTCACATATAACCCACCCAGCTCTAAATGCACATCCTTCTCTGTTTCTACCTATTCCCCCTGCCATCCTTCCTCCCTTTTGCTTTTCCTCTCCTCCGCCTCCTACTCCCCCCTTTACCCCACAGGCCTGGCGATTGTTCCTTTGTTCCTGACATCTGTTTTGTTCAGTGATTAATTGAGATGAGCATGTGGGGTGAAGGCCTGTAGAGGGGGAGCGCAGACCCCCCAGGTAATGTGGATGAGCATGTGAGTGTCTATGAAGGTGTGTGTGTTGGCAGCGGAGCTGGATTAATCCCTGTTCTGGGTAGTTAGTGCAGACTGCCAGAATTTCCCTCAAGAGACATGGAATACGAAACATCTGAATACATGTTATCTTGATAAAATGTTTAAAAACTGCTCTTAGATAATAGAAAATTTTCCACAGTCTTTGCTCAGTGTTTTATTCACAAGTGTAAAATATTAAGTGACAGCTGATTGACAAGTGACACCAGCAGTTGCACAGATCAGCATGCCAAAAACCCCAGAGGGCAGATCTGTGATTTGCACATAATCATGATCCACTATAATCACCAGGATGCATCAGTCTAACATATTTGTCTGGGATTTACATTAAATTAGATACATGTTGATAAGCAGAGTGACATTCAAAGTGAATTCTCTGCAAATGACAGCAGGGAAAATACAAAAAAGTAAAGAAACAAGCGAAGCGATCACTTATGTTATTTATACACTGCCACATAAGACACGTTGTTATCCTATCAGTGCATCAGACTACATGTTTATGATAAAATTACAGCGTAACAGGAATGCATATTTTCTCCTACAAAGGTGGTAAAACATCATTTAAAACATTAGAAACAATTAACAATAATAGCCATGTGTTCCAAAAGTCTAAATTTACTCTCAGCTCTGACACTGTAAGTTGACAGTAATCAACATCATTCAGTTAATAAAGTAATTGCTCATTACTTTTCTACTGACTACTTGATTCATCATCTAACTGTTGCAGTTCTAATTATTTGACTAGGCCAGTCACAATAAGGACTTTTGTTGCACGATATATCTTTAATTCAGACATTGATATTGGAATGTGAAAAAAATATTACAATATCCTATACAAATAATACATAAACAAATCCACGCAACACAAGCAATAACTCAAATGTTGGCGTCATGTTGGCTAAAATGTTTGTGACTTTCTTACAAACAAAATAAAAGAATTAATTGAAGACAAATACTTTTGTTTTCCTTTTTTGTTTTGCTATGAAAGATGTGTTGCTCCTTCCTTTTTAGACATCCTTATATTCCCCTCTTCCTTATACATCATTTAGTGCTCTCACTTTGTACAGATGTAACTGTACTATGTATTGAGGTGATCTAGAGAGAGAGTATGATTGAATTTCATAAAGAAAAAGTTTCAAGAATTTGGCAAAAGAGAGAGAGAGAAAGGCATGAGGTTTGTGTCTGAGGTGGTGATTTATGATCGTTCGAGTTCAGAAGGGACAGGGGCAGGTTCAGAGATCAAGGGTCATTACGGTGGTCGGGCCGGGGCAGGGAAATGTGCTGAGAGAAGTTCAAAACTTTCCTGTGGAGCTCTGCTGATCCTGGCCATGGGAGTGTGTGTGTGTGTGTGTGTGTGTGTGTGTGTGTGTGTGTTTGTGTGTGTGTGTGTGTGTGTGTGTGTGTGTGTGTGTGTGTGTGTTTGTGTGTGTGTGTGTGTGTGTGTGTGTGTGTGTGTGTGTGTGTGTGTTTGTGTGTGTGTGTGTGTGGGGGCGTTTCCCGGGGGAGTGTAATCGATGTGGCACCGTGGATAGTGGCAAAGCGAGTGTGGGACCTCTATGACCCACAGGGGCTGAACGATGGAGGAGGAGATACATAGAGAGATAATCTCTATATCACCATCTGGGTAGACAGAACAGGGCCAAATAAACTAGATAGATAGATAGATAGATAGATAGATAGATAGATAGATAGATAGAGAGATAGAGAGATAGATAGATAGATAATATCATTTGAAAACACAATATTCAGTTATTAATCTTCTTTTCCACCTATACATAGAAATTCAGTATACTTTTTGTGTATGCACACATATGCTGACATACACATACAGTACACACACACACACACACTTTAAGAGCGAATGTCACAGCAGCTGGCTAATTTCCCACTCAGTATGTGTGTCACTGTGCTCTGCTCATACTTGCAAATGGACAGATGGACAGAAGAGGGGGAGGGGAGGCTGGAGAGGTGTGGAGACGTACAGTGAAGGCCTCGAGTTTTTGTCCATTAACAGTCTTGATTAAATCTTCTCTGCGTGTTGTGGTGGGACAGAGTCAGCAGAGTTATTGCATGTGTGTGAGCACTGATTCAGGACTTCAGTGGGTCACAGTCTAATAATGCATGTCTACATGGATAGCATGTGTAGGATAGTTTGGTGGCCAGACAGGCACCAGGCAGCCCAGATTTTAACCAGTGCGGAGCTTCTGAGGTTGTGTCCTGTTTGGAGGTCCTGCGATTGTGCTGCATTCTGGGACAATGTTTCTATAGCAGACTAATGCTGATGGTGGTTTCATGTCCCACAATTTTAACTTGTTTTTTTCTCCTCTCTCTTTAGGTTGCAGTGAACCCTTCATTGTCCAATTAAATCCCTGATGGTATAGAAGACACTGATGAGGAGGAGAGGAGAAATGATGGGAAGGATCGGTTGAAAGAAGCCTCCTCTGGTTTCTCCCACAATATGTGCATAATGACTTCCGCTGACAATTATCTTTGATCCAGCGCTACCCCTCCACAACACCCTCATCTCCCCCACCACTTTATCCTCCCTTCTCTACCCATCCTTGATTCGCCATCCTTTAATCTTTTCGTGCCTCTCTGGGAAGACGCCTGTCCTCTGTCGTCTCTTTAAACGTCTTTTCTAAACTGCCAGAGTGATTTCAGGAATGACAAATATATTTACTGTTCGTCTCTCAACACATGCTCATGTACACCCCCACCCCACCCAAGGCGAGTGTATTAATGAGGCTCACTCACTCAGGGTCAGTGACCTCAACAGGACAGAGAAGATGATCGGGGAGGGGGGAGCGAAAACAACAAGGAAAGGAAAGCAGGGATAGTAGCAGGATGGAGGAGGGCTTTTTGCGCTCCCCCCCCCCTCCCATCATTTCTCTCCTTTTATTTGTCATCTTCTCTGTGTTCCTTGTCAGCAGTTAGAGAGCTGCATGGACACAGGGGATAGAAGGGGGAAGTCGCAGAGAGGAATTGTTTAAGTGCTGATGGCAGCCCTTGGTTGCTGCTGGGACCAGAGTGTCAGCTCTTATTCTGCCACAGCATGCATGTGACAGGCAAATGATGGAGAAAGAGCCAGGGAGGAGGAGAGAGGAGAGGAGGAGGAGAGAGGTTTGCTTCTTGTGTCTGTGATCGTGTCTCAAGAGCTCAAATAAGGAAAAGGAGAGCTGTGTAAAGAGTGAAGCTGGTGTTTTATTGACCACATCCTTAAACTCTCTCCCTGCTCTTCTCATCATTTTTCTTTTATTCCCCCAATCCCCCTCCTTCACTGTTTGGTGATAGATTGAGTTATACTGCTCCCTTGGTGACAGACATTCCCCCACGTTTCCACGGTGATGAGGTCAGAGGGGAATGCTCGTTATTGGCTGTTGTCTGTAATCATCACGGATCACGCTGTGTGTTTGTTGGCCCCCTCCTCCTTCTCTCTTGACCTCCTTGACCCCGCTCTGTGCAGCAGAGCATGACCCCCGTGGGTTAAAGGGCTTCGACTGTCTCGACCCAGAGGTCAGGGGTGTTTACAGAGTGTTGTTGTGTTATGTTTGTGTGTGTGTGTGTGTGTGTGTGTGTCTATATATGTGTGTTAATGACTTGGGCTGATCGTTCAGAGAATAAGACCTATAATAGTTTTGGTCTAATTCAGAGCCAATGACATGAAGCCGACAATAGAGTGTTTTCTTCCTCACACTCCCTTTTCCCTTCCATCACCACCTCTCCATCCTCTTTGCCATTCTTTATCTCTTCTCTCCAGTCTGCTCCCACTGTCAGTTTGTGGTTGGCTGATGTTTCACAATTTCTCCCACAGCTGTTGATCGGTCTGTCTGTGTCTGAGCGTGCATGTAGTGCACGAGTGAGGGCTTGCGGGCCTGTATGCATGCTTAATGTGTGTCCTTGTGCATCTTCACACATACGTTTATGAGTTTTGAAAGCATTTATATCCGTGTGTGTTTGCATGTACTGTATACTGTGTGT
Organism: Chaunax sp. Z400; assembly: GCA_037577475.1. NCBI lineage: Eukaryota > Metazoa > Chordata > Actinopteri > Lophiiformes > Chaunacidae > Chaunax > Chaunax sp. Z400. The sequence goes on from CM075186.1 coordinate 15,910,253, forward strand.
CCTCCAGCAGTATCTCTTTATTGATTCAGCGGTGACAGACGGGGTTATGGATAGCTCTTTCAGACCATCACGATCAATCTTATCAGCAGCACACTTCCTCACCACTCACAGAGAAGAGGGAGAGAGGTATATGGAGGAAAGACATGGAGGAAATATTAAGAGGGGCGATAAGAAATGAAGAGGGGATGTAGAAATAGGAAGAAGAGAGGGGTGTAATGAGTCAGACAGAGTTCAGTTTGAAAAATATGCCCATGTCTGTCCACATTCTTCCTCCTAAATGTTTCTGTGCATGCAGTCAGACTGGCTGCATATGGCTGCACGCACCACATGTGTCAGAGAGGAAGTGACAGAGAGAAATGAGGGCTACTGTGAGGTGACGGAGACAGTGATAGAGCGGCCACGTTCCTCCAGGCTGCAATGGACTCACAGACAGGAAGCAGGAGCAGCAAAGCTACACCCTACATTGACTTTATACCCCCAACGAGCAGGACACCACAGAACCACCTCATATAATTGCTCCTAATGACACATCATTCCCTTGTGATGCAGCTTTGTTTGATGTGTGTGTGTGTGTGTGTGTCGGCAGTTGTTTCAGGCTCCTGCTCTGACATGGCTGTGATAGAATTGGGTCTCAGTGACAGTAGATGGGACGTCAGCTCACCAAATTGATGGAAGGCCTTGCTAATGTGATGTGTCAGACATATGAGGCCTGTCTAATCAATGGGAGCATGTGACCAGTTTTGGGGCTGCGTGTGTGTGTGTGTGTGTGTGTGTGTGACACAGTTATGCTGGTCACATCATGGCAGGCACAGTGTATCTGCAATCCAAAGCAGACACACAAGAATGTTGATTTTCAGAACTGGAGGCTAAGAGAGAGGAGAGGAGGAAAGAGAGGAGAAGAAGAGATCTGAATAAAGCAGATGCTTATGGGCAGGTTTTAACCCCCCCCCTCTCTCCCTGCTACACACACACACACACACACACACACACACACACACACACACACACACACACACACACACACAGATGCACACACACTTTTTCCTCCTCTACACTCTGCCTTCCTCTCTCTCCCATGATGAATCAGCTGTCACTCAGGCACAAGTCCAATCTACTGATAATGAGAACTGCATCAACACCCTCTCGCCTCTCTTCCTCCCTCTTTCTCTTTCTCTCAATCTCTTTTTACACACACACACACACACACACACACACACACACACACACACACACACACACACACACACACACACACACACACACACACACACACACACACACACGCACCAACTAAATCATCCTTCCTCATACACACAGACGTGTGCGTGCCACACTCACATAAACTCATTCATCTCTCCCTCACTCATCCGTCTTATGATTCTCCTCCTCTCTTTCTTCCTTCCTTCCTCCCTCCCTCTTCTCTCTCCTCGCTTCCCTCCCTCCTCCTTCCCTCCCTCCTCCTCTCCTCCCTCCTCCACCTCCTCTGTGCTCGCTGAGCTGAACAGTCAGTGGTGGGACTGAGGCAAAAGAGGGAGGATAGAGCCAGAATAGAGACAGAACAGAGAACAGAGGCACAGAAAAAGAGATCATTATACAGCAAACGAGCAAGAGGCCGCTGAGTGAATAACAAGGAAGGGATTACAAAGCAGAGGACTAACGCCGACTGAAGACCACTCTCTCTCTCTACTCTGCCTTTCTTTGAATCCCTCCCTCTTCTGTCTATCCTTCCTGTCACCCTCCCAACTCTCT